>VZRQ01002934.1:353056-396598 GCA_013397975.1 Machaerirhynchus nigripectus | reverse complement strand
CAGCGGCTCCGCGGCCCCACGCAGAGCTCTACCGCACCGCAGCTCCGCGCACCGCCGCCCCTCCACGGACTGCCACGTACAGCCCCGCACGCCACCGACACACACAGGCAGAGCCCTGCACACCCCGAGCTTCACGCACCGTCACTCTACACATGCCGCATTGTACACCACCGACCGCACACACACACAGCCCTGCACACCGTGAGCATCACACACCATGGCCCTCATGCACACACTTGTACAGTCCTACACACACGTGTACAGCCTTACACACCCTGAGCACTGCACACCACCGGCCACACACGCACACAGAGCCCTACACACCGTGAGTGTCACACACCGTGCCCACCATGCACACACCTGTACAGCCCTCTACACCCCAAGCATCACACCCCACAGTCACACACCACAATCACTCACCACACCTTCACATCTTGTGCTGACACTCCACGCACACAGAGATCCACACTTTGCAGTTCTGCTATGGCACCCCACACACAGACACACACACACTGACCTCCACGCACCACAGCCACACATACCCCAGCCCCACCCGTCAAAACTCCTCAGGTCCCCAGCCAAATGCACCACAGCATCACACACTCCAAAACCTGCCTATGCCACGGCCCTGCACACACCACCCACAGACAGCACAGCCCCTTCCCCAACCTCAGCATATACCCCAAGTATACGGGCATGCACTCAGACCCATGACACGAGGGTGGAACTGGATGATCTTTAATGTTCCTTCCAACTGAAACCATTATGTGATTCTATGCTTATTACATACAACCTACATAGACACAGCAAACTGTTCCCAGTGGTTCAGAGGAGCCTGCCCGGCTCCATGGGGTCCATCTCCAGCCCCATCGCTCCTGAGCCACCACCCTGGGGGGGATGCAATCCCTCAGGTCACATCCTGCCTCTCACGTCACCATCAGGTTTCCAGCAGCAGGTGTTACCACAGGAGCCTGAGGCTGCTTCTATGTACTGAGACAAGGCTGTCCCTCCTGGTGTTGCCTTGCCCATAACTGTAGGCATCCTCCTGTGTTAGAGCTGGGATTTTCAGCCTTACTCAGTAAAGGCTGATTCCTGTCCTGATTTCTCTGAGCCTCAGGTTACATTCCCTTGGTTTAGGTCTTTCTCAAATCCTAGGACCGCAAGGCTCATTACTGTAACTCTGCATCCGTAAAAGCAACTCTGTCTGTCTCACTCCTGGCTATACATTGTCTAAAGCCTCTGGATACCCTTCCTGAGATATGAGGGGCAGTGGGAACCCAGTGCCTTGCAGGTGGATCAGATCAGAAGTCAGTCTCCAAGACTGAAGCCTTCTGAAAGGTGCGCCCCAAGCTAAGTGAAGGAAACTGGTCACAAGCCCCTTTGGGAAACTCCTGGATGCAGGGAAGGAGGAAGAATTTGTTTTATCAATTCAGCAAACAGGAGTTCACCCAGGGCAAATTCTGAATCACATCACCAGAGTGTTACCAGAATTGTTACAGCATCTCATGGAGCAAGAAGGTCTCACCTGCCAAAAGAAGCCTGTACAGATCAGCAACAGGGGGAAGGAGGGAAAGGTGGAGAAAAGAGGAAATATCTGGTTTCGATCACCTCCTTAAAAATAGAAGTCTGATTACCTTTGCCCATTTCTGATTCCTCAAGGGAGTCAGGAGAAGAGGAATCTATAAATAGTTTGCAACACAGAGAATCCTATAGCAAAGTTGCTGGGAAAGATCAATAGCATGATTCAAGGAGGGCTCCAAATTACATCTCAGGGGAGGGAGGTGCTGAACAGAATTGATAAATGAGTTGCAAATGCTGTGTGTGTTGTGTGTATCTAATTAACAGAGGGTGACTGGGATCAATAGCAAGGAAGGAGATGGTCTAAAAATAGGACTCAGGCAGAGACTGCAACCTGCAGGCAACAGCTTGGATGGAAATGTCCCCTGGAGTAATTAACCTTTAGCTGAAAGTGATGGTTAGTGTGGGGCCAAAGTGGGGCTTTGGGGCAGCTGGGAAGGGATGAGGTCTCCGTGGGACGTAGGGAACAGAGCAGTGTGACATTGTGGGGGTACAGGCATGGTCGTGAGCTCAGAGCCTTCTTCTGATCAGGCAGCAGTGACAAGATACTGATTGGTTTGGTGCTTTCTGGAGAAATACCTGAATATTAACATTTTACAGGGGTTGTTAAACAGGAAATATTTGCAGTTCTGTGTACTCACGAGGGTTTCAACATTGTTTCGAGAAAAGTAACAGTCATGTTTTTAAACATCTATTTACATCCATAAGAATCTGGAGTTTTCTTCTTTTTTGCTGACCCTCTGGCTGGGGAAGTACCCACCACTCCGAGGACCAGTCTTTGCTCATCTAGACTCAACACCACATATATATTTGAGCCACAGAGAAAATAACTTGCAAAGAGGAGTGTCCTTTAGTCCTTTCATCTACAACAGAGCTCTCAGGCAAACTCTAGGGAGAAGGATTGATGTTGGGCAGGATGGCTCAGCTTACAGGCTCTGCTGAAGTACCAGGCTTCACCCAAGTGAGAGGCAGAGACACATCAAGGAACAGAAAATTCCTTTGCAGACTGGGTGCAGGATTTGGACCTGGGCTGTACAGCATGACTGAAAGAAAAGGAAACTGTAAAGATTAAGAATCTAGAAAAATATCTCTGTCAGGAAAGGATTGGAAGGGTAAGTGTTGAGTGAAGAGCTTTTCTTTAATAGAGACAGAAGTGACTAAAAATTCCTGGACAAAAGGTTTCTCCATAAGGTTAAAAGAGAAAATAAAAAGTCTTTTATTCTGCTATAGATGGAGCTACCAAAGGAGCAAACTGTGTTTTAGTCACCAAAAGGAAAATTATCTCAAAGGGACAAAACATAACTTAGCTCCTCTCAGGTTAAATCTAACTTGAGGGAGAGAACATAGGCTTGAAGACAGCTCTGAGCTGTGCAGTGGGTGCCCTGGCTGCTGACAGCTCTGCTAACCCAAAGTTGCACCCACTGTCTCCACAAAAAGCCGAGGGGAATTTGAAATCTCCCACGTTTCAGGTAAGAGCGTGTGGGTGCTGTTGTGTCGCAGCAGCTCTGCTGTTTCACCTTGAGCTCACTCTGCAACAAAGACAAGAGCCAGCAGCAAGGCACCTGGATTCTGAGTTGTTCTCCACTCCATCCTTTGGACCTGACAGAGATTCTCCTTGAGAGAAGTCTAATTCTCTCTGTGCAAGAAGGGGCTGAGAGCTGCCAATCCATGAGCCCTCTTCCAGATGAACCACAGGAGTCACAACAAACCAGAAGAGGAAAAATGCCCCCAAAACAAGAAAAGTAACTGAAAAGTATGATTAGTACTAGAAAGAAGACCTAACCAGTTTATTTTTCAACACAGGTTATTAAGAAAACATTTTTTTTCTCTGAAAATGGTGGCATGAAGATGACCAGAACAGAAGTTCTGATTCAGGCTGAGGTTCATTGAGCCCAGAAACCCATCAACCACAGAGGCTGTACAGGCACAAGGGAGAAGAGCAAATGGAACAAGTATGTGTGGTTCTTTTTCATCTCCTTAAATACTCTTCCAACCTCAGACTATTTTAAATCAGTGGATTTTCTGAGTTCTCAGTTGGTAGCTCTATCCAGTGACTCAGGACAGATCTTTCTCCCAAGCACTTGTCCTCCCTCTTCCTGAAATATTTTGCATCCTCAGCAAAAATTCAAGCTAAGGCCAGGTTGGATGGGGCTCTGAGCAACCTGGTCTGGTTGAAGATGTCCCAGCCCATGGCAAGAGGGTTGGAATGAGATGGTCTTCAAGGTCCCCTTCCAACCCAAACCGTTCTACAATTCCACAATTCTGTGACAAATTCTCATCCTCCCCAAAGATGAATGGACCAATGGATCTGTTATTCAGCACAGGAAGAGCACTCCCTTTTATCTGTTTAGACCAAGCTTCCTTCAGTGGTTGCCAGGCCCTGGGTTGGAAAAGAACACACTGTGCAATGTCCCCGTGCCTTCAGGGCTTGGTAAAGACTGAAGTTCAAGAAGGTAGCCCCATTTTTAGCCACTCTTCCCAGTGCAGAATCATTAAATGACATCTCCGTGTGGCTCTCCCATCTCTACTACACAAGAGGAAGAGGGTCCATGTGTACAGGTGAGCAAGGCAGAGGTGTAGCCCTGGCTCACTTTGCCCTATAGAATGTCTCTGGCCCATCGGGGGTTTTCTTCGAATTACTGTTGTAAAAGAGTCACTGTGTTGAATTTTGCTGTGGATGTTCTTTTAGGTGACAATTCATGGAAGGTGGTCACACACAAGGAGTAGTTGTTGCCATGCTGTTCACGTGAGAGGAGGGCTGCAAATCTGTAGCAGTTCCAGTACCTAGTGAGACTGGCAGTACGTAAGAAAGACACTACAATTTCAGTCATTAAGAATCACCGGAGGTCCCCCATAAAATTCTTCCCTGCAAGTCTGCAAAATTCATTCATTAAATGATCTCGCCATGAATGAAGTCTGTCCTTCACAATGCAGCTGCAGCAGCAAAGTAAACGTTGCAATTTTAAGAACTGGGAAGAGGCTGAGTTAAAAGGGCAATGCCTGGCTCAAAGCCTGTCATAGCCATATCTATCAGTTCTGGTGGCCTTTGGATCAGGCCGTTATCAGGAATGCAAAGATTATGATGACAAGTATTAGTGACTGGGTTGTAAGGAGTCAGACTTCCCTTTAGCTTCACAAGCTCCCTTCATGTCCTTTGCTTCTGCCAGCTGTGTGCATTTGCACAGTCACTGAAGTGTTTGTGGACCACGGACTCCGTCGGCTGAGTGCAAGAGGAAGCCGAGCTCGGGTTACTGGGTGAATGCACCTGTGTCCTTAGAGCAGTAGCTCAGGAAAATGATGGAGGAGGGAACCTTCCCTGTGCAGCTCTCATTTTATTCTTTGTACCTTTTTCCCATTGATGTTCAAAGGAGTGCAACCTCTGTTGGATACACTCGGGCAGGACTCACACGATTCAGTGGCGTTCCTTTCGTCAGGCAGTGTTTGTGCAGAAGCAGGTGGAACAGGGGACTGGTCCTTTAATTCTTGCCTCCATCCCCCCTGTGCCTGCAACATGACAGTCCTCTTGAAAGTAATCAGCAGTGACAGAAAACATGCACGAAGAGTCTCATTGACTTAGGGAGAGGGTGCTTGTGTGAAGCAACTTCACACGTGGGAGAAAAAAAAGAACAGGATCAGACCAACGCTTCGTATTTTTCCCACACTCGTTTCTTTTTACAGGGAATTCACTGATATTAAATCCACCTAGGTGGCAGGAATGTGAGCATCTGGTCCAACCTAAATAGTCTCTTCTGTTCTATTTTTATCCTCATGTATCATTTTTATTCTGCAGAGCCTGTGCGTGGCAGAAAGGGTGAGTTCACTTCTCTGTGTACAAGCCAAAGGTCTCTTCCAGAACTGCTGTGAAGGATTTGGAAGATATTTCACTCAAGCACAGAATTTATATATAGGCACAAAGCTTTCATTAAACATGAGCAGCCACGGGGACAGCATCAGTCACTGACTGTAATGTATGCATGTCTTGTAGGCACACTATAGAGGAGCGAGCTGCTTGGAGAAATTAATGCAGCAAAGGTGTTGGATGTGGATGCATTTGTTACTGAATCGACTCCACCTAGGTTTCCTGAGCCACTGTGACTTCCAGCTCTATTTGTAGATTACCAAATGCTCATGGTGTGACTGCCACTTTTGCATTTACTGCAGCTGATGCCTCAATGTGATATTTAATGCATATTTTAGATGAATAACTCCCATACCAAACCGGCCCCTGATTAAGAATAAGTCTTTGAGGAAAACCCTGGCAAGGTAGAAAGGAAGATCCCTGAACAGGTACAGCCCTCACCATCACCATCAGAGGTAACTGAGCTACAAAGATGCAGAGCTCTGGGAGAGACATCTTCCTGCAGCAACGGGTACTGTATTTTGGTGCAACAATTTCTGAATGAATTGGTGGAAAATGTGCACTTCATTAAAATCACCACTGAAGAAGGAAAGCAATTGCTGAGGGGGCTTGCTGGCTAGTGCAATAAGCTGCAACTGTTACTAATGCAATGCCACAGCAAAGGCAAAATAGGAGCTATCATGTATATTTGCTGTGGAATTGTCCTGTTCTGTCCAGAAAAAAATTGCTTAGAATATTTAGAATAATGCTGAATGAAATGTGAATGAAATGTTTATCTTACTTCTCTCTGTTGATTGCTTGAGCAGCAGGATCCAGCTTTTATCTCCTTGGAATAAATGGTTAATGTATCCTCATCCTTTTTATTTGGAAGAGATTGAGTGGGGTCTTCCACACCTCCCTCTATTATTTTTTTCCTGTTTGAGGACACATGAATACACTTACCCTCCAGTTACCTCCATAATTTTCACAGTGCATTTTGTTCTAACATTTTTTCTGGCCTCTACTCCCATCATTTATGACCTGCCTGCCTCCCAGTAATGGAAACACTTTTCCCAACCAACATTCTCCTCCTGCATATACCATGTTTCAGGTAGGGAGCAGAGAGTTTTACCAAAGCTGCAGAGAAAGCCTGTGGGAGGTGGGGTACCCAACTGCAGTGTTGGCCTAGGTCTTACACAAACCTCGATGGCACCTGGTGGGGAGTCCCACTGCATCCACTTGCAGCTCTTGCCAAGCTGCCTCAGTGGTCCATGGCCTGAATATTCCAACATGATCCCTGAACACTCCAGTTGTGGGTGCTACTTTGAACTCTACCTAGGATGCCTTAAGGCTAACCAAGCCAATCTGTTTGTAGAGCAAGTAGAAGAAAAGCCTCTTCCCTCATCTCCACAGACATGCTGGAAGTGTCAGATTTATCTCACCAAATTCAGACAGTGGTTGGACTGACTAGCAGTTAAAAAAGCTGGTGCTAAATATTGTTATTACTCTATCTGACTGTGTTGAAATGGAAGTAAGACCATAGCAGCAGTTAAAACCTCAGCTAATTCGATTACATTTAGCTATGCCAGGGTCTCATAGAGACATTTTCCAAAATAAATTCCTACCTGTATGTACACACAAAGCTAAACTGTTTCTTTGAAAGGAAGATTATAGTGTTACTGGTAGAGATCAGGCAGGATATTTACTGCAGTGGAAACCTTTCCTGAGAAACTCAGAGTCAGGGCAAAGGCAGTGCCAGCTCATGGAGACAATTTCCCACCACCTCATATTATCACATAGTTTGAAACTGGAGGAGGGAAGGAAAGTGAACCCTTAATAACTGCCCAGATCTAAAATCAATTTCAGTGCTCAAGACAGCTTGTAAACACACAGTATGCTCTAAAAAGGATTGATGCTGAGCAAAGTGAGGTGCACATTTTCCTGCTGTTGAAGTCAAACAATGCTCTTAAGCAGCTTCCGTTTTCCAGGGTGTGTAAATGGCTACATTATTGAGAGCCTTCCTCTGTCTGAAGATGAGAGATTTTCTTCTCAGCTCTCTTACACACATTTAAATCAGGAATAACCCACTGAGAATTGACCTGGTGTACATTTGTTATGAGAAAAGAATAGAAAAAAAAAAGTCCTGGATAAAAAAATTCTAACAAGGATATAAATTATGATGATTTACACTTTTGGGCCAGGAGTTGAGATTCCTTTTAAAACCACAATTGATTGATGAAGCCTCCCAACATGCCTGTGATTCAGTAAGTACTGTTCTCAGTTTGCAGATGGTTGCTGTGAAGCACAGCATTGCTATATGGTTACAAGCCCAACAAATGAATTAGTGGCAGAGCATGAACCAAATGCAGATTGCCATATCCTGGTTATTGCAGAGCAGTGCTTTGGGACAGCATTTCTTCCTTGCAGCTGCTCACAACACAGCGACAGTTTCTGTGGTTTTGTGTCTCTTGGCTACCAAAGTTGACAACTCAGCATGGTACTGTGCTGCCTTTATACCTGCACAGTGTCACATCTCATCGTTCTGAGACCCATGGCTTTGCTTGACAATCCACAATACCCCCAGGGTTCAATACTGGGCCTGGTATTGTTTTACTTATTCCTAAATGGCTTGGATAAGGGGCAGATGGCTCCTCAGGAAGTTTGTGATGACACAAAGCTGGGAGCAGTGGCCAATACCCCACAGAGATGTGCAGCCGTGCAGAAGGACCTCGTCGGGTGGGAGAGATGGGCAGGTAAGGGCTGTCTGAAATTCAGCAGAGGTAAATGGATCCTGCACCTGTGGAGGAATAATCCCAGGCACCAGCACAGGCTGGGGGCTGACCTGCTGGAAAGCAGCTCTGCAGAGAGGGACCTGGGGGTTCTGGTGGACAACAGGCTGTCCCTGAGCCAGCAGGGCCCTTGTGGCCAAGAAGGCCAGTGGGATCCTGGGGTGCGTTAGAAAGAGCATTGCCCACAGATTAAGGGAGGTGATCCTGTCCCTCTACTCAGCCCTGGCGAGGCACAGCTGGAGTGCTGTGTCCAGTTATGGGCTCCTCAGGACAGGAGAGACATGGAGCTCCTGGACCTGGGCCACTGGAGGACAACCAAATATGATTAATGGAGCATCTCTCCCTATGAGGAAAGGCTGAGGGAGCTGGGCCCATTCTTCAAGAAGAGACAACTGAGAGGGGACCTCATCCCTGTCTGTCAGTATCTGCAGGGAGGACTCAGAGCATGGACCAGGCTCTTTTCCTGGTGAAACCGATGCCCAGGCATCAACTGATGCCCACGAAGTTCCACCTGAACATGAGGAATAACTTCTTTCCTGTGCAGTGACCAAGCACCGAACAGATTATCCAGAGAGGGTGCAGAGTCTCCCTCACTGGAGATATTCCAGCACTGTCTGAACACAATCCTGTGCCATGTGTTTTGGGATGGCCCTGCCCTGAACAGGGAGGTTGGCCAGATGACCCCACTCTGGTCCCTTCCAGCCTGACCCATTCTGTGATACTGTGTAATGCATTTTTCACTGAAGTTGAAAAACTGTGCTTAGTAGAAGGTTTAGAGATACTCGACTGCCAGCCAGGCTCAGTAAGGCCATCCTGAAGGATCAGTCAAGAAAAGGGATGGCTGCCACTGACAGTTCAAAATATTCATTTGCAAGACAGAAAAGATCAGTGATAAGGGTAGAATACACAAAGAAAGTGAAGAGAATGACAGCAAAGGTCGTCACAAAGGGGATCTAACCTAGATGGGGGAAAAAGCAGATGGAAAAGAAGGTGTAGGAGGCTGAGGAAGGAAGTGGACAGAGAAATTGGATGCTGAGGATGTGGGGCTAGAAGGGAGATGGTGCAATCAGTCATTTGACACTGGGCAGAAAAACATTGCAGTCAGAACTCAGAAAATGTTTATCAATGTCCACTTCAGCTGTGTCTGCAGCTTTTCCAGCTGTCTGGAGACTCTGGATGAATCCTCTTGGCATTTTCTCTTGAAGGCAACAAAGTAGAGGAGGGAACAAATAGCACCCGCATTTTATTTTCCCCAGGGGGACAGATAGTCTGTCATGCAATGTTCCAAACCCAGGGGATTCTTGGGAAAGGCACATTATGTCCAGTGAGGTTATCACTGGCATGATACTGGCATAATAAAGTGGGCCCTTAGACCCGAACTCTGTCCTGAGCTGTGTGCCTTGAAGATTTCTGAGCACATCTCTTGCTAAGGCCTTTTGCTTGCGTGGACATAGCACTGCAGAGACTTTTGCCTGTGCTTGCGTGTCAAGAGAAGATATGTGAGAGGAAAAAAAAAGAGCCAGATCTCCACCAGCTCCTCAGTTTTCTGTTGCCAGTCTGCCTTAGTGCGGCTGGAGAATCCTGGTGTGTGCCAGTAGCTGAGGGGCATTAACCCTCACACACCTCCCAGCCATTCTCCTGAAAAGACGGTTTTAGGAGGGAAACTTGCTATTTAAATAGACATTCCCTGAGAATAATTTTATGTCTGCAATGGATTCATTTCTCTACTGCTAAACTATAGTGGAAAAGCATTTTTTGCAAGTGTCTGCAGATGCCTGCCTGCAAAGCAGAGCTTTGCATAAGCTTAGTAGCTTTTCCCCACCAGCAAAGCAAGCTGTCTGACTGCAGCACGCAGCTTTTTCTGGATAACCACGCTGCTTTTAGGACTTGGTGCCAGCTTAGCTAGACAGTGACTGTTCACACCTCCTCACAGCCCCAGGCAATTCTGCTCGGCCAGTGAAAAGCTTGTGGTTAGTGGTGGCCAAGCAGCGTGAGTGGCGCCGGCCCTGGTGCTCCAGTGTGTGCTCGGGGCACTGCCGGGCTCTCCCTGGCTGAACCTGCTCTGAAGTCACTTTAAATAACCCACAAGAGTTGCAGGTCAAAAGTCTATGAGAAAATGGCAAATGATATTTCTGGCCTGCTGAGTCAGGCAACGGAGATGGGGAAGGAGGGGCTTGGGACTTCTTGGTTTTCTCTGAAGATCAGGCCTTGGCAAGGTTAATAATTTCTGGCAGATTGAAAAGACCTATTGGACAGATAGGAAAGTCTTGAAAAAGCCTTTTTTGAGCAGACTGAAAAGGCAGAAATCTGAGCCCTGAATATGAAGCTGCTTGATACCTTCATAAGACCACTTACTTTAAATCTCATCCTCTTAGCAACTGTATGAGCAGCAGGGCACATGATTGAATGTTTTTCATGTATTGTGAAATAAACTGCACTCCACTTCCTACTGCAGCAAATGTCAGGTGTGCAAGATAAAACAGGGGCTGAGGTACACTTCAGATCGTGGCACCTTCTGCATTTCAAATGTACGCAGCACCATCCCTCCACAAGCTACACAAGACTGAATTCATCACACTTTCCAGCACACTGCTAAGTAAAACAGAAGACTGATATACTACTAATAGTTGAGGCTTCTTATAGCAGCCTCATCTGTTATCACATCCTCCGCCATCGTTCAACTTCTACTCCCACCTCGCAGTTACTCTGGCCCTCGTACTCTGTTTATCTTGCTCTTCCTCTCCTGACTCCGTGCCTCTTTCCGTGCTTCTCACTGCCCTGGACTGAGTTTTCCTGCTGATCCCTGATGCCACCAGCTCACACGAATCCTCAGGAAAAATCACTTCTGTCATGACACAAGACAAAAGCTCGGGATGACCTTTGTGGGGTGCCAGCAGAGGTCCATGTTCCTGGTTCTGTGCCAGGTGGTGGTATAGCACGGGGCAGCTCTTTGCACTCCTCTGGGCCTCAGGGCTTGATTCTCCGTGTGTCTTGAGGTCTAGAAAATCAAAGTCTGGTTTTTGGTGGAAATGACTGGTTTCACTGGCAGTTTGCGTGAGCAGAGAATGAGAATGAATGAAAAGACATTTAGGATTTAGCCCAAAGCATCTCTTATGAATGTCATTAAAAATGCATCCTAGGACAACTTCTGCAGTTAAGGAGTAGGGCAGGAGCTCCAGGCCTGACCTGGAGCTGAATCTGGGGGATCTGAGGAGAGAGGGAGAATTTAATTCTATGTAAGATCACTGTTAACTGACACACTGTCATGATGCTTTAGAGAAGAGAGAGCGGATGATTACAGAGGGAGAGCAGGAGCCACAAAATAGCACTTTTATTTTTCAAAACCTTCACATAGCTTGGCAGAACAAATGACAACAGAAGTTAAAACAGCGCTTTTCAATTTTCCATTCTTTATTTCCACATGATTCTTCTGTGGAACTGCAATTAGGATATTTATTTCCCTGTCTTGTGTTTTTCGACACAGAATGTCAAATGGTTTGGTAACAGATAGAAAAGCATGGCTCTTATCTCCATATAAATATAAGAGTGCATCTCTGCAGGACTAAATCCAGGTATTCATGATGCTCATAACCACCATTACCCTATTACCCAAATGCCTCGCATTAATGGATTTCTCCTTGCATCACTTGACTGAGGAGAAATTCAGTGCTGAATTACTGCCCTCATCGTACAGACAGGAAACTGCATCTTAGAGAAATTACAGCATTGACCAGGTTCTCACAGGAAACCTGTGCACATCAGAAACCTCAGTCAAAAGCAATGCAGACACAAAAGCCAAACCTGCTCCCTCAAGTACATGTCCAGCACTTATGGGGACCAGATTTCCCTGAGACTGCTCCCCAGCCAGGCCCACACAAACAAGATTTCAAACCAGGTATGATAAACTCTAAGCCAAACCAAAATCTTTAGCTGACAGAAACTGGAGAAAATGAAGCTTCAAAGCTGCCAGCAATGTCCCTTACACCTGCTGGGAATTTGACCCAATCCATTGACCGCATCCAATTACACAGACAATAAATCACTGAAATTGTCATATACTATATACCTTTAATGGAAGATCAAAGGAGTCCTCTAGACTGTAAGATCTTGGGGAATTTCTCTCTGTTGGATTGAGAAGAACAAAGGTTTTTAATGTGAAGCAAGTATCCTCTTTTTGCAATATTACTATTAAATTTACTAGAAACAGAGGATTTCTTTTGTGAGGAAACATATTTTCATGAGAAATTTCTGATGAAGAAACTTTCCTCCATCTCTGAATTCCCATCAGATACCATTCAGGATCTCCTGGTGAGGATGCTGATTAACAGCAACTTTCCCAGACCCATGTTAGGTCTGGCTAAGGAATGGCAGCACCAGGCCCCAGCTCTCATGGTGACTTGCACCTCTCAGCTTTTGGGCAGAGGTATTGACACAGCTCACTGCAGCCAATTTACTTCTTGATAAAGACAAAAAAAAAATGGTTTAAAAGAAAAACAATATTGGAAAATCTGGCTCTACCATAAGGTACATAAAGCAGAAGTTCATCCACCTTCAAACATAGCCAGGCTTCTCACAGACCCATGTCCATCCAAATGCTAAATGAGCACCAAACAGGGAGTGACTGGCACCCCTTCCAAGCCTGTGCACCAACATTTTGGTGAGTGAGACCTCAGTGAGACCAGTGTGAGGCCAGTGTTAAAATTTCTATGCCACAGGTTCACTTAGGGAATTTAGATGATTCCTATAAAGTCCACACACCTCTTAAAGGGCTAAAGCAAAAGAAGAACTCAGCCTGTGGAGGAGGAGGTACTTTGGTGCCACAATGGTTTGCAATTGCAGTGCTTTGGTAATTCTGCTCTGCTTCTGGTATCAGAGGGATTGTGTAATCCTGCTTTTCCTTCTCTCTTAGAAACCTGTTTTCTGCTAACATTGTTGGAAGCCTGTTGTAGCTGTTAGCCTGTCACAATGAAAGTATGGCTTTATTTATTTAAACGAACAAACAAACAAAAAAAGACCATGTGCCTGCTTCTCTTCCTGTAGGAATTTGATCAAATTTAGCTTTACAAATGCAGAAATAATTCCATTCAGAAGACAATCCAGAGATATTGTTGTCTGTATGATATCCAATGCTTTGTTTCAGAACTGCAGGAAACAGAGGCTCCATTTTTCAGCAGCAAAATTCTTCCTGACTAAAGAAGCACATGGAACCTTTTCACTAAACTTCTCATGCTCTCCCAGCCTGAAAGTTTTTCCAGCCCTCTCTAGCTCCAGGTTATGTCCTTCTAGTATCTTGTCAGCTTTCAGATTGTCTCACCTTTTCATTCCTATTTTCCTTTGCATTTGCTCATTATCTCTCCCCTTCATTCTCAGCAATCTAGTCCTTAGTTAAGGTAAATGTCAACTTTTCTCTCTACTGGCATGAAATGATATTTTAACATTTATGCTCTTGCTTTGCCTCAACTCATAATTAAAATGATCAAATTAGCTATTTCATTAAAGTCAATGGCCAGACTGTGAACAGAGCCCCTCTTTTAGTATAATTTAGCATCAGCATACAGTGCAATGAAGGTGCCTAGCATTTAACATATGCCAGCTGGAATAGATACCAGTTAGCTCTGAACCTAACTGAAATAATTTGTCACCACTGAACCAGCAAAGAATGCTTTACATTGGTTGCTGTAGTTTAAGTATCTGGGACAAAGTATTCCAGTGCCTCCATTCAACAATAGTACAGTTTTTCTTAGCTCCTGTTCCAGATGCCTGAATTAATCACAACAGCTGGTATGAACCAAGATTGCTTTAACCCACCTTCATGCACTCCTGGTCTGCATGGGTGGCCCCTTGTCTGCTCACAGTGTTGGTTAAAAGAGATTCAAGGTAATTAATGGAGATCCCACTGTCCATGAAGGGCCAGCACCCAGCACTGCTGTGCCCATGGCCTCCTTTTCCCTGTGAGACCCATCACAGACTCCTGATGCATGAGCTGGATAGAGCAGTTCATTAAAAATCCCTTATTGACTCGGTGCCTAGGAGAGATCCATGAGGGTTACAGAAAGGCACTGAAACAGCTGTACTGTAACAAGAATGGGTCTGATTAGTGACACACATGTGCCAAAAATTTCCTTGAAGGGCTAGGTTAGCACACACAAGAATAAGGGCTTTGGTATTTAACAGGTTTTTTTAATCTTTGCCTATGCAGGAATGAATCACTTGATACTGGCTCATTCTTATTTTTTCAGAAGTTAACATCTCAGTACTGATAGCAATAACTGAACTGAGCATGTCTTCGGAGGCATTCGGTGTCCTTTTCCAAGCATGCCCCAGAAAGGGTAAAACTAATTTTACACCAACAAGTCTGACTAATAATGACCATTCTGAGGTCTTGCTGTTCCCAGTGTGGGAAAGGGGAGCTGGGACAGAGGGCTGAGAAGTCCCTTGGACAGCTAAACTTGGTGTTCACACTGCCTTCAGGAGGATGGAAAACTACCACCCCCGTGCCCTACAGCAGCATTAGCAAACCCGGTCCCCCAGGGCTCCAGCATCAGCGAGCAGGCAGAGTGCTCTGCACCACTGGTACCACTAAAGCCCATAACTCTGTAACTGTATATCCCCAATGTCTATGCTAACCCAGTCTGAAAAATCCTCCTTGGCAATTACAAGCATTGCACTTGTAAACTGGACTACTGTAAACCACTCAGAAATTATCCTGCTATCACTTTGCCTGGGCTGTGGCCTGTGGAGATTTGCTTCCCACAGAACAAAGGCACTGCAGTTTCAGTGGGACAGGGTGGGTTTTTGCTTCCTTGTCTGTGATGCTCTATGTGGGAATCTTTTAATGCCATGGCAGTATTGGAAACTGCAGAAAGTCAATGATATTTGAGACAGGTTCTGTGAGCATTGCATGCACACACAGTAGTGGCATTGGGGTGAGGGTATTTTGGAGAGGAGAACTTTTCTGCAACAAGAAGCACTACAGACATAGAAACTATACTGTGCATTAAATATGTCTGTTTACTCTCTTTACTTTTATGTTTTCATGTTCATTTCATCACAGTGACATCTGTGCTGATGAATTTTGACATTAGAAGCTAGGATAATATCCCAGTGATTCATTTTATCAGTAGCTCACTTTCTGACATAATCTTACCCAGAGAGGTATTGCTTCCAGTATTTCACATTTGCCCTTATTAAAGCCAAAGACTTCATTAACGCCCGGTGTGTGCTTACAGAAATGATAGAGACAAATTCTTTCTAGGGGTGCAGAGTGAAAAAGTGAAAAGCATCAGACACAGGTTGCAGTAAGAGAAAATTCTGCTATTTGCAAGGAAGCATTTTTCACAACATTCCCCCCAAGCCCTGGAACAGGCTGTCCAGGCAGACTGTGACTTCTCCATTCCTAGATATCCTAAACTCTGTTGGAGGGAACCCTCAAGCAAACTGACCCAGCTATGAGTCTTGCTTAGAACAGGAGGTTGAAATAGAGGCCTCCAGAGGTACTTCCTAATCTACAGTAATCCCTGATTCTAAAATCTAAGAAAAATACATTGTCCAGAGTGTTCAGGTGAAGAGCAATACTAATCATTTTAAATGGCATGGAAGATGGATCTGAAGGCTTCTATACCTGAGTTCATGATTTTCTTCAGCCTTTGAGATGAAGAGTTACCAGCTTCCTTGTGAATGATGTCTCTTGGAAAGCAACATGTAATGCACTTCAAAAAGCTTAGCCAGCGAAATATAATTGAATCAATCAGCAGACAGACTCAGAATTTGGTTTTAGAGCTGTTTTTCCAGAAGATTTTACTCTTAGGTTTCCTGCCAGCCAATGATGGAAAAGAAACAATACACATAACATATGTGTGTAGGCAAAGCTGCTTGACCTTAGTCAATCACACACTCATAGAAAGGAGTTAATGATAGACACTGTGGCAGAAATTGTTCAGCTTCAGCACATTCTTTCAGCCATAACCTATTCATGGACAAGTTGTGGAGAAAAGAAAAAAAAGAGAAAAGTAACAATTATCAGAGAAATAACTGATGGCAATTTACTCTCCCAAAACTGCCTGCTCTATATCCTCCATTAATGTTACCCTACCTCAGAGCTTGCAGGAAGGAAGTCTGATATATACTAGCCAGGCTACTGCATCAGCTGTCACTCAGCAAATGAGGAAATAATTGTGTTTGCAAACTCTGCGAGCAGATCACTGTAAGCAATCTTCAAGAACCTGCACTTTGACTTCACTCTCATGTAACTGTTGGCGTGTTGGCAAATAGAACTGGCACTGTTTAATTTAAAGTTTGATTTATCATTGCTTTGATGGTGGACACTCATGTTTGCCATTTGTTTTTTTTTTAAATAGAAAACTAAATTCTTTGCTTTTAGCTTAAGTCTGCACAAATATTTATAATGGCAACATTAGGTCATTAAGGCCTAAATAACAACTAAGTTCAGACCAAAATTATAAATAAGTTTGGGTTTGCATTTTAAAAGCACCTGTTCTATCTCAGCCATGGTTACATAAGGACTTTGCCTCACTCTACCCTCCCCCAAAACTTCATTCTATGATTCTAATGCTGCCAAAACCCATGGAGTTTTACTCTGGGACACATAGGTTGCACTGTGATTTAAAGGAGAGCTGAAAACAGAGTTAAAAAAAAGACAATAAAATTTCTTCATTGGATATGTGGATCAGACAAACATCTGGATATGAACTCCTTTCAATTGAATTTCTTCACGGAGTCCTGGTTATTCCTGGGCTTCATGTCCTTACTGAACAGGGATGAGACTACTCACAATCTGAACATCAGGGTCTTGAATAAGCCTTTAGCTGAGCTCTAAAAATTGCAGCAAAGCATTAATCTATTGGACTGTGTATTCACAATGTTGCCAAGAATTCTGAAGAGCTTGCAGTGCGGTTTTTGTGATTTTCAGCTCTAGCTCTTTCAAGTAAGCAGTGCTTGGAGAGCTGATCTGGTACTCCTGAACTGCATTTCTCATGAGTGGGTCATTGTTATCCTGTGTTAGCACCTTCTGCTCCACGTTCCACATTCAGCCTGTCTCTCTCACAGCTAGATCCCTGCACAAGTCCACTTCTTTTCGGGAGGCAGCAGCTTTTTCAGATGGGACCCAAATTTTCTTCTGCACATGATGCCATCCTGGAAATTGGCCAGAAGAGGATTCCTAAGAAAGAGAAAGAACTGAGTCAGCATGGGCTGACATTTGCCCATTTTCTGTGACTTGTCATCTTGGAATTCCTGCGACAGGCATTGTGAGAATGTATTTAATGGTCCTTAGCATATTTTCTTCTTCTGAACCTGCCTAATCACTTCTTGAACCCACATAAACTTATAACATCTACAGCATCCCATGGGAAGAAATTTCACAGCCTGATGATACATTACAGGAGGGACAGTATCCTCTTGTTTTCTCTGAACCTGCAGCCTGGTAGTTTCATTATTATCCCCTAGTTCTTGTACTGAAAGAGGCCATGAAGTAAACTATAGTTTTCTCCATACCACTCAGGTTTTAAAAGACCTCTTTAAAATTCCTCCTCTGCTATTCACTTTTGAGGGGAGAAGATTCTTAGACTTTTAATCATCCCTCAGAGAGTTATCATTTGCTGTGTCACCCTTTCCATGAAATTCAGTTCTACTGCAGCTTTTTGAGACAGATGGAACACAACTCCAATCATCAGGATGTGAGCAATGTGGGGTCACACAGGTAAAATGAAGTTCTCTTTTAAGATGTCAGCTCCTTTTTCCAACATCTGATTTGTATTTTTGACCCCTGTGGAGCAGCACAGTTGTGTTTTCATGCAAAGCATTACTCTGCTTTCAAAACTTTGCTTCTAAGTGAAAAAAACAACTGCTCTGCACATGCTCAAACATTTCTGTATCTCCGCAGGCTAAGCATCTTCTGTCTAAGCCCTGCAAACTTTCCTTCACTTAGCTAGCCTAATCCTGACCCAGTGGTTATTCCTGTGTGTTGATCCCCCATAATCATAGATTCATTGAATGGTTTGGGTTAGAAGGGACATTAAAGATCATCGCATTTCAAACCTCCTTCCAAGGACAGGGACACCTTCCACTATCCCAGGTTGCTCCAAGCACCATCCAATCTGGCCTTGGAGACTTCCACAGATGGGACATCCACAGCTTCTCTGGCCAACCTGTGCCAGGGCCTCACCACCCTCAGAGTAAAGAATTTCTTCCTAATCTAAACCTGCCCTTTTTCAGTTTAAAGCCATTCCCCCTTGTCCTATCACTGCAGGCCCTTGTCAACAATCTCTCTCCAGCTTTCCTGTAGGTCCTCTTTAGCTACTGAAGGTGGTAAAGTCTGTCTTCTGTCCACGATGGTGGAGGATTTCTGCCTTTTTTGCATCTACAGGACTCTGATATATCTGTAGTTAGTGGAACATTTTCTTTGCATAGAAAAATGTGAGAGTTTCCAGAGCGGCTTAAAACTTACTGGCATGTTATAATGGGAAGGATGAAGCACCACCTGCAAAACATGCACAGAAATGTTCATCTGTGTGAACCAGAAATTTGCATAATTTCTTTCTGCTGAACATCTGTATAAATCAGGTTATTGCACACCTTCCACCACATGGACATGCATTTCTGAGAACTGCAAGACCTGAAATGAAATGAAATTAAATTAAATTAATGAAATATGGATTAATTATTCAGCTGTCAGAATTTTGCACAGTACATAACAGAGAAGGCACAGACCAACACCATCCATGAATGAATCAGAAAAACAGCAGATGTGCAAGCTGGTCAACCCAACCAGAAGTGTGACTGGGTCAGGTTTGTTTCTCTGGTTGTCTCCCTGCCCAGTGGCAGCAGTGGGAATGAAAACATTTGTGAAAATTCAAAGATTCAGAATTTTTGAGAGGGAAAAAAAACAACAATAAGGCTACCCAGGCTGAGTGAGCAGGATGGAGCTCTGGATGCTCTTGAACTGAGCTACACCCTCTGTCATTTTCATTCAGCTGCTCTGTTTAGTTCACTGCCCTGTTTTTTTGTGAAATACTGTTAAAAAGAAGATGTGGTATCAGCAGTGATGGATTCACTGAACCACAAAGAGGGGTGACCACCTGAGAACCCCTTCAGTAACATGACAACTAATAATGTGTATTATTCTGAGCCTTCTTTAAATGCATGTCACCCCTCTCCTCATAGCATCTCTGAGCCCTTCAGTCTATGGAAAACAATTTTTTTATCACACTATAAAGACAGAATCCTTGAAAGGTTACAGCTTAAGCTTATTATCCAGGCAGACATTTCAAAGTTTGTAGAAGTGTGTTACATGTAAGACTCACGTAACCTTATAGTCCTATATACAAACCAGACTATTGCTTGACCCAGAATTCATCTAAACTGGCAGATCAAAAGCAGAACTAGAATTCTTCCTGATCTCTTTGAATATCTTTGTGTCCTGTTCCTCAAATCCAGTTTATGCTGGAGTATACAAGAATTATGACACGGCAGCCATTCTGGATACAATTCTGCCACTGAGCATGGGAAGTGTGGCCATTCTGCAGATGGCTCCAGACTAGACCCTGCTGGCCCTGGTAGTTCTGTGATCAGGAAATGGGCAAAGTAAATTCTCTAAATGCACATTTTATAAATTAAAAGATGATTTTTCACCTAATATTTTTCAATACTTCATTTAGGTCATGATTATGGATAACGCTCGGGAGCCATGAACCCCAGTGTCAAAGAGACTGCAGACCAGCCTTCTAGATCTTTCAACATAAAGGCTTATCTTCTTTCAAAATACCTCAGATCCATAAAATATTTCTATATGTGGGCTTTTCTGTCTACATCTGATGAATGGAGAAATGAATTTGGTGAGCTCAGAGAATACTGGAGGAAAATCTGTGTCTGCCAAACCATTGAGCTGGCAAACAATTTGCTGAGGACTTCACAAACTTGCAGCTGGCCAAAGGCTTGTTATTTATCTAATTTATTGACAACAGTAATATTTTCCTTCTTCAGGCATCAAGCTGAAAGATATCATAATGTACTTGGGCTGTAGCCCTGTGAAAGAGAGCAAAGATTGTATTTGCTCATCCTATGTCTTCCACAAAACTCTTGACAAGAGTTTTCCACTCCCTAAAAGCAAATAGTTCAGGTAGATATAAATACTTTGTTATCTGGTTCAATATACAGCTGTAATCGTGTATATATGAATAAACCTTCATAGGTGATATTGGACATTGTCATTGGAATTTCCACTGGGATCTGACAAGTAAAAGTATTGCAGAAATTCTGAGTTCTGTGAAATGAGCATAGCTGGATATGAGCCAGTCAGTCAGAAGAAACTGAAGTCCTGGAAAACACAGGCAAGTACCTCATCCAACTATTCGGAGAGCTTACTGAAGGCTGGAAGTCTGTGTTCACTTTTCTGCCTGAGATGAGAAGCAGACTGCAGGTCATGTCTGCTATCCATAAATGCACCTTCATGACTTCTGCCCTTTGCGTAAGGTGAGAGAACAGGTCCATCCATCAGCTCTGGTTAAGCTCTTTGTGCTGTTATTAAAAAAAAAAAGATTCACTCAGTACAGAGACAAGAATGAAAATGAATCACCATTGAGGGATGAGTGTATTCTACTGGGAGGGAAAGACTTTGAAGTTACAGCTCTTCTTCAGACGGCTGTGTGTTTTATCTGTTTGTGTGATGGACACTTCATCTCACATCCCAAGGCTTCCCCACTCCAGCACTGCACCAATTACCTGCCAATCAGACTATCAGATTAGTACACACACTTTTTTTGGATGCCACCTCTGGTTTCCATAGAAACTGTTTTAAGCCTCATCCTCTCTCTCAATTAGAACTTTTTATAATTTCTCCACCCTTATGAAATCATTTGTGGTTCCCATGGTAATCACTGAAAATTTGTTATTTCTCAAGTACTGCTTCTTAATCAGAGGCTTCACCAATAGCAATGTCCTGCTGGAGCAGCAAAAGGCACGAGAAGGTTCTAATCCTCTTTTGGAGTGAGTAGTGTGTCCTTTGCTCATCCTTAAGGCCATGCACCATGAATCCTTCCTGAGCCTCCTCACTCTGACATCAAGGTTTTGGTCACTGTGGAGTTCCCTACATTCACTGAGCATGCTGCTATGTCCCCATTTGATTGACTGCAAAGATGATGGGCACAGACTTGCCCTCACTTCTTCCACGATGTTTCCATAGGTCAGGTTATCTCAACAAAGCTTGTCGGAGAATTCAGATCTCCTTTGCTGAATTTACCTCCAATCTAATTGCCTTTTCACTGGAGTGCCAGGCAGGTGCCCAAAGTCCAAATGCCCCATGTACATTTGTTTCACGTTCAGGTGTTTAAAACACCATATAGTCAATACAAACCAAATTTTATATATATATATATACACACACATACACAGACTACATTTATCACACATTTTATTCACTCTGTTTCAAGCCCACAGCAATTTCCATGCATGATAATGTGTCCTACCACAATCCCAGACTGAGGTTTCCTTTGACTAAACACAGAGCTGCAGCTGATCTCAGCCCATTTTTTTCAAAAATCAGCCCACAGTGGTCCTCCTCTACAACAGCCCTGCTTGGAGTCCTGCTCTGAGCCTGTTATCAAGGTTCAGAAGCAAGTCCTGTGTATGGCATCCTCTGGCCTTTCTGACTCAACTCCAGCATTTCAGCAGCTTCTATCTTTATCCATCGGTGATGAAACCAGACAACTTTCCATCAAATACAGGTTGTACTTGCCTCTTGCAGCTGATTCTGGACTTCTCCCTGCCCTGAGTCATAAAAAACAAATTAACTGTGTTTCAAATGTTGGTTTAATATAAATACAGATATGTGTGTATATATCTTCTGGATGTACAAGGCATCACTTGATGTGGTAAAATCCCATCCCCAACTGTTCTACTGAAACCAGGACCTCACCCAGGAGTTTCAAGTTGAGAGGGGATTACTGTAACCTATTATCATTTCCAGTCAGCAAACGCAGCACCGAGTTTCTCCTTCCTCTTTGAAATAAGCAATGCTTTTTGGAAAGATAGCCATTCTTGACTGAAAAAAAGTAAAGTGAAAGGTCACAATTTTTCCTCTACCGAGCTGTCCTAGTAGTTACTTGCTGAAGATTCATTTTTTGTTTGCAGTAAAATATGCCACATGACACACATTGATCCTACAGAAATTGCTATCTTGTATATCCCTGTGTATTCAATTCCCTTTCGGTCCTGCTCCCTCAGCACAATGCGTCATCCCACAGAGACATATCAGACTTTTTTTTCTCTTTTTATAGGAAGAATCTTATTGTGTACTTCAGATGTGGAATTTCTTTCTCAAGTGACATTAATCCAGGGTCTGAGCTGGTGGGATGTGATCTTGGTGTGACTGTGTGAATATCACCATGGGCTGGAGACTATGGTTGTGGTGAAACCTCGCATCTGAAAGGGGAAATGTTACCTGCAGCACTGTAGAAAGGGTTTGTTGATGGACAAGGTGATAAATAACAACAACCTCATGGAGAAATGCTCCATTTTTTTCCTCAGATCATGTTATCTGCCATACCAAAGAAACCCAAGTCTGTTCATGCCCTGTGTCAGGACATTGACCTGTTGGAACAAGTCCAGAGGAGGCCACCAGGATGATCAGAGGGATGGAGCACCTCTGCTATGAGGAAAGGCTGGGAGAGTTGGGATTGTTCAGCCTGGAGAAGAGAAGGCTTTGGGCGGACCTGATTGCAGCCATCCAGTACCTGAAGGGAGCTGACAGGAAAGATGGAGAGGGACTTTTCACCAGGGCATGGAGTGACAGGACAAGGGGGAATGGCTTCAAGCTGAAAAAGAGTAGGTTTAGATTAGATTTCAGGAAGAAATTCTTTATCCAGAGGGTGGTGAGGCCCTGGCACTGGTTGCCCAGAAAATCTGTGGGTGCCTCAGCCCTGGAAGTGTTCAAGGCCAGGTTGGATGGTGCTTGGAGCAACCTGGGATAGTGGAAGGTGTCCTGTGGCAGGAGGGGTAGGAAATGGATGATCATTAAGGTCCTTACCAACCCAAACAATTCAATGATTATATGACTAGTACTAAGCAGGGCTGGATTTTATTTGAAAGCCATATATAGCATTTAAAACAGCAGAAACTCAGAGTTGTTAAGACACGTCAGAATTTAGAAGAAACTTCTGTAGCCTTTGCATTCAAAAAGACATCGAGAAGCATTTGACATTTTGGTGTGTCAAAAAGGTTAAATGAATAGCTGATAATCATGTAGCTCAACACTGGCATCCATTTGATAAAAATATAAAGCATTTGGAAACTATAGCAGATCCAAGAGCACCAAAAAATATTTCATTTGTATGTTGAAAAGCCAATGTGATGCCACTCTTTTCAAAGGCCTTGCAAACAAGGCCTCAGATGGAAAAAAAATTGTTGCAGAGGCTTATTAGCAGCTTTAGTAGACACTGATAGTAACCCCAGTTTGGAAAGAAAATAAGAATAAAAAATAAAATAGAATTTTGTTGGCACTGCCCCAGAAAGTTGGTAACTCATCATAAAGAAAATTATTGTTCCCAAAGCATCAGAGTTGCATGTGGTTTCAGCCGAGTCTACTTTCTCCCCCTGAACAACGCATTTTACTGAAAGAGCACATGTCTTAAAAACAAGGAATTAAGTCTCAAAAATCTCTCCCAAGTGTTTTGGAGGCTCCTGAGAAAGACTGGAATGCTGATGGCTCAAACAATTAGGGGGTAGGCTCAGACAATAAGGGGGTAATGATGTACAAAGAAACCACCCAGGTGCAGAGGGGGAGGACACAGCCCCCGCCTCAGGCTACAGCTTGGTGTTGAACAAGGTAAGGAATGAGGCTGATAAGAGGCAGATCCTTCAAGGTAGGATAATGCTTTTTATAATGCCAAAGTCCTTATACAAATGGCTCAGCTGTGAAAACCTCCCTCCTGGAAAGCACCGGGACAGTCACGAGTAGCCTGAAGGTTTTCACCCCTTCTGGTGGTGTTTTCACCACGATTGACTCAAACTGTGCTGACTTGAGAGGCAGCTGTGGCACCTTAGGAGCACTCATGGACCATCAAAGACTCACAAATTGTTCCCCGATCCACACATTTCATCATCCAGTTGAAACTCCCCGCCTGAGGGGAGGTACTTGGGCGTTCCTACCTGAACCTTAGTGTTTATAACCCATAGAACTTCGAGGGTCACTGGTTTTACTCCACCCCTGAGAGGTCAAGGCTGTGACCATCACTTTGACCAACAGCCATTGAAACTGCTGCAACCAAGTTTCATTGTGAGGTCCATGGGTGGTGAGATCTCTTAATATTTCCTTCTCTTTCTTATACATATTCTTAAGTGATATTTTTATGCCTTTAAGTTGCTATATTACTATAGATAATAATAACCAAAATAGCTACATAAGTGATTTTCATTGCAACCAAATTGTTCTAAAATAAACCCTACATATATATATATATATATATATATATATATATATATATATACACACACCACTNNCACCAATCATTCAGTGTGTTGTTTCACTCTAATCCACATCAAGGGACAGGTTTGCCTTCAGGGGTGGGTCATAACAGCTCCCAAGGCCAAGCTATCAGAAATAGAAAGTTTTAATGCATTTATTGGTATCCTGCCCCTGGGAGATGGGGAAGGGCTTTGTATACATGCTGTTTGTGTGTGGATATGCTTTGTAGGCAGTGCTATGAAAACAGAAACACCTTTGCAGTGGAAAAGCTTGCAGAGAATCAGAGGTTTGCCTCATTTCCACATCTTCTCCTTTCCACTTTCCATGTCCATCTCTTTGAAAATCACTGTCAAAATTGACCTGTTTATACAAAGGGAGCTGCTTTGGGCCCACCACAGTGTGATTTGTGTAGCACAGCCATCCTGCTTCCATCCTACTCTGCACTGCTTATTTCTACCTCACCTAGCCTCAGCTTTACCCCCTCAGAAGTATAGCCCAGATTGATACAAAAAAAAGACAAAAAAAAAACCCTGGAGCTTACAAAATCAAACTTTTAATTAACATCTAAAATTCTAATTGAGTGCTAGCCTCTTAAATTGCTGGTGTTTAACAGCATAAGCAATTTCTGGTGCCTCAGCAAGGTTTGAAAATAAGAACTGGCAGAAGCAAATGGTGCAGATGAATATGCACCTCACTGACATGAAAAAAAAATATTACAGCTATTTCTTACCTAGAGGTAAGTTTCTCCAAGGCTGAAGTAACAAAATGACAGTGCTCTGAATAGACTGCCCTGTTAGTTTTGCACTAAGGTCACTTGTGGATCTTGGGATTTTTCATGGAAAGATTTAGGCAACAAAATACCTGCCTGGTTTTCAGGGTTCCAGATCCTGCAGCCAGCACTGCTTCCCTGCAGCACTGCACAGAGAGACTGGGTTAATCTGCATCCTGGATTCATTGGTCCATCACCCAGCACAGGGTGGTGGGGGGTTCCCTTGTCTTCTCAGAACAGAAAGTCTTGAAGCCCCTCAACCCTCCCTGGAGAAGCAACATAGTCCATCATCCAAAAGCAATGAGCAGGGGCTCTTTCCATTTCAGAGCAAAGCTGTAGCTCTCACAGATGTCATGTTCTTTTACAGAGGCGTTGGGATCAGTGTTTTCCTCAAAGCAAGATGTATTTTGTTTGTGTCCCCTTTGTGTTGCGTCTGTAATTACAAGTTTCAGAAGGACAGGGTCAAACCATGACACCCCTCGTGTCAAAAGAAGAGGGGGCACAATCTTCATTGGCCCATCGTGTGAAAGCACAAGAGGACTGGTCTGCTCTGAGTTCAGGGGGAAAGGGGAAGTCTGGGTTCCTCTCACTGCCTCTGTGCCTGTTGAATATAAAGTGTGTGATAAGCCCTTGGAGGAAGATCACAACCACATCTGGATCCCAGATGAACTTTGGTGCAGATTCCAGCAGCAAGAACAAGAACAGAGCAGAACCTGGAAAACATTGCTGTAAAATAATCAGTGATAGATGTGCATGTTTCTAGTGTGAGTTGAACACAGCGTTTTAAGCTCATAATTTTAGGCTTGGAATCTTGCCTTTCATGTTTATATACTTACTGCAAGAGTCAACTCCTACTCTTTTCAGTTTCCAATAGTACCTCCTGAAGTCAGTGAGTCTGCTGAGAGAGCAGATAACCTTTTATTCAGATCAACATCTGAACTGAATCACCAGGCAGCAGCCGAGAAAGAGGTGAAGTGGGATTCCAATCAACAGCCTTAAGTCAGCTTGGGCTTCATGGTCTGATGAATTTCCCTGGTGGAAAACCCATCTCCATCCAATTCTGCATTGTCTCAGCTATAGCTAAAATCCTTAAAAACCTTTCCCCACCTCCCACTATTGCAAAGCCTGCGGTAAAATTCCAGTTGCAGGAGTAAGTGTGTATTTACTTCTATAGAGCATGAGAGGTTCTGCTGAAAATTTTACAGGTGGTTTTATTTACATCTGTGTCAGTGAGGTCAGAATCTCATCCAAAACATTCTGGGTTTTGTGCTGGCTAGCAAAAATGTTCACACTAACTAAATCTATCTTATAAATCACCTTGACAGTCCTCATAATTCAACATAATAGGATTCTTTGCAGAAAGAATTGTCTCTCAGCTGATGCAAGAGGATGGACAAGATAACCTAACAGAGCTCTATGTCTATGAAAAATTAAATTCTTGACCCTTTTCTTATTCCATTGGATTCCACCCATCCAGGAGTAGTTATATCCCAATCATTAAGGAGATTTCTCTCCACTAGCTCTCTAGATTTCTTTGCTAGTCAGTAAGGTGCGGCAGTCTCCTGCTTAACATTTTCTGTCTTTATTTTCTGTGCTCCAAGAGTCATTATTCTACATTAATCTGCACCGAACTGGATTTGTCACCTTTTTGCCCAATTACTTAAATGATCTAAGGCCTTCTGTGTCTGACTGCATTGTTCTTCATTGTTTACCTCTCCTCGCCCACTCCTGTCACCCAGAAATCTTGCTTTAGATAATTTCCCAGTCATGTCTGCAAATAATAAAGCATTTAAAGAGCCACGGTATAACACTCATAGTGAAATGCCTTCTCACTTGAGACACGGAAAATAAACACAATTTCTGTATGTTTTACACATCTTAGTCTGATGCCTTCCTGTCACTCTCTGCTACCCACAGCCTTCAGATACAAAAGGCACATATTGAAGCTGCCAATGCAAACATTAATTTATGAGCTGACTACCTCAGGGTCATAAATCAAAGGAATATTTTCCACCTAACTGGACTTCCTAGGTTGGAAAATAAACCTGTGAGTACACTGGTGCCTGTGAGGCTCAGTAATTATGCAGATCTTTTCTGCCAACTTGAATGGCAGGGAAAAGAAGTGATGGGGTGACTTTCTTCAGAGCTGCACTTTCCCTCCTAGCTGGAAAGAGTCCCTTCTTCTCACTGGTATGGCACATTCAAGGATAAAGCCAAGCTGGTCAGGTCAAGCTCTTTCTCTTTCTCATGGTAGCATCTCTGCAAAGCTTCTGAGAGATCTTTTTGACTGCAGAAGAAAATTTTGAGAAATTTTTACAAAAAATGTACCATTATTATTGGATATATCTGGACAAACTTATTGGAATTACATTTAGCCACCCACCAACAATAGATCAGTGGAGCATTACTGCACTGCTCTTTGAGAGTTTAAACAGACAAGCACAAACTTTGGACAAACAGCAATAAGCCATTAGAAAAGCTAATAAAACAAAAAGTAAAACATTTGCCGTTACAGCATCATTGCTTCTAAGGTTTTTTTCCTCCCCTGCCCTATAGATATTTAATACGGAAAATCCTATAACATCTTAATTTCTAATTTTCTGCTCCCAAATTCCCTTTCACAAATGGGTTGAGGTGGGTAGACGAGCCACCAGAAGATAACTTAGCTCCCAGTTCACTTCTGGATCCTGGCCTGTTCACAAGGCAGGGCTCACCACGATGAGAGACAGAGGAGGACCACTAGGTCATGTCCCCCCACCAGAGGAAGGGTAGGTGGCTAAAGGGAAGCTGAGAGCTCAGCAAATTTCCTCGGTAGCTCTGTTTGGCTGCTGCTGCCCTAAAAACCAAGCACCTGGGGTGAACAGCCCACATCTGGAAACTTACCTGGCTGCAGGTTTGAAAAGTTTGGAGCTTCTCTTGAACTGAAGGTATTAAGTCTCATAAAAATGTGACCAGTCACAAGAAGTTTATCCAAGGGGGAAACATCCGGCCACGAGGCACCTGAATTTGAAAGCAGGAGAGATATCTTCCTGATGTATTGCCAAGAAAACCTGTTTTATAGTTTTGAAAGACATGCTTCAGCAATTATAGCTCTTTGAAACCTTCAAGATGGACCTATAACACATTTTACCAAGCCTTTTATAATAAAATAACTGAAGACTATCACATTTCTACTAGAGTAGTCAAGATGGACATACTGGGTTTGTGCACATTAGAGTTGTAGTGTAGATCAGGATTTGCCTTGGAAGTGAATTTCTCAGTCACCCTTCCCTACACAGAATGGAATTGCACCTGAAATTTATTTCATTTTAGATTAAACTGAACCAAAATAACTGAACAACCTCAGGCACTTGAGCCACAAATAGAAATCTCTGAGATCAGTCTACAGACACATTGTACTGTGTGGATGTGAGATATCCAGTTTGGGTTGCTGATTATTTTATTGCTATGCTGGCAATTTGGATCTGAATTACATTTCCCAAGAAAACACACCTATAAGGTGGTTGCCACCTCCTGATGGTTTTTGTACTGACATGTAAAAAATCCCTGTGAGAAAAGACCAGTGAGGACGTGGTGTTGTGAGGACTGTGGAATCTTGTGAACTCTGTGAAAAACGTGTGAGAGGAGTTAGGGAAGGATGTTGCCACTGGGGAAAAAAAAAGGATAAAGGAGGTATAGGGAAATCAGAGGGATACTGAAGTAATGAAGAAAAGTCTGGGGTGTGGAAGTGCAGTAAACAGGAGAAAGAGCTACAAGAATGATCGAATGGCAGATAAAGAACAAGTCCTCTCTAGGCTGCCAGAGAAGAAGATGCATTTAAAGATAATTTCTGTTCCTTGTGAATGGACAAAACCAGTTATTTTTACTTTCAAATGAAATATCTTGTTCTGGACATGGACAACACTGTCTTCCCCTTTTAAAAGGCAGGAAGAGTACAGCTTGGGTTAGCCAAACACATTAGTTTTGGATGCCTGTCTCATGGATGGAAAAGAAGGAGTAGCACAGAGACACAGACACACACAAACACCAAACTAACTCACCACAAATTCTGAGTACTTCAACTCCCCTCCTGTTCTTCACTCCACCCACTAAGCATCGTATTTAAATCAGGTTGCAAAGTCTTCCAGCATAGAAACCATGTCAAAACTATTACTTTGCTTTCCCTGAAACACCTCAGCATATTTTTTTCAGCTTTACAAATAAATGATCTTCACTTCTACCTGTGAAGGTGAGAGCAGGCAAGTTTAGTAGAGAAGAGCAGAAGTCTGAGACACATCCTTCACTCGTGGTGACCAATAAATAAGACCTTTCACCATCTGCAGCAGTTCATTTCAGTCTTGCTTCTTCCTCAAGCTTCCAAGTTTACAATCCCATGGATGAAGGGACCTCGAAATAAAGTGCATGAGCAGATATTTTCCCTTCCTTCCTTGCCACCCTGCACAAACTCTCAAAGCCATGATGATTGTTTGCACCGCTGTGAGCAGCAATATTCGAATGACTAACATTATAAAGCTACCGATGAGCCTGTTGAGGCTGCTGGAAATGCCTAGAACTAGCCAGTGCTACTGAATCCTAAATCAAGCCTTTCCATATGTTCTTTTAGAGCAAACTGTGGAGATATTGAAGGGATTGGAAAAGCCCAGCATTCATTCTCAACTAAAGACTGTTTCCCTCCCATCTGTCCTAATGGAAAAAGGAAGCAGGAGCAAAGCCCTTCCCCTTGGTTCCCCTCCTCCCTTCTGCAGTCAGGGCTGGTAGAACACGCAGCAGAGACATGCTGCATCCCATTGAGGGTGGTAGCAGCAAACAGACCCTCCAGCAGCACCAGGGATTGTCATGTTCTCAAGTGCAGTGGCTAACAAACAGCTGAGAAGTTTCTGGATGAGCAGTTCACAGAGGCTGCAGCAGAGGTTACCAGTTGGTCAGAGCTCCCACTGTCTGTCAGCAGAGATCTCTTCTCCCAGGCTCTCACTACTCTGCAGATGCTGCTCATCGCGAGCCCAGCTCCCCCAGCACTGAAATGTGGACAGACAAAAACCAAGAGACCAGGGGAGCACAAGCCATGTGTCAGGAGACCACGGAATTTGCTGCGTGTGTATTTGCACCCCCAGTCTCTCACAAATTCACACAACTGCCCATTTTTTATTGTCATCCTTAACAGATCTTTAGGAAGTAGCTCTGTGGATTGACTGTCCTTTGCTCTTTCATTGGATTTTGGAGTGGAATATCCAATAACAGCTATTTCTTGTGCTGAGGGGGTAGGAGTATGTCCACCTCTAAAGCATTTATAAAGTGGTTCTTGCCTTCCCTGCTTGTTGGAGAAGAGAGGATCATCCTCATGCTTAACTCTTTCTGGAGCCCACACAGGGATCAGAAACTGGGGAAGGAACTAAATTTAATTTAGCAGGCTTGGGAGAAAGGATAATGTAGAGTCTTGAGGCACTATTGGTGCTTCACCAATTACCTCTGGAGTGCCATTTCAGCCTTTGGAGCGCTGGGTAATGTCCATCATGAAAGCAGATGGGGTAGGGAAGCTCAGTGCATAGGCAGAGAATGACTACCTGCAGGCTTTCCTGCTGTTAATAAGGCACATCCAAGTTAATTTAACTAAGCCTATTAGTTCAGAGCATCAGCAGAATTTGAATCTAGGAAGTCCAGAGTCACAAAATAAACTTGTACTTGAATTTGGTTGTCATATTCCATTTAGACATGTATTTTAACAGTAGGTGATCCCACTGAGTTTATGTGAGTCCAAGTCTGATATTTCCCCCTAGAACCAATTTCCATGAGTACTCTGCAAATATTTTAACTCTTAGTATTTTTCTTGAAATACATTCTTTTTTTTTTTTTTGAGACTTTTTTTCTATCACAGATTTTTTTTTAAATCACAGAAATATGAGTCTTTGTTTAAAAGTGTCAGTTTATATAGCATTGTACATTTTTCTCTTAATCCTTGCACAATAAAAATTTTCCACTGGCACTTCAGTGCATCTGGCTAGCTTGATGCTTTCATAAGTTTGCAGTTTCTGTCTACTTTTGCTTATTCCATCAGAGAAGCTGGAATTGGCCTGAAGTCACTAGTAGCTTGAGTTAATTTAGGAAGAAATAGTGTCAAAAATTCCACCCAGAAATGATGCTAAACAAATGTTCAGGCAAGAAATTTCTCCCTCTAAATATTTCATCATGACAGATTCCCAGGACACGTTCCTGCTCAATCCCTTCAGGACTGGACTAATCAGTTACTTCAGACAAAATTCATCTCCACCAACTTTTCCTGTCCACAGTGCAGATGTCTGTACCCAAGTGTTTAACCTCTCATGGAGAGCTCAGGGTTCAGCATAGCCCTAACCAAAGATGATCATTTCACCAAGGACAGTGAATTTTATCATATCCTGAGCTCTACTGACCATAAGGATCAGCTCTGCACTACCTTTAGAGGATGTGGGGCTTGCTCATGTGGGGATGGAATGGCCAAAATGCAGAGTAACGTACTTAGCCACATGTATTTTAGGGAGTTGTACACCCAGTGTGGGAGCAGAGCACACTCGGGGTGGGTGGCATCTTAGCAGGCAGACTCCAACATATCCCTCCCGAGGATGTGCAAACATATTTCAGCAGCTAATAATTAAAATTAATGGGGATGAATTTTAATAGGAGTAGCAGAAGGCAGCACATTCCTGGCACAAGGGGGACATCGTGCCTGCTGTGGAACATCTGGATGCTCCACTTCCCAACAAATCCCAGGAAACGGGGCAAAATAAACAGTTTCTCCATTTCCTTCCTATGCCTTACAGCCAAATCATTTTTGCCAAAATTAAGGCAGAGGTTTTTTGGGGAAAGAAATAATATTTAAAAAAAAAAAAACCCAACCCAACCAACAAAATAATAATAGTTAAAAAAAAAAAACAACCAGAAAGAAATAGCTCAAAGAAAGGCAGACAGAATAGTTCAGTCAAGGCAGTTAAAGCTATTCCATGGTTGTATGAAAATCTGGCAAAACTTTCAAAAAGAGGGGTTGTACACAGGTGACAGTGTTGGGAAGCCTTATGGGCTGCAGTGTGAGCTCTGACTGTTCTAGTTCCCAAATAAAGGCCCAGCTAAGATTTAAAGCCTCCCATTAAAACTGCTCTCATTTGCTCCTTCATTTTGAGAGGGGCTTTTCCATAGGCAAGAGGTTAATAATAAGATACTGGAAAGGGTTCAGAAGGTGATTGCATGGTTTAGGTTAAACAAAGATTTAATGTACACAATCATTTGCTGCTGTAATTGCATCCAAGTGTATCTATATTTGATTGCCCAGGTTTTCTTTTGCAGCACCTTTAAATTGTTTTTCCACTACCTGTGAAATTAATGCGACTTGATATTTAAAAACACTGTATGCTGAGCAAACCACTAACAAGGGAGATGTTTTTAGTATGTATTTAATGGGATAAAGACCACCATAGGTTATCACAGTTAAGAACCTTCCTTAGCCTGAAAGAACAGAGTTTTAAAAAATAAATAAATAAATAGAGTTTACTGTGAAAAAGCCAGCTTCTCGAAAGTTTGTGGCAGACTTTACTTACAGTTGAACCCACCTAGGGAACCGCTGTCTTTGGTTTTATTTAGCCCTGAAAGAGTTTCTTATTTCAGGATATGTAGGCAGGGGCTGGCATCAAAATATGTAGGACTTGCAGGGATACTGGGTCCTCTGTGTCACTCCGTGTGGCATTTGGTTGCACAGCTTCATCCCTCTTCATAGCACAGAAGTCATGAGAGCAGATGCATCTGATTCACTTGCTTTTCCTCCAGAAGAGTGTGGAATATTGTCTTTTTTTTTGGCATCAGTCAGGATGTTGCTGTAAGAAACAGCCAAGGACCTCGAGACAGTAACTAACCGAGCCTGGGAAGGAGTTACCTGTCTCATAATGGTGTACCTCGTGATGTTTTCCATGGTAATTTTTTTTTCCCAAAAAACTACTGTTTTCAGAACTGATAGACTCAAACTATCTATTCATCAACGTTAGTCTGTACCTGAGTGGAAGTGGACAGAGGTGCAGGGCATACAGGGCTGACAGACACATTCATCACACTGACCACTACCAGGCTGAGTTGATCCACGAATCCAGTGTACCCAGAGGAATGCTAACAGGATCTGCAGCATGAAACCAAATGGTTTCTTTTCAATTGGGGAAAAAACCCAATGTAATTATGGAGCTCCACAAGCTCGAGGTGAGGTCTTGGCTTTTTAAAGAGCTCTGTGGTGTGGAAAGCTACAGAGGGAGCAACAGGTTAAATGAATGGGCAAGGGCAGCCAAAATGCAGCCCGAATAGATGAAAAGTAACACATGATGGAGGTGAATCTCCACTTTAAAAAGTTTAGCCCTAAATATGTCCTTGGCTATGTCAAAGAACTTCATAGAGCCAGAAGTTTGTCCCCTTTAACATTTTTCTTTTAGCTAAAATTATACTGGAACTGCATTATTATATTATCACAATGGCGTATTTTTTCTTTCCCTTTCTCTTCTCTTACATACACAAAATCAATAGAAAGAAATATTGAAAATGTCCTATTTTCCCTCTTTTATTATAAAAAGACTTTTGCAGCAGCCAGAGGTTGTGGGGTTTATGATTAGGCAACACTGCTAACAGGGCCTAGACAGATAGGAACATGAAATACAACAAAAGGTTGAAAATTATAACTGAATTTAGGGCTGTCTGAGCCTTGATTTTTCAATACTGAACCCTTTTTTGAGTCTCTCATGGCCAGTGAAACAAGTTAATGGTGCTAGAAAATGAAAGTCCCTTTTCTGTTTTGTCTTTTAATAATTTAAGGGCACCTCCAGCAACCAAAACAAATGTATTTATCATTGCACACAAAGCCTTTAGGCGTGAACTCTAAAGAGGCACATTAGTGTCAATGCATCTGGTACACTGTCACTTTCCAGTTTAGTTTAACTCTTGCTTCTCCTTTTTTCCTGACACATGTTTGAAGAGATGTTGCTTGATGCTGAGGGTTTTTTTTCAGAAAAGAAAAACAAGTTAAATAGATATTATTTATATAAAAATACACAAGCATGCAAAAATCTCTTGGCAAAATTCAATGGTTTGATTATGCATGATCATGTTCAACAGTAATAATGGATGCACTTGATCTAAGACCTGTGAAATAACAGTATCTCTTCACTCCTCATCAGTCTGCTTGCATGTGAGCAGGGTGGTTTTACTCATAATAAAGAATAAAATTGTACAGATGAACAACAAAATAACCCCTGGAAGGAATTTTCTCAGATTAAGTAATACATGAAGGATTAGAGCAGCAACCATGTTGTAGACAACAGGACTGCAAGCTTAAATCTGGAAGGAGTGAAAAGATATAACCATGCATAAGAATCCTCGTGTTTGATATCTCTTCAGAAGCCGCTTTTCATGGTGGAATTATATTATGGGGATCAGCTTGGGGCAATGTTTCTTTTGCATCATTACATCCAGCAGCCCATTCTAGATCATGAAGCGAGTCAAGTCAGCAGTAAACGGGAAAAATTACTGCTCTGCATGTGAGTAAACAGTCTTGCAAAGGTGGAGCCCTGAGAGTTCACAAACCCATTTTTACAGAAGGAAAAATAAAGGCAGAGCATCTGGGACAAGGTCATGCGGTAAAGTCATTGCTCAAGGCAGACTGAGATGTCAGCGCTTTCGGCTCCCAGAGCCGTGCTTTGAGTAGTGAACCAAACCCTCCCGTTCAGCAAGAAGTGAAATGTTGATGTCTGAGGAGCGGGGAGAGTTTACCTTGGCACATCAGCAGCGCCGCAGGTTAATCAGGGTAACATCGGCACCGTGGCGCTCCCAGAAGCCAAGAGACGCTGAACTGCAGCTGCAGTCTTGTGACAGCCTGCGAGGGTCAGAGAGCCCAGCTGGCCCCGAATGTCCGGGAGCCAGCCTGACCTAAAGTGGGTGGCCCACAGGAGAACAGCACATCAGCACCCACAAGGAGTCCGTCCCAAAAAACAGGCTGATCTGTGCGGCAGTACAGTCACCCCCAGCACATCCTCATTTTCATCCAACAGACTTTTGTGAGTAAACCCAGTGCAGCTGGTCCTGGAGCCAGGACGTGCCTGGGAGGACTGATTTTGCTGTCTTTAGCCCTAGTTTCAGTAATCAGTTCCTTGGCTTCAGTGGCATCAGCCATTATTTAGCTTACTGTGAAAGAAGCAGCAACACAGAGGAGGTTTTTAGTTTCCCACTGGAGTTCTGTCTTGGACACTGTCTTGCAGCCAAGCAGAATTATCAGTCTCTTCTCCCAAAAGCTCTCCTCTCAGGGCTGGAAATCTTGAGATGCTGAAGGTCAGGAGATTTAAGGTACATTGGCAGAGCTCTATATCTCCAGCTTGCATTATTCTGGGTGCTGGCCAATGCTATCAGTCTCTTGCCAAAAAGGAATAGCTATTATGGCATTGATTTTCTGCCACAAAAAAACGAGAGAGAGTGACTTCTAGTTAAATGCAACAGTAGAAAATGCTTCAGCCTTTGACTGCAAAAAAGGCTGTGTCTTGGTCTGTGTGTCTTGGTCTGTGATGGCTGAGTCTGGACTAAAATATTTTCAACACCAGTTCTGCACAGAGGAATTAGAAAGAGCCAGTAGAAACAACTGGTATGCAAAGAGCAGATTTTTGAAGTTGTTGCAGATTGATCCCAAATACCAGAGGCTCCCAGTGACAGCAAGAAAAATGTTTATAAAGCTAATAATTGTGCTGGAATGGTAACATTCCACAGCAGGTTCAGATCTGTAGGCTGTATCCATCATAGATGGATAGGGCCACACCACAGCAGTGATTTTTTTCAGTGTTTCTCTGTTGAAAATTTTATCTGCTTATTAACAAACATAAGCCCAGTCCAGGCTGCATCAAACACTTCAGCTTTAAACAAACAAACAAAATCCATAGTGACAATAAACATTAGTCACGAAGTAATTCCTAAGCTTTGTTGACTATCCAGATCACTTGGCCTCGGAGAATATATTTTCCTGCTGGATCTCTAGTACATTCACCCTGTTTTGGCTAAGAACCTACATAATCCAAGTTTTTGGTTTTATTTTTGGCATGTCTTTTTTTTCCAGGGCTTGGCCAGAGTGCAGAGGAAGAAAAAGTATGAAAGAGATGGAGAGAGAGAGAGAGAGAGATTTGACAGTAAAACACATGAGATATCTAACCTGCTCTGAACCTTAAATAATCATCTACTTCAATTCAGTTTGAGCCATTGAGGACATGAAGGGTCATGTTTTATTCTTATTTCTGCAGATTCAAAGTCAGTGATAGCCTAAGCTCCCACTGTACAAGCTGAAAATGAACCTGAATTCATTGTATCCAAAAGCAGCCTAATCCATTAAAAAAAAAGGAGGTAATTCATTTAAAAATTCACAGTGACTTCTGCTGCTTGCGGATTGCAAATAACATTGGACCTGTGCCACTGAACAGAGAAAACATGAATACAACCAGCACTTTAACTCACATGAGCCCCAGTTTAGGGAGGTGCTTCTGGCTTTATCCAGGGTAGGTGAAATAACCTTCTCCTAATTGCTTAAATTAATCTCAGACAATCATGACAAACTCTGTTTCCCAGCTCTTTTACTCTCCCAAATGAAATTCAGTTCCATGCACTTGGTGCAGTTTTTGGAGCTGTCCTCTGCAGGACCAGGGTTTGGACTCGATGATCTTTGTGGGTCCCTTCCAACTCAGCATGCACTGTGATTCTGTGATGGGTTTGACCCTGTAATTTCACACAAATCTGGTTCTCACCATCTCCATGGTGGTACCCACTGCAGCACTTGCCCTGGGAGATGAATTCAGGTGGAGACAAACTGTTGGAAATGACTATGGGCAGCTAGAGATACACCTTCAAACCTTCCCATGCATCTAATCTCAAATGTATTTATCCTTTCCAGAAAGACTGGCAGAGGGTGGGAGGAGTCAGTATTGCCAACCCCAGCCTTCCCACATGCTTGGGCTCTCAGTCCCATGAATGTGCCAATGTTGAGCCAATAACTCCTCTTTGCATTATAAAAATGGGGTGAGGCTGAGGTCACCACCCAGCCCTGTGCAGAGGCCTCACACCTCCATCATCCACAGGAGCTGTGTTTCTCAGCCACAGCTACAAGGTTGGCTCCCGAGCTCAGCCTGTATCTGTGACTCATGCTCTCAGCCCCAGCAGCTTTTAATTCAATCCCAGGTGTGCTAAGCACTGGCCATCATCACCAATATATGTGAAATGGTTGTATTAATCTAGTTACAACATACGAAGGTAGGACAGAGTCATTTTGCAGTAATGAATCACAGTCATGGAGATTTGAACATGGGGATTGAAAAGGAAATTAAAGTCGAGTTTCCTGTATGGCTCATTCTCCAGCCCAGCATCAGCTCAGTTAGGAGAGAGGTTTCTTTTTGTTCACTAATGGCAGGGGCAGATCCAGCAACGCTTCCTGTCGACTGTACCCTGTCCTGGACAGCAGTGACCACACGATGCCACTCAGGATTGGTGTTGGAAGTTCCCCAGCTGCTGCTCTGCTGTGCCTGTGGCACCAGTGTGTCTTCTGTAACACAGATAAAGCATCAGCTTCTGGCTTCAGACGTAGTTAGGCACAAACCTAAGGACTTGGATGAACCATGGTTCATTATAAAATACTCATCTCTGAGAAAGAATCCTAAATTAAACCCCATGGGTCCTACCTGGCCATGGCAGAGAGGAGTCTTCGGGGGTCCTGGTGCAGGAAGAATAAGGACGTCCCTGAGCAGCTACTTACCTTTGTAAGAACTTAACAATTTTTTGCTTTTTCTAGACCCCTGAATAATGAGCAACACAGTAATCATATTAAAAAAGACTTTAAGGGCATGACCAGCTGCATTCAGTGTCAAGCATAACAGCCCTTGGAAGTGCTTAGTCACACTTTAACTCCTGTTATTATTTTCCAAGCCTGTGTTTAACTCAGACAGAAAAGTGCCTTTTTCTCGCCCAGTGCAATATTGCCAGCATGTTTAACCATAACCTCCCACAGCAGCAGAAGGGCAGGTGTTGCACCTTCTTTCACTAATGCAAAAGACACAGGCTGATAAAATTATCTCAAGGTTTCACACGATTGTTGACTTCAAAACACCTATGCCCAGGGCTGGCTTTTGCACCAATGTCCCTCTGATACTTTAGGTGAAGAACTATCTCGTAAAAATTTGCTTTACTAGCTACTACAGGACTCAGAAGCTGTAGGGACCAATAAAGCAGAGAGATCTCTGGAGAGTAAACACAGGGTGAAGAAAGAAATACAACAGAAAGAGGAGGGCGATGCTCTTGCACGTACCACTGAAGGGTGACAGCTCCTTTCCCAGATAATGTCACAGTCGTAGCCAAGGGCTATTCTTTTGATCTTACAAGGCTGAAGATGCAGAATGAAGCTGACAGATCTGGGAAATCACAGTCCTAGAAAGGGGGAAGACGATATTAGATTAACACACCCAAAATGGATGTGTAGACATCCAGAAGAGTTCCTATTATATTCACAAATAACAGGCAAAACTTTAGTGTCACCTTATGTTTACAGTCTTTACTGCATAAATCCCCTCTGCTCTGAAGGTTTTTGTTGCTCTAGCAACAAAAGGGAGGGAAAGGAGAAAAAAGAGAAGGGGGAATGAAAGGAAGGAGCAGAAAAGATAGTCTAATTGATAGGAAAGTTCAGAAAATCAAAAAAGGGGAAAAACTGAAAGAACTAGTGGAGTTTTTTGGAGAAAAATACAAATATATATTAAAAAATAGAGCTGCAACTTCTCAAAAATATAAACCAGAATAGCTTTCAAATTAGGTTTTTCACAGCTGCAGGCTGCAGAGTTTATTGCTTGCAGTATGAAACCTAATGATGTGATGAGAAAAAAATCTGCAAACTCTTCCATCCAGCCCTAGACAGACTGACAGCCCTAGAGATCAATGTCCATTAGTAACTTGCTGACTTCATGCACAGCAAGGCAGAGCATGAAGTTCTCTGTTTCTCTTCAAATTTGGCTTAATTGGATCACCTACAGGATGAGAGGATAATTTAGCATGCATGGCCAGCCACGTCTTCATTGCACCCCTGAGCCTAGAACAAAGACTCTGGCTAGGAGGGTGTGGACATCTAAGCAGTAAAATGCCCTGGGACTATCTGTCCATGTCTCGAGTCCCTCTGATCGCACAGGAGAGGGCAATGATCCGGTCACTATTGTTCTGAACTGTCTCCAATCCTGAGGCTCAGAAGATAAATGCCCATGTCAGACTCCTTTCGATGGAATCCTAGTGAGAATTCAAAGGGAAAGGACCAAGCTTCTACCTCCAAACCATTCTTCTTAGGGATTTAATCTAACCCAACTGAAAGTAATGAGAGTTTTCTATAATTTCAGTTGGTGCAGTATCAAATCTACCTGGTCAGAGATGGGTTAGGGTCAGAGACCACGAGTTGTGTTTTCTTCCCTTGATCATCACTCAGAAAATTTGTCCTTACACAGGAACATCCTCCAGCAAAGTCTCCTACTGGAGTTTGCTTCTAGAAAATTAAAAAAGGCCTTGATTTTCTTAACAAATCATGCTTTAAAAAAATATTAAGCCATCATGTGAAATTTCACAGAATTTTGTTCTAAACTATCATTTAGAGGGGATAAGAAAATTCATGGTTTAGAAACTGGTTTCTCAAAGGAAGAAAGAAGCAGCTGTATCATCTCATCAGACAGAGACCCAAGGTCACCTTTATCCCCTGACTGCACCCCCACCACCACCACCCACCCCACCATGGTTTTGGTGTCTGGCTGCCCAAACAGATCTGCTGGCAGAAGTCTCCAGCCAGGCTTTGCCTGAGTGGCCCCTGTGCCTCAGTCAGTCCTTGCAGACCCCTGGTCCCACCTCCATCAGCTGCTTCTTTGAATCTATTGACCATGGTGTCAGAGTAATGAGGCAGGAGTTGTCTGTGCAGCCGCTGACTCCATTATCTCACACAATATCAGGAGTGAAAAAATGGCTGCTGGGTTTTTTAATGGTCTGCCAGAAAAGCCTTGTCGATAATAATTCTTTAGTTGGGTTTGCTGGAAATTACAGCCGTCTCCTCCGCTCCAGCATCTTGCAGTTCTGCGGGAAATAGTTTTGAAACAGCTTCTTCTGCCTTAGAAAAAAAAGATTAATGAAAAAAAGCGCAAGTTTGTCCATGTTGAACATGCCTTCCTCTCTCTTAAGCAACAATAAATGAGACTCTCTGGTTTCTTATCTCTCACTCTCCTGCCTTATTATTTAGGAGTCAGTACTAGCAAGACCCTCTCTGGTTCTCAGTTACAGGTTTGGATTTATTTGACTGATCCCAGCACGCTCCTGGATCCCCGACTGCAGCTCACTAACGCACGTCTCAGCAGCGCCCTGTGACACGGGGCAGTCTCAAAGGGACAGGCAGCTGAAAATCCTGCTTCTGTCATGTTTCCTCTGAGCCAAAGTCAGCACAGCATCAGCACGTCCTGCTCCCCACATAACCTTCCCCAGGTCCCACGCTGGGCCATGCAATGCTCCACAAGCCTCTTGATCTCACACAAGATGCAGTAATTGCCCAAGCATCCCCACCCCTGCTGTAACCGAGTCTGTGTTTGATTCCTTCGGTATTACAAGAGTTCTCGGTACCACCGTTAGCAGCTTTTTTTCCCATGTTATTCTGCACTTAAAAAAAAGAAAAAGAGAGAGCCTAGGTATGAACTGCTGGTTTGTTGAGTGCAAAACCAGTCTCATCTAAAGCTTGTGTGAAATTTCTTGGGGGGCAGAAACTCAGCTGGTTTGAATCTGAGCTCTTCTTTCGACTTAAATGGAAGCCATGCCACATCACACCAAGTGCACCTCTGATTTGGGGTATTTAATTAATTTCTCCTCAGGATATAGTGCTGGCCATCTCCTGAGATATTTCTTGCAAGTTGTCCCTTCCCATGGGTTTCAGGGAGAAATAAACTCTGCCTTTTATTATTTTAATGACATGCAAAATTCTTCTTGGCATTTCCCACCACTAATCAAAGAAACAGACTCTCTCTTATCTCACAATCTTCAGTAAAAAACCTGTCAGGTAAAGCTGGGGTTGCAAGCAGTGCATCAGTGTGCTGGCCTGGTCATTTGGCAAGAGCAGGGCCTAAGGGGGAGGGGTGGCCAAACTCAAACATGGGCACCTGTGTTGTGGGTCTAAGAAATGGGAAAACAGTGCTGCTTTAGACCTGACAGAGAGCAGAAAAAAGTCCTGCATCATCCCTCAAAGCCAGCTCTGCAGCACGATATATTCTGTTCAAGAAGCAGCTGTGAACCAGGAGGAGCAGTCTGAGGGTGGAGCACCTACAAAACTTCCAGATAGAAATGTTAATGTCATCTGTAGGATCCAGGGAAGTCACTGATTGGACACACTGTGAGAAGAGAATGGATTTCTGTATAGCTCGAGTTAAAAGAATGGAAAATGGAGGACATCCCATGCCCGTGGGATGGCCAGGAATCATAGAATGATAGAATAGTCTGATTTGGAAGGGACCCACAAGAATCATGAAGTCCAACTACTGGCTTTACAGAGGACCACCCCAAGAATCACTCCATGTGCCTGAGAGTGTTGTCCAAAAGCTCCTTGAGCTCTGTCAGGCTGGTGCTGTGACCACAGCCCTGGGGAGCCTGTTTCAGTGCCCAATCACCCTCTGGATTTTCAAATATCCAACCTAAACTACCCCTGACACAGCTCCATCTGTGTCCTCAAGTCCTGTCACTGTCACCACAGTGAAGAGATCAATATCTGCCCCTCCTCTTCCCCTCACAAGGAAGCTGTAACTGCAGTAAGGTCTCCCCTCAGTCTTCTCCAGGCTGAACAGGCCAAGTGTCCTCAGCTTCTCCTCATACAGCTTCCCCTCAAGGCCTTCACCATCTTTGTTACCCTCCCTTGGACACTCTCTAATGGCTTTGTATCTTTCTTATATTGTGGTCCCCAAAAGTGCAGACAGAACTGGAGGTGTGGCAGGAGAAGACTGGGAGAGTGGTGCTTGGGGAGGGCTTGGAGGCAAGGAGTGTGGGACACATAAAGAAGGCTACATTGCCAAGTCCTGAGCCGATGCCGTGTGTCTGCCATAGCAGAGAAAAGCATCCAAAAAGTGGCAAGCAGTGGAAGGTAGGAGGAACCACAGAGGAGGGCAATGAAGTGGTGATGGGGAAGGGATTCAAGATGGAAAAAGCAGATGGAGACATTTGTTCAGAAAGGAAATCTCCACCAATGCTTAGGAAGCCAGGAGGAACCACTTCCAGAAGGGACACTAGAAAACAACAAAATAACTTCCTCCAAATCAAAGAGCTTTCAGAGAAACTATGAATGACAGGACTCAATAAAACATTGATTTTTGTGTAAGTTCACCTCCTTTTAAGCTCTCAGGCTAAAACACCAGCTGCTTGCAAGGCCTGTCAGCCCCTCTCTCCTGTTCTCCAACCACCTGGCCGAACACAACATGTTTGATGTCATCTCAGCGCATGCAAAGCCAAAAAGGGCTAAAGACTGTTTACTGTCTGTGGACTGTCTTTTAAACTTGGCAGTCAGTCTGTTTTAAAACTGGTTGCCACACAGAAGAGTTGGGAATTCTTTGCCTCATCTTTTATTTTATTTTTTTCCTGAGTTTTTCCTCAGACAGGGACAGACCCCTCATTGGTGAAGTCTCCCACCTACTTCCAGGCATTATGTCCTGGATCACAGTCCTTTAACAGAGTCAAACTCAAACCATTATGAAGCAAACTGACTTCAACATGCACATATTTGCCAGATAAATTGAATTTTCTTTCACTCAGTTAATTAGGATAAGCTTCCATCCTCACATCAACTGTTTTGCATTCATATGCAGACACAGCCTCCTCTTCTCCCTGCAATTACCAGCAGAAGGCCAGCAGACCTGCAGACATACACCTCATGGCTTCTCTGTGGCTCATTCAAAACCACCTTCTGGTTCTCACAAGACTCTTCCTAGACTTTGATATCCAACACCTCCTGGAGAAGACATCTCAGTTTTCCTTGTCACATCTCAGGCCTTCAAAAGTAAAACCTACTAAAAAAAAAAAAAAAAAAAAA
>VZRQ01002934.1:328007-343294 GCA_013397975.1 Machaerirhynchus nigripectus | reverse complement strand
TTTTTTTTTTTTTTAGGAATAAATAAAAGGATGAAAGGGGCAAAAGTTCCCTGTTTCACAGCTCCTATGGTCACACCTCATATTAAGGTTCCATTTAGAAAGAGCACATAATTTCTTGATACACGTTGAGGTGACTGATGAATCATTTATTGTGTATTGCTATTGAACTGCTGGTCTCCAGAGCCGTGATTTAACCATCCATAATACCTGCAGCTGCCGAGGACACGGCCATCGATAATGCTGGAACACAAAGTATTTGTGTGCATAACGTGCTTACCACATCTAACATTTATGAATGCTCTATAAACAATTTATAAATGAAATCTTAATGTACAGCGTAACCTATTTTTAATGCTGTGGCAGTTGCATAACCCATTTCACCTTGATCCATCTCAGTTAACTTCAGGCACCTTATGGACGTGTCTCTGTTCGTAGCCCAGTACCACTTCCCTCTGCAGTTTTTTCCCTCCCTTCCTCCCTCCCACTGCTCATTTACCCCTGCTCCGCCCCACGAGTTCTGGTCTGGGATGTGGCTTCACATCAGCAACTTGCTCACGTGTTCACACACTAAAGGAAAACACTCCCCTGCCTTTTCTTTCCCCTTTTCAACCCAAACCTACTGCATGGGTTCAGCCTTGTGTGGCCACACAAAGAGGTGAATCAGGCAAAGGAATGGGGAGGGAATGGCATCTCTGCTCTGGATCTGAGCTGTTGGGAAAGGAAGTGGAAGGCAGATGCCTGAAACAGACCATGGCATCACTTCAGCCATCAGCCTGGACCAGTTTGTAAGAACATGGGCAGACTTTGGAGAGCAGAAGAGAAAAGAAATCCGTTTCTGACACGGATTAGTGATGACATCCTCACAGTCATTAACAAGATTCTCATTGTTAAACTGTTTCAATAGCTTGCCTGATTTCTCTCTGGCAGTGTCTACATTGTTTTGTTCGAGCTGAATCCAGGCTGAAGAGGGGCTGAAACTGCCCTTCTCCAGCCATGGTATCAGAGAATGCTGGGCTGTAACAAATTATTCTCTGCAGAGGATCCACTGCTCCCTCATCACAGAAATGGTGCTGTGCTACCTCATTGTTAACATATGCCTTCCCTTATGCCAAATGATTTCTGAGCAGCTCCTGAGGAGTTTTCCTGTGGCTGTGGAGATGGGGAGGCTGGGAGGATATGCAGGCACCAGCCCTTGGGAGAGAAGCACTTGGAAGCACAGCTGCAAGCAGGAGGTGGCTGAGCAGTGCTTTGCCTGGTGCACAGCGACTGCGGACAGCACTGGGGACAGCGTGGCTTCCCAGGCAAGCCTGTGCATCTGCTTTACACCTCCAAGGTGCATTGCTGTGGCTGGTACACACACACAGTGAGCACATCTTGGCCCGCAAGGATCTTCTGCACTCCCAGACTTGTACAGATACAGTGCCAGATTTTGGTGAGGTGCCTTCTCCTTGTACCAGGGTTCCAGGGAGTGGCGATGGCCCAGGCACCACAACGGCATGTGGGCCTCCGTGTCAAATTTGCAGGTTCAGATGAGCTGCAGGTTCAGATGCAGATCGCACACCTGGGCACGGGGTTAGCACATTTCCCAGGGAGATGTGTGACTGAATTAGCTGTCAAAAGAGCGCCTATCAATGTGTTTCTACCGATGTGTTTAACATTAGGCACATGCTTGGGTATCTTGCTAAATCAGGAGCACAGGGACAGTAAGTGAGCACTGTATGTTAAATGACATGTCACCTACACACAAAATCCCACTGGTGTTATGGAATGGATGCATTGTGAATGCAGTGGCCTAAAGTATCCTTCCAACAAGCAATATCAGATTGTAACAAAACACACAAGATCCTGTTCAACTGAAATAGCTCAAGATGCTTTCAAGAGAGGAAAGATGAGAGTCAAACTCCAGTTTAGCAGCTGAAATTGAGTTTGAAGCAATTTTTTCCCCGACATGAATGAAGTGTTAGGAGGGCTCTAACAGAGATGCAGAGGTAGGAAAAGAGAAAGGGACAAGTTGATCCTTTCTGTTGGAACCAAACAAAGATAAGCAGAAAAGTGCAGTGAGTGGAAGAGTCACTGGGAAGGATGAGGTGACAAGGAGCAAGATGAGAAGCTAAGAGCTAAAAAGATGCTGAACAACCCAAGAACCCTGACCTAACCTCAGAAGGTGACAGCTATCATGGAACACTTGACACAAAAATTTTGTCCAGATTTTTGTGTCTTCTACATTAAGAAAAGAACACTAGTGTTCGCAAAGCTCTGTAAAGAAGCTACCTGTATGAAAGCCTTCAAATCCCCCTGTGCCCACACAGCTGAGCTAAAGCCCAGAGCTCCAGAAGGCTTGATTCCATCCAGGGGAGCTGGCAGCCAGCACTGCTCTGGGGTGTGCACTGCAAGCAGGATGGATTCATAGCCTGATTCCAGGGACAAACAAAGTGCCCACACCCAGGAAGGGAGCCAGAGGACTCAAGGAAGGGAGGGTGCAGCTGGCTTTCACTAAGGGAACCTTAAGAGCTTCTAGATAGGGAATCCAAACACAGGAGCCCCAGGACTGTTTGATAGAAGGAGCTCAAACAAGGCTGGGCAGCAGATGGTTTTTAAGGGCTTGCAATCAGTCTTCCAAGATGGTCCTTCCAGCCTTTGAGCTGTTTCCTAGAGGATGGAAAGGATGATAGAACCATGGAATGCTTTGGGTTGTGAGGAACATTTACAGGTCTAGTTCCAACTCCCCAGCAATGAGCAGGGTAAGGTTGTTCAGAGCCCTGAACAACACAACCTTGAATGTTTCCAGGGATGAGGCAGCCATCACCTCTCTGGGCAACCTGTGCCAGGGCCTCACCACCCTCAGCATCAATATTGGGACACTGAGGAATTTAACAGTCACAGATTAAGCCAAGTCTGAAGGGATCCACAAGAATCAGCACATCCAACTCCCAGGTCTTCACAGGACAATCCCCAAGAGTCCCACCACGTGCCTGAGAGCGTTGTCCAAACACTTCTTAAGCTCTGTCAGGCTCTGGGCTGTGACCACTTCCCTGGGGAGCTGTTCCAGTGCTTCTTCTGGGTGAAGAAACTTTTCTTAATATCCAACCTAAACCTCCCCTGACACAACTTCAGGCCATTTGTTGCCTTTCATGTGAGTGCCTCTCTCTCCCTTCAGATGACAATGAATAGGCACTGCCACAGGAGCCACACTATGTTTTGCCACCTCTGAGCTCATCTAGGAAGAGAAAGTTTGAGTGAAGCTGAAATTTCAGTTCCAGGGTCAAACACATGCTTTCAGAGACACAATACAGCATCAAGAGATGAGCATTATTATCAGCAAAAACACACAAGAACACAACCAAGAACTACAGACAGAAGAGACTGGCAGACGTGTAAGTAACAAGACACAAGTATTTATTCAGTTAAAGTTACATAACTTATGCTTCTCCAGTGCATTCATATGTGGGACCAACACCTGCTGTCAGCAATGGCCGTTTAAATTAGGAATAATTCATTGCAACCACTGGTTCATATCAGATTTACAATGAACTGTTCAGCTCATCATGTTCAAAATAATTGCTGGGTGTTTCAGAGAAAGAAAAAGAAGTTTTCAGTAGCAGAAGCAGATAAGACAAGTACCATCCATCTTTCAAGCACTACGAGGACCAATCCTGACAGCAACCCCAGTAATTTTAAGCACCTTTCCCTCAACCCTTCTCCAAATTACACTAACACTTCAATATCTTCCTTCTGGACAAGTCAAAAATTATCCTCAGAAGGAAGAATTTCTTGTGTTTCATCTCTCTCACCAAGACAAGTAGAAGTGTGAGAAAACTCAGGAAGGTATCATAAATGCCAAAAGCAACTAAGCATCCAAGTTGACAAGGGACAGAGTAGTCTACTATATAATGAACAGATAGACCTCTAAGGGTCAGCTCACACATAAGAACTTATATTTATGTGCACATATGGCAGATTTATAGTGGCATATTGGACACCTAGAAAATATGCAGCTTGCTTTTGTTATAATAAAACCTGTTCCTTTTCCAACAGCTTCAGTGGGCTGTGGATCAGGATCCTTTTTAAGTAAAAGGCACAGAAGTGTTGCATCCCTCCACAGGACAGGCTCCACAGAACAAGACCCTCTCTTCTCAGAGAACATTGTCAAAATTAATTAGAGAATAGTCCCTTAGCTGGGTAAATTGAAGCATCCTGACTGCAACAGCATCTACTTTACAATACTTTTATTTCAAATGCAATGAGGGCCTTATAAAGCCTTAGCTGTATTCCTAGAATCTGCAGATTATCTTCTGGGAACACTGAATGAAACCCAATTTGGAATTTGCTGCAAGAGTGTTGTGCAACATAGTGCAGACACACATGGCAAAACCAAGCTTTTATGGGGAAGATGAACTGGTTTAGTTCCTGCTCTCCTTGGATCCTATATTTCTGTATATTACCTCTCCAGTGACAGAGAATTCAGCCTCATGGCACAATCTGGTCAGCCAAGCTCCACCAACACAGAAAACCAGGCCCAACTCAGCTCTTGGGCCCTCTTTCCGTGGGTGTCTCAGGCCCAGAGCCACTGTGCCAGTCTAAGGAACAGTTTTGTTACTGGACATGACTGGCACCTGGCACAGCAGTAAATCATTGCAAAACAATCTTCAGCAGGGCTCAGATTTTCATCAGGTCAAGACCAAAAACTTCCAGTTTCAAGGCTGAGTACAGAGCCACAGCTCCAGCAGAAACACTGATAACACTGCCACAACACAGGTTTTTAGAGATAACACCCTGCATACACTGGAAATACAGCTACCAAGCTACAGCTGCAGTTCCCTCAGGTGAGGAACATATCTAGGATGAACAGTCATTTGCAAGCATGCAATGAATGGAGTTTTGAGCACTGTTTTTCCTATGGAAAACACCGGTCACACCTAAAAGTACCCCAGGTGTGGTGCAGAGACAGAACCGAGCAGGAAGGGCCAGGCCAGGCACTCACTGGGGACTCACGTTTGCATGAATTCTAAATAAACAAAGAATCTGCAAAGAGGTTGTGTATGTAGATTTAAATCATGTAGAGCTAACTGGAGTGTCCCTGCCACATCTTGGCATATCCACCCCCAAAAGCAAACTACCACCAAATTTAACTATGTATTTAAGAAAAGACTGAGATAGGTTTTAAACATATGGTCCATGAAATAATGTATTAATCATACAGCTAAGACATCTCCCTGCTTTACATGGGGTAAAAACATGTCTCACTATACAAAAAACATTATTCTGAAAAACAGGCTAAATTATCAGTACATTCAACAGCTACTTTTACAGTCAGGAATTCCATGGCCTTAATTGCCTAATAATTAAACTTAAAAAAAAACCCAAAAAACCCAAACTTGAAAGTAAACAAAAAAAACATTTAAAAAGCCGTATATTACTATGAAAAATCTGAGGAGAAGAATTTGCAAAAACTCATGAAAAGTTCTATTAAAAATCATCTGATTAATTCTGGTGAATCTTTAAGTGTCTGGAAATGTTTCAAGTGACTGTGACTGTGTAAAACAGAACTGTGAAAGCCCAAATTCACAGGCAAGCCTTAGGCAGCCCAAAAGTTGGCTTATTTATTCTCTCAAGGACAAAACTCTTTTGCTCTTCCTCACCCTCTCTCCTTTCTAGTTCATAGATCTGCCAAACTAAAGGCAGTGACTTTACCAGGAGCAAGTGGCACTGGGCTCAGGGGAGGCAGAGAATAACTGGAGGCACATTTGCTATTCTTACTTTCAGTAACACACAAAAAAGCACCACTACTGCCATTTACTACCAAAGACACCAAATTCTCAGCAAGCAAATGAACGAGAACAAGCCAGTGAACAAATCTAACAGAGATCTATACCCCAAGGGAACATGCCATGGGTCCAGCATAAACCAGGAGGAATTTCATACAGATACACAAATATCATTGAAAAATGGTCAAACAGGATTATTCAAATTGGATTTAAGACCTTCAAACACATGGCTAAATTCAGCCCTCAAGACCCTTTCAAACCACCAATATCAATGGAGTATATTGAATTATAATGCATATATTAGTAGTTTCAAAGGCTTTCTGGAAACAGAGGAAAACTTCAGCATAGTTATAATCTCTCAGTCTCCCTCTGAAATTAACTAAAGCAGCTGTCCAAATGACTATCAGCCAATTCAGAAAGTGTTCAGCTGTTCCTCCAAAGCAGAGACTGTGGCCTGGGGTTGGACAGAAACAAGCTGGGGTCAAGCAGAGGATGTGCCAAGCACTGCTGTGTGCTGTGGTTAATCAAGCAGCACGCGCTGCATTTACAGCTTAGTTGGGGCCACAGGCTCCGTCGCACGGATGTGGACGCTGGGAAGGCAGAGCCAGGACAGAGGCAGCTCCCTGCTGCAGTTGTCTTCATGGAATTTGATATTCAGGTAGAAATCACCCGTGTAGAGGAAGAGGAGTGCTCCAAAGTACACAGAGTCTTTGGTTGGCTTTACCTGGAGAAGAGAACGTGAAAATCAGTATAAATAAACCATCAACAAAGCAAATTAATTGCAGTTTGCAATTCATTGGCTCCTTCAAATGGTCTCAGAGTACTCTAGATTCACATCCTTATAATGCTTTCATACAAAAAGGAGTAAAGATCTCGTCCCTATTCTAGTGAAACTGTTACATTAAAAAATAAATCCTGGTATTCACTCATGCAGTAAATCTGTGGCACAGCTCAAAACAAAATATGAAGCTTTAGGAATCACTGATTCCAAACCAGAATTTGTTTAAGGTAGAGATCACCCCAAATCTCTCCTTAGACTGCATTTACCAAGATGTCTATTGAAGTTCTGAATCATGTCCCTGAATTCATGTTAAATACATGGTTAAACATCATTTAACAGCTTAGTAATAACTAAGTTCATTCTCACTTATTACTGAGAATTCTAATCAGGAACTTTAATATTCACTATCACTGAAATAAGGAAGTTTAGCAAGAAACTTCCCAGAATCAGTAGCCACCCTGATTTTATTTGTCCAAATTAAATGCAGAGTTCACACTGTTTCTACATTTATGTATCTTCCTTCATCACAAATCCATCTACAATCCATATCTTCACAACAAATAATACATCTCCGTCCATCATTTCAGCAAGACACTTCAGTAATTTCTAACTTTAACACTCCCACCACTGTTCAGCATGTGATAATGTTTGAATTAGTATCTGCTTCCACAAGATGTTCAATCCAGTTTCAGGATGCCTAGAATTGAGTTGAAGTTACAGCAAATGCAAAACATCAAATCAACACACTGGACAGAATTTTGCCAAAAGTTGTGAAAAGGCAACTTCATCCCAGCAGGAAAGCCCCAGTAGAGGCTGAGGCTCTGAGACAGGTGATCAGGACTGTTCTCCATTATAAAAAAGATCATCATAAGGTAAACTGGGACATGAACAATGGGGTTTGAGCTGGGAAAGGGCCCACGGACACCCTTTGCTGAAGGACAACTTGCCACTGCATGGGAAGTCCAGAACAGGGATGATGGGAAGGCCACGATTGGGAGGAAGGGGGAGGCAAATGATCAACAGATTTCAGGGGTGCAGGGAACTCAAGAATTTTCCAGAGAGCTGTAGACTTCCAGCTACCACCTTCCATGAGGCAGGTTCTCTGTAGCTTTCAGAAGAGGAAATGAGCTGTTTGTTTCCATTTTCTCCTGTTCTAGGGATTTTTCTGGATTTTCACTGCTGGGTTCTTTAGCCAGTAGATGTGCATCCTGTATACCCTGGGGTACCAGGCTGCTTTGTTGAACCTCCCTAAACTGGGAGAAGTCCAGAGAGAGGCCATGAAGTCACTAAAGGTACTGGAGCAGCTTTTCTATGAAGACAGGCTGAGAAAGTTGGGGCTGTTCAGCCTGGAAGGTTGAGTGGAGACCTCACAGCACCTTCCAGTATCTGAAGGGGCTACGGAGGAGCTGGAAAAGACTCTCCATTAGGAACTGTAGTAATAGGAAAAAGAGTACAGGGACCAAATTGAAAGAGGGGAAATTTAGTTTAGATATATGGAAAAATTCTTTACTGTGAGGGTGGTGAGGCCCTGGCACAGGTTGCCCAGAGAAGCTGTGGCTGCCCCATCCCTGGAAGTGTTCAAGGCCAGGTTGGATGGGGCTTGGAGCACCCTTGGATAGTGGAAGGGGTCCCTGCCCATGGCAGGGGGGTTGGAATGAGATGAGCTTTAAGTTCCCTTCCAAATCAAACCATTCCATGCCTCTGTGACTCTAAATTGCAGCTCCTGCACAAGGGCCTGGCTGTTCACAAGCAGCCACACCCTCAGAGCTGGAGAGCCCAGGCTCCCTTTGGTTTTGGTGCTGAGCACTTTTGCTGACCTACAGCAAACTTGTATCAGTATCGTGTCATCCACGTGAATGATCACAGCAGCCACAGCTGTTGCCCTGACCCTGTCCTTGGCATCTCCCCTCCTCGCTGGGTACAAGTTCTTGCCCTCTGGCACTGCGTCTGGACACACACAACAACATCAAGCCACATCCTCTCTTGCTTCCTTCCCCTTCTCCCAGGGCTGCCTGCCTGATTTCTGCCTCACTGGACTTGCATCCAGAGGAGGGCAGAGGCAGGCACTTATGCCAGCAGTGGGTGCAGGCAAACAGCAAATGAAGCCTCCTCAGGACCCTTTGGTTTTTCAAGCTCCTGGTCCATTTTTCCCAATCTCGCTGCACCATGAAGGAATATCTGGCACAGCAGCATCAGCACCAGACATCACATTCATGGTTTGGCCCCTACCCACATCTGTTGCACCACCACCACTGTATCAACACTTGTGGTTTGTAGAAGAAACAGGGAGGAGCTTGAGTCCTTTGCCCTGCTGAGGTGCAGGTGGCTCTTCAGGAGTTACAAGAAGTTTCCTTCAAAACAGGAACCAGCTTTGGAAAGTAAGGCTGCCTCTCCAGTGGGGCTGCCTGCAAACATTCCCAAAAGACCAGACACTCAGCAGCAGCAGTCAGGTCAGTAGAGGGTCACATCCTGCCCAGCTGCTACACCAGGCACAGGACTAATTTTGAGGTTAAACCACCTACTTTTAGGTGTCTCTCTGCACACGAGGTATCCAAGCTCCTACTACAAAAGGAAGATACCTAGTCAATGCAGACAGTGGAGCGAACACAAAATGGTCTCCCGAGGCAGCCTGCAGAGCCAGAACAGAGTTGCCTATACACAGGTAATGGGATGGCCTTAGGCTCTGAGACACCTGCACAGGACTGGGAAGATGCCCAGGATGTCTTACAGGATTTCTGGCAGCATCTGAAGGCTGGTAGGATGCCCACAGCACCTGTATGATGGCAAACATCTACTTTTAGGCAACCGACTCTCGGCCCTGGGATTTATAAGCCAGGGTCTACCTGTTGCAGACCACAACTCCACTGACTAATGGGAGCTTAGTGGGCCAGCCCCCCTGGTAACACCTCCTCATTCAGGTGGCTCAGTCTGGAACTGAAGCCACCCAAATGTCTGTAAGGTGGATGTCCACGTCTAAGCCAGCTGTTCAACACAAGGATTCACCTGATCAAATGCAGAACGAGGCAAAATGTTCCCTAAACTGCATAAGCTCTTGCTCATAAGTTTTTGAGCTCTTGCTCATAAACTTGCTCAGCCACTCAGAGTGGCTTGCTCAGGTGATAGCTGGAAGGACACACCACCCCACTGACTGCAGTGCACGACCCAGCTGAACTACGAGGAACACAACTCGTGCCTGACCCAGACCAAATTCATGTTGTCCTTCAGTCCAGCAGCACACAGCTCTGGTGGTGTCGCTGCCCAGATGTGCTTGCACGTGTGTGGAATCACTGATCAGGATGCTGGCACTCCTGAGTCAAGGCAGACTTAAAACAGGTTTTACTAGAAGTCCACCATTCATGGAAACCAAAGCTGGGCAGCTTGTACCCCAGAAAATAATGATCGCAAATCAAGGAAGAAACGTCCACATTACTCCTTTGTTCCACCAAGATAGAAGAAAAATTAAGTTTCTAGCTCCATCCTAATCCTTCCCTGATTTAGGCTACCATGTGGGACTGCGATTGCTTAGAACTAATTACTACTTATTTATACTGCTGTAGTACTTAGGGAGCTCAGTTGGAGATTAGGGCTGGTGCCAGCTACTGCTCGCTGCCCCAAAGAGTTTACAGTGTGAATAAAACAGTGCCAAGAAAAATAATTTGTTCCAGATGGGCCACAGAGGACCTGCCAGAAGTGAGCAAATGTTCATCGTGGCTTCTGAGCTGATTAAAAATGACCATCTACTAATGAATTCCTCCTCATCTCCCACTACCAATCGCTTGAGCTTGTGTGTGATAAGAGGGGCAGGAAAACATCCTGCTTGAGAGTAAGTAATGCCACAAGGAGGGACAACAAGGGAGGATGAATTGCTGGAGTTGCAGGAATCTCCACATAAGACAATATTTTTGGTTTTAATTTGGCAAAAAGCAACTCTGCCTGATCAGCTAATTAGTCAAAAGAAAACACTGGTAAGAACTAAAAATTTTAATAATATGGTGAAAGATAAATGTTATGTTGTGAAGCAAGATGAAAAAAAAAAAAAAATCAATGCACTGTATTTTAATAGGTAGGTTCCACCATATTAAATCATGTTTCAAAATCACCCACTGAACAGAAATTGTCAAATATTTAAATCACAATGGAGAAAGTCACTTTCTCTGTCAAATACAGACAGAGAAAAGTAAGCATAGCCAAATTAGAAGTTGTGCTTAAAAATAAAGATTTTGCTTAATTTAAAATGCATGGAAATAGCTCAACATCCTTTAAAAATTTCCAGAGAAGACTTTGCTTTTTGAAGTAGCATATCCCAGCAGAGACTTTGTGACACAAACCCAGGCTGCTGCACCAAACTGAGGTAAAAGCACAAAGAGGTGAATAAGCATCATTACATTACTTCCAAGTTAAATCTTCTAACCTGGACTTCAAGCCACAAAAAAGAGAAATACAAAATTGTGTGACTTTTACCCTTTCAACAACTTATTTTCACACTGTGAAGCAGCATGTGCATCCTGAAAATTCCTGTATATATCTCCTGTCTTCCAGATAGCAGCAGAAAACTGCTTTGAGATTTTTTAGTCTGGAATCAAAAATAACAGTGAATTTTTGAGTATGAGACTTAATATGAAACTAACCTTTAGGAAGGCAGAGGGATCTGTTGGGGTTTTTTTGTACCAATAGTGAAGTTTCTGCATGACAACAGAGTGAATTTTCAGGGTGTGAGAAGTATCTGCCCTTGTTGTAATACCTGATGCTCCCACTCGTTCTTGACCACGCACCAGTGATACACCAAACCATACTTGATTCTCCATCCTTCCTCCCACCCAGCTCAGCCCTGCAATAAATCATATCAGCACCCCTGTGCCCGTGTCAGTGTGAAGTCAGCCCAATTAACTCAAACTGCTGACCAACGTAGATTTTGCTAAACTGGACAACCTTGCACAAAAACAAGTGCTTGCAGTGTCTGTCCTGCTGGGGGAGAGGGGAGCATTTTTCCCAAGCAGCTGGGAAAGGGCAGCACCTCAAGCCACCTCCATTAAACAAGAAAAATAATCAAGTGCCCACAACCTCAGGTTAAAAAAATGATGGGGACATTTTTAACAGCTTCCACACAGCAGCACTGAGTTGAAAACCAGCAGGGAATCTGGTACAGTGTCCCAACTTTCATTTATAAAAAAAGAGAAACTCTGGTTCTATTTCATCTCATCCTGCCATGAACTTCTTTGTTTTTTTTAACCTGCATCTGTCTGACTTTTGGCCAAACTCAGAGCATAAGCACAATTCTGAGCATGGTGTTCTTCCCTGAAACTTCAAACACACAAACCAGGCTTTCCCCATGTCCCCCAAACAGGTGGAACTTTCTGAAATCTATTTGCTATTCCTAAATTAGTTATTATGAGGGAAGAAAGGGCTTCTGACAGACATGAGATACACTGAAGGATTTTCTTCCATGATCAGGGTTCTATGCCCCAAAGAAACATGACCAAGCATTTTCCCCAGGAGCCTGTGTAGCATCAACACTACACACTGTGAAATGTAACACTTCTGGTCTAAGAGTCGACATTCTCTTCATTTCACCTTTTTGTATGGAAAGGAGGACAAGCAGAAGAAAACAATTCTATTTTTAACTTCTTGGGGATTGTGTTTACAGAAGAAATGTCAAAATACTGAGCAATGGGGCAAAAGCAGGGACCGTAACGTATGAGAAGGCTGCCTGGGCAGGCACCAGAGACGTGACCTCCTGACTTTTTGCCCCATAGGAGACTCAATCAGAAGGTAAGAATACATAACACTGACATCTCCCTTTTCCCTCATTAGCCTGGAGGGTCAGGCCCTCTGGCAGCTGGGCATCCAAACACCACCACTCTGATTAAAAACTCCACATTGTCAGAAACAGAGTCAAAGAAAGCCATCCCTGGATGATTTCTGTTGACATATTTAAATTATTCAGCTATAAGAATGCAGTTAGCCCCCATTAAAATTCAAGTTGATGGTATATTTTATGCTCATTAGCTTTTAGAAATATTTTCTTCTGTGACGCGTAATTGAAAAATATGCATGGTGACTATCCCTGTGGTTAACCTTTGATTTCTTTCTAACTAAGGTTCACTTACATATTTAATTTTGACAGGTACATTTTATTATCAGTCTGAAGAGCTGACCTAAACAAAGGTCCTAAGCACTGTCCCAAACACTCACTCCCTTCTTCATGTTTATTTCATGAGTTACCAGAAATGCTGCTCATTCCACTCTGCAGTATTGCCTGCAAATTTTCATTCCAGGTATTTTGTTGCTGCATTTTTGGGAGGGAAGGATGTGGGAGAGAGCAGCATTATCTGTATTTTCAGCATCTTGCCTTAGAAGAAAAAGGCTCCTAGACATGAATTTTCTCGAGAAACAGAGAAAAATCATAATCTCAATTGTTTTAAAAAGGGGCTCTTTTTTTTTTTTTTGTCTCATTTTAAGCATTTCTTTATGGTTTTATAACAGTATGCTAAGCATCCAGGAAATGAACCAGCTCATCAGATTGGCCATTAATGTTTAGCATTTTCTTTTTGCAGTCTGTTGCGTTTCCTCAGGACCTGACTAAAACTGATTTGCTGAGTTCCTTGGCTCAGCCTGGGGAAGGTCTCTTATGGACTAAAGAAAAAAAGAAAAGTTATTTAAAATCTATTACTGCAGGCTGCACTGGGTGACTCAAGAGAGTGGCAATACGGTATTGAACATTCAGTCTAGGGTTACCTGTTCACATTCAGTCAGATCTGGAGAGACCACAACTTGCTGCCTCTGATAATTTACTATTGGTTTACATGGTAGGAAATTGCAGTCTTAAACCATTTCAGAGAGTTCATTCTACACGAACCCAGCAGCACTGTTAGCAATAGCTGCCATAATCATGGGGCTCTCCAACAATTAATCTGCTTTAAAATGCACAGTAGGGTAACGAAGCCCCTTTCAAATGCACATCACTCAAAATCCTGATAGGTGTGATAAAACAACTCACGGTGTCGATGTGGAAGGTGTTGGACCCCACAAAGGTGATGGCATCCTGCAGGTCGTAGTTGTGCACCCCATTCTGGTAATCCTGGTAGGGCATCATGGTCAGAGCGAAGGGCCCCACGCTGTGCTTGCTCCTGTTGGTCAGCTTCACCTGCAGGGGGACAGGGTCCCCCACCTGGCAGGTCACCACGATGTCGCAGTCACAGACCTTGCCATCAACCAGGATGTCTGCAAATCAAGGCAACAAGTCCTCATTAGGTTGGACACCTGCTCCAGAACCTGCATGAATATTGACAGGAGACTCAGCAAGAAAAAAGCAACCTCAATGAAACCGAGAGTGTGGGACAGTTAATTCTGGGAAAGAAAACCCAATGCTGTGCTGTTGTGTGGGGCACATACTTGAGAAAAAACAGCTCATGAAGGCCTGATATCTGTCCACCACTATGGAAAGAGCTATGAAAATAAAACCAATTATGATATATACACAGGAACCAGAAGATATTTTCTTAACCTCCTCCCTTGAAGGCCAAAGCCACAGACAATTTCTCACAGTTCTGCCAATCAACAGCATCAGGTGAAGGGAAATACAAACAGGAACCATCAATACAAACAGCAGCTAGAGAGATCCAGGGCTGGAGGCCCATGTTCATGTGTTACAGCCAGAATAAATCCTTCTGTATGGAGGTGAGCTTTTGGAGCGGGACAGACACTGGCAGAATTTGCAATGTAATACATATATTAAAGTCCAGATTATAAGGCAAAAGGGGATTTTTAAATTATACCAGAGTACTACAAGCTTGTTCACTCTTCACACTTTAAATCACTCTGGGATTTCTATTTTTAACTTTCTACTTTTCTTTCCCTTACTGGGACAGCAGAAAATATAAAGCCTCTAAATTGGTTACTGCTGGGACAATGACAGCCAGAGTAATGTGTCCATTAACCTTGCCCATTTGCTTATACAGAACCAAAATGTTTCATTACCAACATGCTATGAAATTGCCAGTCCAATTCCCTGCTCTGAAAGGGTTCCCAGTTGTGCAGTATTACTGTATTTTTCAGAGGAGGGTTATCTCCAATGCACTATTAATACAGGACATTTCTATTTCACTATGGGTTCATGTTCAGAGATAAGAGAAAGCCCTGGGCACATGTAAGAAAGCATCCTTTGTGTGAATACCTATCCCCACAATCTCATATGCCCGTGAGGCACTTCCATCACTCCAGCTCCTCCTCGGTTGCTTGCCTTTTGACATATATCATATTATTCCTCTGCATTGGATTTACATTAGTAATATCCCCTCTTCAAGGAAAGACACTATTTTTATGCTTCAGGAGTTCTCACAGAGAAGAAAAAAAAAAAACCTACACCAAAGTGATTTTTTTTAACTTAGTTTTGTTTTGTTGCCTTAGACAAAAAGTACAAAATGATGCATGTTCTTGTGATGCCCTTTAGCCTGGCAAACTGAACAAGCCTCAACGCAGCCACTGGAAAAAAATAAACTAAAGCTGTTGCCAAAGAAGAAACAAGTTCAGAAAGGAACATTTATTCCAGAGGTCAGGTCAGCAAAACTGAGGTACCCAGATGAAAACCTCTCCTTGACCAAAGCTGCCCAAATGCAGTAACAAGTTCCAGACACAAGAGGTTTGGCAGAGAGAGCACAAAAAACCCTGCAGTGTTCAAGCTGAAGCTATCCAAAACCAGTGTTAGTGTCCCAGTTGGGACAGCCCCTCTTCCGAAATTTCCT
>VZRQ01002934.1:258008-327973 GCA_013397975.1 Machaerirhynchus nigripectus | reverse complement strand
TTTTTTTTTTTTTTTGACAATTAGAACATGGTGAGGAATACTGGAGTGCTGTATCCAGTTCTGGGCTCCTCAGTACAGGACAGACCCGGACACACTGGAGAGACTCCAGTGCAGGGTCATGAAGAGGATCAAGGGACTGGAGCATCTCTCCCGTGAGGACAGGAGTGGGACTGCTCAGCCTGGAGAAGACTCCAGGCGATCTCAGCAATGTTGATGAACACCTGGAGGGAGGGTGCAAAGAGCACAGAGCCAGGCTCTTTCCAGTAGTGCCCAGTGGCAGGATCAGAAGCAATCTGAAACACAGGAGCTTCCCTCTGGACATCAGGAAATACTTTTTTTACTGTGAAGGTGACCCAGTGCTGGCACAGGCTGCCCAGGGAGGTTGTGGAGTCTCCATCGTTGGAGATACTCAAAAGCCATCTGGACATGGTCCATGGCAAGTGGCTTTAGGTGGCCCTGCTTGAACAGGGATAGGACCACATGATCTCCAGAGATCCCTGCCCATCTCTGTGATTCTCTGGAAGGAACTGATAATCACCACTGCATTTCAGGGAAGGGCTAGAAAACCTTTTTGGCATTGGATTTCTTCTGCAACAGCACACTCTAATGCTGTGGGCTCTCCTGCCCAACATGATCAAATTGCTTCTTGCAGTATTGCCCTAAGATCATGGAGGTGAAGTGGTGATTATAATGGTATCCCATTATCAGGGATTAACTGACTTTCTCAAAACACAAAGAATGTATGTCTGTGGATAACCTTTATGCTTCCCAGTCTCCTGACACAGAGCTGAAGACCAGTTGCTTCCTTTAAAAGCAATGCATTTATATCAATTAATTACTTTATATCAGTTCATGTTTCCAAGCTTCTCCCTGCAAGGTGACTCATTAACTAAAAAGAAAAAAAAAACAAACCCATTTTTTCTCTGCTTTCTCCATCCAGTGGGTTTTACAGCTGCATAAAGGGTTAGATCCCCAGACCAGCGCAAACCTTTGGAAATACTCCCTGAGCTTAGTGGGTGAATCTATATTTTCAAGCTGCTCAACAGTTGCCTTTTAGCTGCAATGGTCTGCTGTAGGAATTGTAAATGAACCCTTTGCCCTCTGCCTCTACCTTTTTATCTAATAATAGCTCAGAGAATTTCTTTCTAATATCTTTGTGAGAAAATAAAAAATCCAAACAAAAGGAAAGCAATTAAGTCTGGCTCAAACAGATTAATTTTCTTTTGCATTCCCAAAAAAATAAAATTAAAAAAAATTTTAAAAAAAATTTCAATTAATTTAGATTGATTGAAGAGAGTGTGTGCACACGTGTTTGTGTACATATTGACAGATAATTTCCTTCCTTCCCAGAACACACTTCCCTCCTGCAGTACCGGAGCCAAGGATCTCAATGAGATGTCAGATGAGAAAGCACACATGGCTGGCGTGCAAAATACTATGGAAAGGAGTGTTTAAAAACAGCCCCCTTTCATCAGAGAGAACAGCTTGGTTTGACAGGCAGCTTTACTCCCTTCCTGACACAGAAAACATCTCACGGACCATACGGATTTGCTTTAATATTTTCATCCATGAGCAGAGGAAAAGCCATGTGCACAGGGTCCCATTTCTGCAGATTCAGCTCACTCACACAGATGGCATATAAAAGCTGAGACTGCTCACACCACTGCTGTGAGAGTGAATCATTACTGGCTTCAGAACACAGGAGCTCTGAATCAGAAGATGCAGTCACTAGCACAGAAATCAGTCGTGGCTGTATCTCCATCCTACAAAGACTCAGACACGAGAGAAAAAGCACTTCAGAAAATTAGAAGGACCAAGTTTAATTCAAACTGCATATATAAATTTCATTTTAAAAGTGGCAGCATAAAATCTGGATAACAGGATGGGGAAAAAAAGCATAAAGACCTAGCAATCTCCCAATCTCCTTCTAATTGAAAGTTAAATCATTTTTGAAGTAATGCAATAAGCCAACAGAATGCTGTTCTCCCCACCCCTTCTCCTGTTCGTTTACCTGCAATGCCTCACTATGGTGGCATCCTTGGGCGCCAGAATTTCCCTGCAATGCCTGATAGCCACGAAAAAAGGACAGACATTGTCTCTTCCAGTCACTCATGAACAGGCACAGGGCCATTCCATTTTCTCTCTAGGACCCTCCCTAAGTTTTGTAAGGTTGTTGTACCAAGGGAGAAAATGTTATCCAACACATTTTGGAAGGTGGAGGATGAGGCTGCTACAACCACTGAGAAGGGTGATTGGAAAGCCTTTCTTTTTCATTGAGAGCCTTTGCCAAGCCTTTTAGGATCTCCATGAATTAAACTTTAAGATGGAAAAACTACTTCAAGGCCCAGCTGATGCGTGATGCTTACTGACACCACAGGAAGTCTGTGAGAGACCATTATGTGAAAATAACACGTCAGTATTCTTATAATGTCTTTCTTTCAGGATCTCAGAACTCTCAAGAAAAGGGAATGAATGTTACTAACAGGAAGACAATGACTCTTCCACAAGAAAAACATCATTTACCATCACCCGCCAGGTGCACTTCTGTCTACATCACCCAAAGGAGCAGCTTGGAAGTGAATAACAAACATTAATAACATTTTGTGTTATTTACTCTGCTCATATTAACACATAGTAAGTTGTTCTTGCCACTTTGTCAAGTTTCCATGCACGAGCTCACAACTCATTGGTCCTCCTGCATATCAAGAGTCCTGAGTCACAGCTAATTGCATTTTCACACCCAAGTCCCCCTTTGCCACTGTCAAAGTTTAATTTTGGAAAGCCACATAAAAATACATTTAATCTCTGTGGAAATGCATATTCCAGCAATGTTTTCTCTCCTCACTCATTTTTGAGCTGATTTTAAAAAACAGGCTGCAGGAAAAGGCAGGGTGGTTTTGCCCATCTGAACACGAGGGAAGGGAGAAATTTCGATTGGCTATTTCCTTTTAAACTGGATATTGAATCCTCAGCTGGTACACATGCCCTGGCCTGTGCCATTCTCTGCAGCTGGGAACTTGGCCCAGGACTTTAAACAAACACCTCACAGAGGAATGGCTTCACACAAACAAACTGGCCAACAAAACTCAAGACACGAGATGCCCAGATGAGTAAATACCTCTCACATACAAGGTAAAAGCTTTAAAACCAGAAAAGCAGGTTGTGCCTATCTTTACTGTTATAGTTAGGGTACTCTGTCAATCAACCATTACTATGCTGCTGGATTTGTTAATTTAAAACCACTAACTTTACTCATCTTGGTCTGTGAACCAGGAGAGCCATGGCCTGGGGAGGGGAGAGGAGCAGCAGCACCACTGACATCTCTGGATAACGTGCATCAGGTACTTTGCTGGAGGAAAGACAAAGAGCCAGAGCCCAAGCCAGAGATGCTGCAATGAAGGTGTCACAGAATGGTTCCGTTTTTCTGTGTTCAAAAACTCTAAAGTGCTGATTAAAATGTTTGCCTAGGCCAGCTTTCCTTCTAATTGCCCTAAAGGAGCATGGAAAGGGCCAGCCATGGTTTCTGGAATAACTTCTTTACATATGTTTTTTTTTCCTTGTCCTTTTTTTGCAAGAGTGTTTGTTCAGGATTTTGCAAGGAACTTAACAATGAAAAGGGAATTCTTTTTGAAATCATTTATTCAGTAATAGGTTGAAGAATTCTCTCCGTTTCTGATCCTACATTTTATGCAGGTGGAAGAAGAGATCAGAAAGGAAGAAAAAACCTGTACTACAGGCAAACTCTCTGTATAGAGCAAGCTGATCCTGCCTGTCTCCAAACAAGCAGGTTTCCCATCCCTCCCCTCATGCTCTCTGTCAAGTCAGCAACAGATTTATCAGCCTGTTTTTTGGGGCAGCTTAGAGGAGCAGGAGACATGTGGCATTCTATTGAGATGACAGGATCATTGGATTTTCCTGTGTGTCTCCTCTAAAATATGAACCTAAACACTCTTTCCACTCTTTTCACTTGTTCTCCCTAATGCAGATCAGTTTCCTTTCATTTCCCAAACTGTTCCTGCAAATTATTTGCACACAGAGAGGGAGATTTTGTTACATTCATTTGTCCATGATGAGGTCCTGCAGTACTTTCAGAGCTGAATACATCCATACAAAAGATATTTCTATGAATATAAAAACTGTGTTCCCTGTCACTTGCATCAGGAAAATGCTGAATGGTTATTTAATAACACAAGATCCTCCTAGCTACTTGCATAAAACCTTCTGTCTGTGATTTGGACCTGCTCCTTGCACCAAACCTGAGCATCTTAATTTGGAATAATATCCTCATGTTCATTCATTGTTATACTGACACAACACCGAGGCAAATCCAGCCCCTGCTCAATTCCCCTGCAGTCAGTAGTACCAGAGCACAGAGGTACACAGATGCTTGTGTTGTAACAGGTTCAAACTACACAGAAATCTCACCTTGTCAACCACTGCTAGTCCTGTCCTAAAAACTGCCCTCATACTCAGAGATGCTCCTCCAAACCCCCTGTGGACCCGAGGAGTTCAGCTCCTCTTTGGGTCAGGGCCCTTGGACAGTGATGAATGAAAAATACAGGAAAAGATATGAACAAGTTATTGCAGCTTCCTGCAAGTACCAACAACCCAGAGACCTTCAGCCAACATAGGGGCATGAACCAGAAAACAGGAAAGTTGGCAGAGGATGGGATGGCTGGACATGAATATAGGCTGGTGAAAGAGGTAATTGCTTCCACAAGACCTCTGAGCTGCCCGGTTCCTGGCAGACTTCCCATTCCCAAACATTCTAGAATTGAATTAAGGACACTTCATTCACTCCAAAAGCAATTAAAAAGAAAAACACATTTAAAATATAGTTCTAGCAACAATAAGCAATTAGTCTTTGATAATTGTCTGTGTCTTCCTATTTAATCACTCTTTTGCAGTGCCCAGTATGCTGATAACAGATCCCAACTGGTCCCATTATCGTTCTTGCCAAATTGTTCCCAGTTTGTGTCTGTTCTTAACTCTGTGATGGCAACGGGCTGAGGATGCTGCAGCATCCCGGTGGGACTTGCTTGCAACAGGATTCCTCAACCTTGTCATTTGCCCTGAGTAAGATTTCTTCCTCCAAATCAGTGCAATGTTTATGTCCAATTTTAATCTCCAAGACATGTGACCAGCATTCAGTTTTACACTACTTGATCTTGGCTATGAACCTCTAAATGTGGTACAGCCTTCTTCCATTAACTCCAAATAATAGGGTCACACTGGCTGAGGAGGGAGGCAGGAATATAACTTGTTCTCCAGGGCTTGACTGCCTCCAGCTTCTATTTGGGACTTAAAATCTGAATGCACATTAACCAGGGATTTATTTCAGAAATGTGTCAGTTCAGTTTAACCTCCCCGGTTTTGGTGGGAGTTATTTTACTTCACACATGCCTTTTATGACAGACATTTCTCCTTCCCTAAGAAACTGCTGGCACATGGATGGCACCTGCTTGTCTCATCTCTCCTCTGGCAGCCAAGATAACCTGTGATTTGGTGCTTTGCCCAATTTGCTATCAAGTGAAAATCACTTCAGAGTTCCTACTGCTTGTGTCCAGTCCTAATATAAATGCACAAAGGCAGATCCCTAAAATTTTAAGATGCTCAAAGCTCTGTGTTTTCCAATAAGCCTGAGCTCCTTTTAACTTATTTTAAAATATTCCATGACATGGCCCCAGCTTGCTTAAATAGTCTCATTCATGAATGTGGGCCAATCCTTTTTTATCTGTTCATCACAAGCAGGTTTGACAAATTTTCTTTTTATTATCTGCTACACAGCCAGGAGGTCAGGCTGGCATATGGTGTGTGTCTGGTGTTTGAAATTTCACAAGCCTGGATGTGCGTGTTATTTTAGGTTATTGAAAACTTTACTTCTATAGCTTGTCTGTGTCAGGACGACTTTCAGAGCATTCTTACCCTGCCCTGTGGGGGGAAAAAAAAGGAGGGGGGAAAAAAGCCCTATATTACATTTAAAGACAACTAAAACATATTAGGATGTATCATATAACACTGTTTTTGTACACTGGTAGCTTTGTGCTGCAGGAACTGAACTGAATCATAGAGTACCCTGAATAAGAAGGGAACCCATGAGGATCATTGAGTCCAAAATCTGGCTCTGCACAAAGGATAAAAATCACACCATGACTTGACTTAACCTACAGTTTACTGAAAGCAAATCACCTCTTTCCTCGATGGTTGCATAATCAGACTTTAAATTTTCTCCTTTTTTTCTGTCATCCTGCAGTGATTGATGTGGGGAAAACCCCTCCCTCTGCAGAAGAGATTTTGAAAAGCCTCATGCCAACTTTGTCAGAGTTTCTGACTTGTGGCTGCAAAAGTTATGGTAAAAAGCAGCCTATAGCACTTTGTGCTGTTTTGGGACCATGTCTCAACCTCAAAGCAGGTTTAGTCTAGATACTGGATGGATTGCAGACCTCCAGGGAGTGTCACCTGCTCTAGAAATCAGTGATAAGGGTGATGATTGTGGCACATTTGCTATGGAGATGGCAGAGAACTACAGCTGCTCACAAGAGAAGTAATGCCTATTTAATGGCAGAGACACAAAACTGGGCTCCTGAACTCAATTCTGTGCATGCAAAGTCAAACATGTGGGTTCAGTCCCACAGTTTACTTACCCAAACTCCCATGGAATATGTCAATATGGAAGTGGAATTTTTTTTTTTTTCTATTTTTACCATTTCAAGTGGAAACAGTATTTTCTGCATTACCCAGTTCAACAAGCACACAGTGGTGGTCTGGACTCTTACAGAGGTAATACCTAAAAGGGAGTTTTTTTTTTTTTTTTTTAAAGTTGCTAGTTAAACTAATCCTATGTGTAGTATAATTGTTTGATTTGAGGCCTGTATGAAGAGATCTCTGAGTTACTGTCTGAAGCAGAAAAAACTCAGATGCAGGTGAGAAGAGAGATGAGACAGCAATATCTCCATGTCCAGATGTACAGAGACCCCGGTGCAAGATGCTTTAAGTAAGCAACAAAAGAGTTACACTGAGTAGTTGAAGAGGAACTGTGGGTCTGTGACACATTGTCCATGCTTGTCATAAAAAAGAACCATGAAACGCTGCATGAGATGTGCAGCCCGTAAGAATTTTTGTGTCCTCGTAGATCAGCCAAAGCCTGGTACGAGATAATGTATAACCCCCTGTTCCCAGGCAGGTAGATGATTTACCACATTTCAGTGGCTGTGTAAATATGAGCAGTAGGACACTGAGCTTCACGGGCCTCCTTTAGCCCAGCCACGACTGAAATGCAATCAGCTGAGCTAAAGGAGAGATATCAAACAAGCCCAGCCACGAATGCTGTTCTCTGGGCAGGGCAGGGATGACGTGTGGTTAACAGACTACCTGTGCCCAAATGGCCACGCACTGGGGGTGCTCAAAAGCAGGGGTGCCCACTAAAATGAACATATTCTCCATGAAGTTTCTTTAAATTTCACTCACAGCTTATTTCAGTCTGATTGTCATTTCACTTGCTAATGGATTAATTTTTTCCCATTTTCCCTATGTATGATTAGTCCACTTCTGCATTTAGACATGAGACAATAATCCAGGCAGATGTGAGATGGAAACTGTCAAACCCTACTATGACTTCTTTATTCTGATTGCATCCTGCTTCTGTATCATGACCTATCTCAAAATCCAATTTGAATGCACAAAAGAACTGCAGTAATAGATATGTGTAGAAGGAAGTTTCCAGTTGTCCTCTGTGACACAAATCCATATTTCTCCTTGCTAGATTGGATATGAACACTCAAATAACAATCACGCTTACAGAAAACAAGAAATCTTTAGTCCTAGAGTCATCAAACCAAACTACTTTTGGCCTTTCTCGGAGATATTTCCGTTAATAATTTACTACTTCTAAAACTGAATGTGCTCAAAACCTAGCTCCTGAATTTTTCATGAAGTCCTTTCCTCCCCACACCTGTCTTAATTTCAGAAATAAAATCAGACTCCTTCCTGCCAATCTTGGCATTCACTTTGACTTGATATCCTCTCATGACTCACACCTCCAGCCTGTGATTAAGTCCTGATGCCACTTTCTAAAACGCTTCTCCAAAACTGACCTTTTTGCTCTGCCTACACTGCCAAGCCCTATTCTGAGATCTAATTGGATTATAAGCCTTAACAATTAAAGTCACTTCATCTCTGCTTTTGACACCTCCAAACTTTCTATTCTTCTGAAGCCACTGAACCAAATATCATCCTGTAGGTCCATGACCTGGCTGTGTCCACAGGGCATCTTGCAGGAATCTCATTCCCAGCTTTCTAGACATAGCATTAAAGCTCAGCCCAGGCTGAATTCCCACATACTGACCCATCTTTTCCTGTGCCAGCTGAAACCTGTTGCTGAGGTCACACAGCAGTTACCACAGAAACCCGGTGATTGCTGCAGAGGGGGCAAATTGTGCTCACTGCTACCTGTGGGCTACAACCTGTGTGCAAAACTACTTCTCTCTCATTACTCTGTTATATTATTTCCTTATTCCTCCTCCCTGCTGACTTTTTTTTTTTTTTACATATACCATATATATCTCTATAGCATACAACACACACACATATATATGTGTGTATATATCTATATCTATCTGTATTTATAGAGACATAGATATAAAATACTAGACTATAAGCACTCAGGGACAAAGACTATAAGATCTTAGGGACCACAATACTCATGTTCCTAAGAGCTTAGCAGAACAATTTGTATGGCACCTAGAACTACACAACCCTATTTTCCTGGGATGTGAAGACAGCACTGCTAGAGAAAAAATCAAATAAAAAAAAACCACCAAACCCTTAAATAAATTAAAAATATCTTTCTTTTTGTATCTCAAATCTCAAATCTGGTTGGGCAAGGAAGTGAGCACTGAACCAATTTTCCACAGGGGGACACTGAGACGTTTTAGGGAGGAGTTAAGCTGTCCTGGGAAGAGAAGTAAGGACTTCTCACTAAGCAGAAATTAATTAATAAGCTACAAAAAAGATCTGAGAGGGAAAGGTGACTTCCAGAAGATAGAGAAAAACATCTTAATTGTAAGTTTTCAAAATCCCCATGCTGGCTTATTGGGGTACCAGCTCCTTATGGGAGTAAGTCACACTAAACCAAAGATAAAGCCTGAGGATTTATAGGACATGGAGGAAGGCTGTAGAGGGGATAAAAGGAAACCCAACCATAAGGAAAAGTAAATTGAAATACAAATAATGCTGTTTAAAGGAGAATTCTCTGAGAAAAGACTTAAATTAATAGCCTAGAAATCCTTTCTTTCCCATCACCGCATTTTGAGGGAACGGAGACCTCAGATATCAGCACAACGAGTGCACAGAGGATGAGACCTTTGTGTTTAAATAAAACTGCAAATATGACATTGTGGGGAAGAGAAGAAAAGAAACACTGAGTTCAGCTAGACAGAGTAAAAAAAATTAAATCCTCTCCACACCCAAGACTGCAAGCCATGCCTCGGGCTTCATCTGTCAAGTGCTGCAAAGCATTCCTCCAAACCCCTCCGCTTTTCATTGACAACCTGGGTGACAAAACCTTTTTCCTCGCTCAAACCCTGCAACTGTGCTCCAGCCTGGAGAGCTGCTGGGAAAATGAGCAATGAGCAGGTGTCATATTCTGTCCTTTTATCTCTGGCTTTTAAAAGACAGACACAATTATGTGCAAATCAGCGCAGTGCAGCAGCTGATTAAGTCCCTTTTCTAAGAATTATTTTCGCAAGGCTCTGTGCACAGGCCAGCCAGAGCTATCAGCTCATCTGCAGACACAGTATGGTGGCTGCTCCACCTTCTAGAGACCCATGGATGTAGAAACAGTGATGAGAAATTATTAATTCCTCACCCTCCATGGCAGGAAAAGAGCCCTGCATCGTCTGACAAGGCCTCTCTGGCACAACCTTTCCATGGTTTATGTATTTTGAGATTATGTGGGTACATTAGTAGAATGCTTAGGAAATGAAGAGAGGTTGTAAAGCACAGGAAGCTGACAAAGTTGAAAAAGCTGAAAGTCTTCAAAATTCAGTGTTTGGAAAGACTTTATGGCTTCCTTAGTCTACCTCTGAAGTCACATATCGTTCTGTGAATTTACATGTGAAGTGTAAAGAACTGCATCGTGTTTCCACCTACAAAACAGGAACAGAAAATCCTCCCAAGTCCTATCAGCTGCTGGGATCAGATTTTTAACTTTATAAAAATCCACGGATTTACACCACCTAGGGGTCTGGCAAATGGTTTTTACTTAGCCATGTAATAAAATAAGGTTGGGGGGTTTAAAATTTTAAAAAGAAGAAGGATAAAAGAAAAATAGCTATTGATAGTTTGAACTGACTCGGGAAAGAAGTTACCCATACCATATCAAAAGGAATTTTTCCTTGCAGCCTTAATACAAAGCCTGAGGATGTATTTCCAGGGATCCTGGTTGCCAACCCAGCCCCAGAAGCTGTGCCAAAGCCATAGCCCTGGGAGGCCAGTACTAAATAAAGCCTCCTGATGCCATCTACATCAGTGCTGCTGTTTGCATAAGCACAGCTCCAAACTGTGCATGTGGGATATGCCCCTCAGTGTTAACTTACCATTCTTACATCCAGACCAAGAGAGGCTTCATATGCAACCTCATTATGCAAAGAGGAGAGGAGAGAGGATCATTTTGTCCTGATCATTTCTAAACAAAAGAAGTAGAAGTTTTTGGTGCCAGGGAATTTTTTTTTTCAGAATTTTTCAGGTCGCTAGCAACAGTTTAGGCTATGCTTTTCCAAAAATATCTTTGAAGTACAAGAGTGGAGAGAAGCTCATGAGTTGCTTGGAAAGTATATAAAGCAAACAGTGACATATAATGGAAACTGTTCCCAAGAGCATTTGCGATTTCAGCAAGCACACAGCACTGGGAGTTAACCACTCTATTATGTGGGTCGTCTTTTCCAGCATTAATTTGTGAAAAAGTCCATCTTTTACGCACTTGCAATCCAAACAAAAGAACAAATTAAGAGAACTAAGCACAGAAACCATGCTGGGCAATGGAGCGCCGCAGACAAACGCTGCCAGTAATCTATATTCACATTGTATTGCATGAACTGACCCAGAATTAACTGTGGCTGCCCTCTCCTGGAAAACTCACTGGAACAAATGAAGTTCTCTCATCCATTTCCATTAATGGCATTAGCATGCTTGGTGGCAAGACTACAGCAGAACAACTGGATAACAGCTACAAGGAAGCAGTAACAAGCAAAATAGAACGGAACTATTTTTCCACAGAGGTCCTGAATAGATATTCCAGGCCCCCTTGTGAACCAGGGATACAGCTGAGCTCACCCAGAGAATGCAAACTGTGGTTCCTGGCTCTAAGTTTTAAAATGGATGTCAAATGCCAGGACAGGAGTAGGAAGAAAAAAACTTGTAGTCAATTCCTAGAAGTTCTTCACATTCAGAAACCTGAGAGCTTTAGCAAACTTCACTGGAAATCTTAATTCCCTTGAGGTTCACTGATCAAACACAACACGAGCCGATGAGCTCCAAGGGACTAAGTGCTGGCACCAGGCTCAGCAGATCATCCTGCTGGTATGTCTTCGTGCACATCTAGAGAGCTCTTTCTTCACTCCTCAAATAAAGATGGAACCCCCAGAAGAAATGAGGATGGAAAAGGATGTTACTATGGGGCAACACAATGCCCTGACCCACAGTCCCAATGTAATTGGTAGAGTGCAGGAAGGGCGCAGGTGGCTTCAGCCTCCTGTCCACAGCCACATAATCACCTGTAAGGAAACCATTCATAGACCTTTCCTCTGAAAGCGTTTTTTGGTTGAGCCCACTCAATAAGAATCTCTTCAAATCCTTTCTTGAGAAACAATGGCATAAGGTGGTAATTTTGGAAGATCGTTGGCCAAATACAAGTTATTACTTCTTCCATAAAGGTATCAGTGAGTCACATCTAATGACAAGAGCACATAATTACATGTTAATATTGTAGAAACACAGTGAGATTTCATTAGATTTAGTTACCAAATTGATCAATAGAGTATCCCTGATCAAAACAAATGAAAGGAAAACCAGAGGTAATGAATTAGTCACCTTCATGAGAGGTTTGACTTTGAAAGGGCTCTAAAAATTCCATCACTCTTAAACATCCATCAGAGTAGAATAATCTGTTAAATGAAGCATTTCATTCAAAATTACAAATTTCAGTTCAAGCATTTTAGAAGCTCAGTAGTAAATACCTACAAATGTAGGGCTCTGCTAAGTTTTCTTTCCTGTTTTCCTCTTTATCCACATTGTTCCTGACTATTTTTTAATGTCTCTTGCATTTGCCTCTGACAGCATCTACACTGCACCAGGCCCTACAGGAAAACAGGCAAAATCTGTGCCCTTAAATAATCACTTTGTCACATAATGATCAGAGAAATCTCCATGTACTCAATGACCCCTTTCAGACGCCACATTCAATCTGTCTCAATGAAAAGTAGCTGCAGTAGGAGGCAGATGCTCCCCAAGTTTGCCAGCTGTTGAAGTGATATCCAGATGCTGTGCACACAGGACTCCAAGCACACAACCTTTGAGGAAAAAGGGAACTCGTTCCCTGTCTTAAAAATGCTGAGCCAAGACCTTTATCACCATAAAATGCAATAAAGTAACACTACTCCTGGGTTTCCTTCACAAGTAGAGAAGCAACAAACTCACAAAACAAAGCACTGAAAAATTGCAGAAAAATAGAGGAGAATTGTGTTTGACAGGAAAGATCAATTCCAGTTGTCTTTAATGACCTGAATGATATAAAACTCAACTGTAGTATCCACCTTCTTGTTTTCCCAATTTTATTTGTAGCTGGGCTCCATTTTCACCTTCCAGAGCATGGCAGCCTCAAGGGAAAAATGCTTTGTATAAGCAAAGGTTTATTTCCTGACACTTTTCTTTGAGAGCTAATATAAATAAATATCACTATCTTCTCTCTATAAAAGACTAATACAATTGTTAATTGCTGGCAAATCAGGCAAGCTTGAGCTACTCTTAAACTAATCTGAGTATTTCTCTAAGAAATGAAACCAGTTTCTGCCACAATGTGCCGACACTTGTTATTAATAACAATCTGAAAATCAACTTTTCTTGAAGGCGTGGCACTAACTGGAACTGAATACTCTCTCACATCAAAGAAGAGCTATCAGTAAAGACCAGCAGGAGGTCTGTTGGTATTTAGTAGTTTTATTTAATTTTTAACATCTCAAAGTCATTCAGCAGAATGGATTGCTGTCTTTATCATCCCAAAGCACCTCATTAAACAAGTGAGTTAATCAAGTATATTCTGCTAATGAGAAAACATGATTAAAAAAGTTCAGAAAAGTGGGAATGAGGAACAAAACTGATGAGAAGAAAACCTCCTTTCAACCTAGAAACATTCCTGTGGTTCATAAAATGTAAGCTGCAGTTTGGTTAACAAAATATAAGCGGTAATTATGTCTTCTGTGAGTAAATAGTAATTAACCTGCTCAAAAATACACGGGTATACTTTCTGAGAGGGGTCCATGGGGATCATTTCTGTCCTGCCCATGGTTTGATGGTCTAGAAAGGAAAAGTATTCCAGCGTTATGATAAGATACTGTAATTAATAAACACTCTGTACACCCTGTATAGCTTTGGCACTTGGGCCACTTGCATTTACTGAAATTTGGTATTAGGACCTTGCTGAACTCAAGATAGGTATAATTATCCATGTATGCATCCACTAGGCTTATAGGGAAATACATGTAATCACTCCTTCCAGATATCAGGTTCATTTTAAAGATACCTAATTGATTAACTACTAGTAAAAGTTAATAATTGATTAGCAGCTGAGAGCTATCTATACATAACAGCTACATCATGCACATTTAACCATGGCAACTTCCTTTGCCCTTTGACCACACATTTGAGAGTCACTTCGCATTTCAGCTCTTGGGAGTTCTCATACATTCCTTGCCCACCCCTGTCCATACCTCACTAAATATAGAATTTTCTTCTGAATTATGCCTGTCCAGAAGGACTCCTTCTTATTGCAGTAACAGCTTTTCTATGCCTAAAAATACGAGGTCTAGTAATATCTGGAATATTTTTACCTGATACCAAGATGGAAAAAGGGCTTCATTTGCTCAGTCAGCCTTTCCCCGGCAAATGCAGGAGTATTTCATGCACATATTTACTCATGCATTGTGAATTCATGGACTCACAATAACCCCAGCAATATATCTAAATATTTGAAAGCAACCGTGGCAGAATCACTTTGGAAAATCCTTCTGAGAACAGCATGACATTCATTTTCTTGCAGTCTGCTGAAATATTTACACAAATCTTTGTTCTGTGATGCAGTTTGCCTGTTAATAACACTGAGCAGCAATCTACCTTACCTAGACTTACCAAAATGGGCCTAAATACTTGAATCATTTAATGAGAATATGCATTGTCTGGAACTTTGGACTGTAATGTGCTCTTGGATCATTTGCAAGCGTGGCTCTTTATTGCTTGGCCATGGCATGAAATGCCATCAAAGCCAGCAAACACCATTTCCCTGACTGCCCACTCACCAAGTCCTGGGCAGAACAAAAATATGACAGGCTGTACTGAGAGCCCTGGAAAACCACCTGTCATCTTTGGCTCTGGCAGCTGAGCAATTTGTCCTGGGCAGTCACAGGAATGGCTTTTCTGTTGAGGTTTCCAGGAGAGAAAAATACAGCTGTTAATTAATAAGACAGCTAAAGTTTATCTGCAGGTTGTTTCACTAATAAGCAGAGCCAGTATTACAATTGCAGCCGTTCCAGCTTCTCTGCTGCCTTGCAGAAAGAGACCTGGAGCAATGAAATAACAGTGATTATATGAAGTGTGTCCTAATACTTCTGAAAGAGTTACTATTCAGAAAGATCACTCAAGTTAGGGGGAGATAAAAATTCCTTTCTTCTCCAAAGACTAAAAATTTGTTTACTTGTCTGGTTGCTTTCTCTTACATTTCTCTCCTTTATCTTCACTGCACTGCTGTTACGGGTCTGTTAAATTGGCAGCACCCAAAGGATGCCTCAGGAATGAATGAATGAATCCCTGCTGAAAGCTGGTATCACACATCTGACACACCAACAAGCAGCAGTCACTGCACGAGTCTGTTAATGGGCTCAAAGAAAAAGACTCAAGAGTGGCAGAATACCCTGGCGTTATGTCCTGGCCCATCATTCTGGTCATATGAGCCTATCTTTGGATCCTAGCCCTGACTGCCTATGCCTCACTGCAAAAAAAAAAAGTCACAGTTGCTACTTAGAATCATAGAATCATTTTGGTCCACGCTGCTGTGCCCCCATCTCCATCCATGACCATGGCCTTGGTTTTCCTCATACTCTGTCCTGCCACCAAGGTTGGTCTCGAATGCTTTTTTCCTCTCCAGCTTATCCTAAAATATCTGTTATCAAACCCAGTTCTACAGAAAGGTACATTTCTCAGATTAGGAATCAAAACTCAGTGTTACAACAGATGCCATCACAGCCATGCAAAGGAGAGACCTCTTATTCTGTATTCTGCATATTTTGTCTCAAAAAATCTTATTAACAGTGGAAACAACTAGTCCTACTAGTTCTTTAGGGAGCAAGGCAGAGAACAGGCATAGCACTGCTCTCCCCAGCAGGTAGAAATGCAGAAAAATCAGAGCTCTGGTCCTTCTTGGATCCATTGGAAAAAGCTACAGATGTCTTTTGCAGTACAGCTTTCTCAGGTAATCCTCTACACAAACACACCAAACTCTCTCCTCTTTAAATTCTTTCCAGGCCCACTGAAGGGGCTTGATAAAGCAAAAGAGGAGAAATAGCCAAGTTTGAGATTGAAAAGACAGGAATCTCCAACTGTAAGAAGGCTGTGATTGCTCCATGTACAGTAATTCTTCTAAATTATCCAGTCTAGTGTCAACTTAAAAATGATGAGACTTCCACTGTATCCTGTAGGAAATACCTCCACAGTTCAACAGATCTTGCTGTCAAGGCTCCTTCAGTCTCAGCCTAAATGTTCCCATCCTAATTTTACCCCATTACTCTTAGTTATAGCCTATATTCTGGCCTCAAAGTAATTCCACTCTCACATGGTGTTGGTATCCTAATATTTCTATCCTCCTCTACCCTCTGGCAAGGGAAGACATTAGAAAAATGTACTAGAATAAATTAAAATTGTCAGGAAAGCCAATGAATGCCAGATAATTTTAAGATAAATACAATCAGAGCAGTTAAAAATGGAGGAGGACTATTAGATTACCGAATGCATTCCTGAGTACAGGATACCTTAAACTAATCCAATATTAAATGTGATCTACGCCAAAAGGTCAAGAAGAACCTTGCAAATCTTCTTTAATTTAGAATTTCCTGGATACAATAACTCAAAATGCTATACAGCAGCATCCAAAGGTGTGTTAATTTATTTCTCAGAAATCCAGTTAAATTTTGTTTTAAAAAATGATGCACTTTGTCTTACAGCAAACTCATCTCCAATGGGAAGACCTTGGACAGGACTTAAGTTGTCTGTCGAGCCTGTGCTTTCTCCAGGCTGAGTGCAGGGGGAAATATTGCTGTGCCTGTCTGCAGTCAGGTACAACTGCTGCATCCAACCTCATTTGAGCTGCAGTTTCAACAAACACACACGGGAATGCAGTACTGGAAGAATATTTGATTGTGTTTGTTTACCAACAGTGTTGATGCCAAGCAGCTCTGCCTGGCAAAAAAAAAAAAAAAAGGGAGAAAAGAAAAAAAAAGGACGAAATTTGATTTTTAATAATTCCACAACTCTGATAGGAACTGTGTTACAAGAAATACCATCAGAAGACAGATGGTCTAAGTGAAACAGCAACACATCAAAATCTCACACCTGTAAGTCTTGTGAAAGTTATTTTAAAGGGAATATAAACTTAAATACATATTCCCAAAGTCAAACCGTGTAGCACAACTGTGATCACCAGCAGTCTTGACTTCAGTTTGGTGTGGGATTTTTTTTTAGTTTTCTTTTGTGGTTATACCTGAATTAGCTCAAGATACAAGGAATTTCATTTTTTCAACCTAGGACCCTCAGGGAAGAACAGTAAAGTTGTTCCTAAACTTTTTAAACCAATAAATCACGGTTGATTTCCAAAATATCCAGCAGGCTTCAGTGTGCTGAAGTCTGCATTTACTTTTAAACATTTTTCTGAAGGACTGAAAAATTGCTTTGAAAACATCAGACATCTTAGTCCAGAATGAACTCTGTTCCTTTGAATGACATTGATTCACAAATCTAGACTCAAGAAAGCATTTTCTTGTAACAAAACTCTTCACTTTGGGGTCAATTAAAAATAGATTCAAGAGCAAATAAGGTTCCTTAGCAACTTAAACAAAGCAGGAAAAACCAGAGTCATTGCTAATCACCAAGGGAAAACCAAAGTGTCTCATCTCTTTGCTAAATTACCTTCCTTTATTTCATTAGCAGCCTCTTCAGGCCTGGTGAATGAGGGACATTTGCTGCCATGTGTCATGATTTCAGTAGGGATATTTTTATTCTGCTAACCAGGCATGAGGAAGCCAGGCTGGGTTCAGGTGTCCCTATTTTTTCACTGAGGTGACTCTGCCCTTTGCTCTCATGAGACTCCACCTTGAGCTTTGGAGTTCCCAGCACAGGAAGGACCTGGACCTGTTGGGATGAGCCACCAAGTTGCTGGAGGGATGGAGCACCTCTGCTATGAGGAAAGGCTGAGAGAATTGGGATTGTTCAGCCTGGAGAAGAAAAGGCTTTGGGGTGATCTAATCATGGCCTTCCAGTACCTGCAAGGACCCTACACGAAAAAGTGGAGACTTTTTCCAAGGGCATGGAGTGACAGGACAAGGGGGGTTGGGTTCAAAATGAAGGACAGGTAGTTCAGATTAGATATAGGAAGAAATTCTTTACTGTGAGGGTGGTGAGGCCCTGGCACAGGTTGCCCAGAGAAGCTGTGGCTGCCCCATCCCTGGAAGTGTCCAGGGCCAGGCTGGATGGAGCTCTGAGCAACCTGGGATAGTGGAAGGTGTCCCTGCCCATGGCAGGGGTTGGAACGAGGTGATCTTTAAGGTCCCTTCTGACCCAAACCATTCTGTGATTCTGTGTTTTGCTTTGTGCTTCTTTGGCATCTGGCTTAAGAGGTCATTGCTTTGCTGTTTTGGTTTGCAGGCATTAGGAACAGCGAGCACTTGAATAACAAACTCTGGTTTTTAAGGAAAAACTGGCATATACAGCAACAAGTACGACACCTTCTACTTGGAAACTGCAGGGAAGGAGATTTGATAGATTATGAATAAATGAAAAAAGCTTTTATTCATGATGATAAAAGCCTGCAGAGTCCAGAATATATATATTTTTTTAAAGTTCTTTTCTCTCAAGATATGTCTGGCAGACTGTAGCTGGAACCATATGCCCCAAACACTATTTTGGATGCTCACCAATCTTTGGAAAGTCGAAGGGATCAATTAAGATTTTCAGAATTTTAATCCAGGGCTAATTATTTTTGCAACAAACTCTTAAACCAGGTGTGACTGGCATAATTTGGATATCAATTACAACTCTTTTGATTTGGGTTTTGCAAATAGCCTCCTGAGTCATGGGCTGTGTTTGAGAAGCTGCACTCACTGTTGCCACACACTGCAGGAAAACCTACTACTTTTTTTTGTTGTTACTAGTTAAGTGATTGCTACTTCATATCAAAGTGAGAATTTAAAAGTCTCAGATATGTGTATGACCTTACATACACATATCTGAGATACACATTTGGGGAGAATCTCAGTGGCCAAACCGGATGAGAATGGCAAAGAGACCACAAAGCATGTGGAAGAATCCAGCCTCCTTTTAAGTCTGTTTTATGACAATATATTTTAGAATCTCACAAATATTTATCGTTTTTTCTGCTGGAAAGCCAGGTTGAACCAGGTTGAGGGATTTTTAATTATTTATTTTAATGATATGTGGAGAAAGACCAAAAAAAAATCCTGCTAATACACCACAGCTCTGCCATCCTATATATCACAGTGACTTCTCTCTGTGAGGAGCATTTTCCTTTAATTTCTTCCTAATCTTTCTTGAGAAAGATGACTGAACCACTGCCAGAAACTGAAGCAGAGCTGTGCTGCTGATACTCGCTTCTTCCTCGTGCAGCTTGCACACCAGCTTCCCTCCATTACCACGTTGTACACAGGCTGAGATTTTGGTGAGCAGAGTGAATCCACTGAGCCCTGGAAACGACAGCAACGTTTTCCATCACCTGCTGGATAAAGGAAAGGCTGTTTTGCCTTGGTGTCCTTCTGCAGCATTTGGTATTAAATGTTAGACCAAAAGGACTGGTAAGGGAGAAGCAGATGGCTCATGCCTTTCTCCTGTCTTTTTACCTGTTTTTCAGGGGATAGTTCCCTTTTCATCCTCCTCTTTGGCAGAATAACTGTGCTCTGCCTGTGCCTCGGGATTCAGGTAATTTTTAGATGCTACATCAAGGCACTTAACGCTAAGTAGCTCATCAAAGAAAGGGTTTAATAACTGGTATGAGAAAGGTACCTAAGTATCACTCCAGACTGAGAAGATCAGACTTTGTTTGGTTTCTTTATAATCATAGCAGAAAAGTATCATCTGCTATAATAATAATAATAATTACTATGAAGCACAGCTATTAACATAAAACTAAATTATCTCCTTTTCCTGACTAACCTATGGCTTCCTTTTCTCCAGCATTTTACCTGCCAACACAAAAAGACCACACAGTTCATGAGGCTTTTTTAATTGATACTTTCAAATTTTTACACTTTATTTTAAGGATCAAAGTAATTTTTAGCCATACAAAGTTGAAAGCTCAATAAAAGTCCTAAGCCAACCTGCACAGGGTCTGACCATCACACAGTGGGGAGAGCTCAGGGAAATACTGTGCTGCAAAAATGTGCTCTTTTTCCCCAAAAAAGGCCTGGGCAGTGTTGCTGCAGGTTTTACATGGAATACATGAAGCCAAGAAGCTGCAATTGTTTTCAGAGAATCATAGAACATCCTGAGTTGGAAGGGACCCACAGGGATTATAGAGTCCAGCTCGTGGCCCTGAGCAAGACAGCCCCAAGAACCACCAAGAATCTACAACTAAAATTACAATTTTCAAGGGAAAAAAGGAGTTGAGGGGTGGTAGAAGCTGCTTGGTCTACCTCGACTTTGATCTGGATAAAGCAAGCTTTCCCTCCCTCCTGATCTGTTTTGTAATGATGCTTGCACAGAGCAGAGAATTATTTAACCCTGCCCCAGCAGCCGCTGTGCTGGAAATGCACACCAGTGGCCAAAGGGAGGATCAGACCACGGCCCCCCAGCTGCCTGGGGGTTTATCCCTGGATAAGCACCCCAATTCCTATCTCCAGATAAACATCCCATCCCTCTCCATTAACCAAAAAGGTGGAAGGGAGGTGCTCCTAACACGAATAGCAGGGCTAAGGCAATATTCCCCCTACCACAGTGTTGGATAAAGGGCAATTTCCTCATTTGTCCCATTGCTTCCAACATTTGCCGTGAACACTAATCCTGAGGGTGGAACATCCTAGCTGTTAAGGCTCTCAAATGCTGACTACCCTGCTCATTTTGACTAATAAAAATGAAAGCAAGCAGCACACACTGAATATATCCAGCCATTCTATACTGCTCACAAATTCCCCTGTATTAACATCTCATCTACAGTGCTATGATCTACAATTTTACAGCTTTCCAGCAGCAAAATAAGGCACTATTTGGAACATTCTGTAGAGATATTTCACATCAAAATAATGGTATATTTGCAAATGGTTTTTCAATTCCTGGATAAGTTTTATCCATCTGTCCCCGAAACCAATCTCAGTCTTCAATTTTTTTAGCTGATCCTCACCTATACAGCAATATAACAAGCTCCAGTCTTCTACTTGCAAAATGAGACTGTGATGAAGTACAAAGTTACAAAGGTACAAAGGAGATTTCCACACCATGGGATATGTAAAGAACAGGGAGGGAAAAAAAATCCCATTACTTCTCATATTAAGCTTTTTTTCTCTTTCTCTTAAAATATCCCCTGACGTGCCTCAGGAGATGCAGGGAGAAACTCAGGTTGCACAAGCACGGGCTGTACAACTCAATTACCAAGATCTGAAGGAAACTCGTGTCTTCGGACAGCATCTCTGAGGTTTCACTATGAACACTGCCTGATCTAATTAGGAAACACTCAGCATCTTCGTGGCAATTACTAAAGAAAATAATTATGACATGATATGACCACTGTCTTCTTTCAGCTGGAAAAGCAGCAGAAAATGACAGGAAATGGAAGTTGGACAGGAGTTAATAAAACAGCCTTGGGCAAGAGAGCAGAGACAATTCCATGAGAAGGTACCAATTTTTTGACTGGAAAATGAGGAAAAAAGTAGCACATTGCAAGCTAAGGACCAACAAAAAAGAGTCCATTTAATCATAAATGAGCCACAGACTCACCATAATAAAACAGGTTATGCTTGCAGACAGCTGCCTATCACAGCTCATTATCAGAAAAGAGCCTTTAATGGTGCCATGGTTCAGTTCATAGCTGTCCTACTGTCACATGCTTGCCCTCAAGAGATACCAGGTGACAATGCACTGACAGTCCTACACCCATTAATGGCACGAATTAAATCTCTTCCAACTCAGAAACCAATTTGAATCACTGAAAATACTTTGAAGTCCCCACAGCAGTTAAGTCTGGTGGTTACAATGGGGAACTGGAAAGCAAAACGCTCCAAAAATGCCCCAACCTTAATTACTGATCTGCTGTAAGAATTTTATCACGTGAACTTAACTGCCCTGCCTCAGTTTACTGATGTGTACAGTGTGAACAGGTGGCTCTGGAGTAATCAAAATATGGCAGACACTTTCCAAAACAATGCAGGGGATCAGAGCAGGGCTCACACAACACAGAGGTGCGAGTCTTAATTAATGTTTATAAAGTGCCTGAAGAACCTGAGAGAGCTGGCGCCGAGGGAATGCAAAGTATCATTACACTTATTTTGCAAAGAGGCATGAATATGTGATTATAATTTTATTACCCACGCAGATTTATAAGGAGGGTTTGAGCACAAAAGAAATTAAACTTTTTGACACTTTCTCTGCAGTGCGGGTTCATTATCAGAGCCGTGTATCAAATGTAAAATGTAAATTTAATAACTCACTCTTAAGATCAACTGTGAAATCATACCCAAACCCTCACTATCTTCAAGCAATGTATAAGCAAAACACTGTGTGACAAGAGTGTTTTAAAATTCAGGATTGCTATGTGGTTACAGCATGACACAATCTCTGTATTTTCAGAGCATTCATTTACTGTAGCAGCTGTATTTTCCCCTATATTTTGATTATCTTGACATTTTCTAATCATGAGAGTTATAAAATTTAAAATTATATGGCAGGCTTGATAGGCTGCAGATTCACCACCTCAAGTGAAGTTACTTTTTTTATTAAATGTTAAATTGCTTTTCTCCAGAAGGAGAGTTGTATTTTGGTTAATTTTTGCTTTTTGAATGCTACCACAAATTTCTTCTTATAATACAGTGGTCTGAGTGACAGCAGAGAGATTTTGCTTTTCAATAATCCCTGATAAATATTGACCAAAGATGCCAGTTCTGTCTTTCACCATTGAGATGAATTCATTTTGGCACAATTACAGCAGGGGGATTTTTTTAGTGTGGTTCCTAGTATGACTCAAAAGTTTCTAATCTGATCCTAGAATTTGCACAGATTTCTTTTTCCTCAGCAGCTCTATCATTTTCAGGTATTTTAGGCATGGTCTGAAATTTGGCTGGGGAGGTACAGCTGCCTTCATGCTAAGCATGATGGTTTTCCTTCTCAACCCTATTTCCTATAAATAATACTCTCTGTAAAATACTGTCCTCTGCATTTGTAATCAAGACTTTTTATCCAGATGCCCTCTATGTCCCCTTTATTGAGCAGTCCCATTTCCAGTACCAGGTTTCCCTCCCAAGCTCCACGTCCAGCCCAATCTCTGAGAGCTGTGAATCAACTTAGAGGAAACTCCACAACTTCTCTGCTTTCAGACAGGTTTATGGCACAACTGAAAGCAATTCATTGGCATGACCAGACCTACCTATCTCCTAACCCCTGTTCCCTTTCAGAAATGATTTGACTAGTAATAATGGTCTATTAAATGGTTCCAGTTGAGAATTTAAACTTCTGGTTTAACATTTGAAGAGAGAACGCTATTAAGCCTCCCTTCTTCATAGGGAACATTTGAAATATTGTCTTTATTTTTTCATAATTATTTCCCCACTTAATAAATAGACATAAAGGATAAAAAGAAAAAAAAAAAAAAAAAGAAAAGAAAAAAAAAAAAAAAAAAAAAAAAAAAAAAAAAAAAAAAGAAGAAGAAAAGAAAAGAAAACAAGAAGGAAAAAAGAAAAAAGATACTGCATATCCTGGCAAAGAAACATCCCAATGTGGGATTCCAGTCCTCTGTCCTGAATCTACAGCTCACACATCGGACAATTGTGTATAAGACTTCTCTCTTTTGACAGATGCAATGTAAAGATGAAAACATATTCCAAGGCAGAAGGATTTGTAGCTTTTCAAACTATAAGTGAGTTTTGTCTTTGAATCCCCTTAACATCACACATAGGAATGTGGCCACTATTAGCCCCAGAAGAACAACATGAATTTGGATTTGAAGCTCAGCTCTCAAAAGAGGGTGTTTGTGTACAATGAAGCCTTATTCTTTCAGCTGAAACAGCAAATAAAGTAGGTACAGATGTCAGGTGGATAACCAGAACTGAGATCTTCAACTATTTTTCAGAAGACAGCTCTTAGCAAATCTGCACTGAATACCAACAGAGAGAGCTTAAGCTGAGATTAACACAGTGATTTCACTGCTGACAGTCACACCAGCCCTTGCAGCAAACACATCTGAAATATTATTCCTTAGTCATCTTTTTCAAGAGATCACAGGTTTAGTCAGGCTGACCTACAGCCCCTCCAGAAAGTCAGTATACTGAGAAGTCTATTACTTTTACTCATCCATATCTCTCCCCAAGGATCATCTCAGAAAAAGAGGTCGCATCGCAAAGTCTGCCTTGTTTGCAGAACTCATTCTTCCTGCATATATTTACAGTGACCGAGCTCTTTGTTTAGACACACGGAGTTTCACTCAAAATACAGCTATCTCAGAAGGTAAACAGCAAGGCAGAAAGGGAAAACAGATTATCAATGCCAGCTCTGCAGCAGAGCTGAATGAATTCCCTAAAATACTTAATCCAGGGATAAAAGTTCTGATGGCAACATCATTACCCAAGACTTTCAGAGAGACCAACGCGTGATGACCAAACGGTTACAGACACAAGGAGCTCAAAGTTAGATTGCCTTTGAAGTAATCACATCACATCACTCTGTACTGTAATAAAAATACAATGCCTTGGAGAAATAAGGGAAGAAAAGGACTATTTTTCATTCTTTTTTGGTAGATCCTGTGTCTGTCCTAGTAACGGAACCACATCCCTTAAACCAACAGTAAAGCTTATGGTGCTGAAGCCTCTCAAAGCCACTGCAACTATACATGTTTTATAGCACAGCAGAAATAACCTCATTTTACATTCTGTAGGGAGAGGAAGGTGGTTTAGAAAAACATCCATTTATGTACTCATTTCTATTCTTGGCAATTTAAAAAGATCTACACAGTCAAAAGAGGATGGTGAGTAAAAGAAGAAATATCCTCTTCTACATATGAACAACCAGCCACATAGAGCATAAAAATGAGGATTGGGCACCAACTCCTGTTTATTTGGATTCTTAGGCCTTAATATTCCAGCTGCAATGCTTCATCCTGACTCTGGATATACAGAGATGTGTCCTCTCCTAAATTTAAAGAAAGGTCTTCAAAATACACAGCCTTTGCTGTGTAATAGTAGCAGGATATGCACATTTCATAGCTTGGATCTCCAACCAGACTGAAAAAGCTTTATGAAGGAAGGATCGTTAGCCCTACTTAATAATGAGAAATGGGCACAGAAGGGGAAAACAATTTGCTTACAGCTACACCATCACCAAATCCACAGGTGGGAATAGGACCCCAAACACCTCATCTCTGTCCCCTCTGACTCTGCCTCTAACAACAAATTCGTTTTCAACACACATAAGAAATAATTGCTCCAAACTTCACAGAAGTAAAGAACTTGCAGCTAAACAAAAACAATTTTATTCAGTTTTCTGCAGAAGAATGTCACCTTTTGAGGTTTGTTTTCATTTCATTTGTAGTTTATTCCCTTTCAGCATAGCAACCAACAGACTCATCACTCCTTTGAAGTTGCTTTCTTTTTCTCACACTGGCATTAGCTAGATACACAATTCTTCTCTCCCCTTCAGCAGGGGAAAGTGAGCTGTAGTAGAGCTGTCTGGCATAGACTTAGGATATTATTTGCTATGTCTCTGTACATACTGTAGTGCATCTACTTTCACAGCCAACTTTAAAAGCAACATGATAATAAATAATAATGGATTTTCTAGGAATCATCAAAGTGGAGACAAGGAAATACAGCCCTGCACAAAGCAGACTTCATGAAACAAGGCTGACAAGAAGAAAAGGAGAAAGAGGTGAAATTTTGATGTCAAGGTGAAGAGAAGTAACAGACAGGGTGCAAGAGTGGAGACCCTGAAATGATCTTCCAATTGAAGGCCAAAGAGGCAGGTTCCAGAGGGAAGGAGAAAGTGGTCAGTCTCTGTCAGTGACAGAGTAATGGGACAATGAAAAATAAGCAAAGCAAGAAGGAAACCTGGCTGGTCATCACATCAACTCTAGCCAGAGCTTGCAACTGGGGATACAAGAGGTAGGAGGGAGGCTGTGGGGATGAGCCACCACTCACACTTCAGGAATTTGTGCAAGAAGAGGGAACAGACCAGGCCTGTCACTGGGTGAGTGGCTGTAGCTTTGCTGCAAACTGGCAGGACCTTAATGGCACCTGCCAAAACCCAGCAGACAATTTCACATCACTCCCTCATGGGTGATCCTGCACCCCAGAGGCACATCCCAGACCTCCTCCCCTGGCACAGCTGGAAAGAACTGATCCCATTTGTCTGCAAGGCAGCTCTGCAGCACTTGGCAAACACTTCTGTTCATTACAGCTGCTCTGGTCAAGACTCTGGCTACCTCATCTACCATCCAACATGCTTCTGACTGACTGCTGGCAAGTTGGATGAATTTCTGAATTTCTAAATTTCTAAAGAAACTTTGTTTCCATGGCTGCCTTCAGTCCAAAACATGCCCTTCTTCAGTTAATCAGGTTTACCATGACACTGATCTTCCCTTTGCTACCGTTTCTGATTTAACCAAAGAGCTTCTTTTTCTGTGTTCCTTGAATGGTCCTTAAAACATTCCCACAGGTGTGAAACCTACCTATCCTAAAATATTTTTAATTTAATACAGTGTATGAATGATCGGACTTGAGCACTTAGAAAATGACCTACATTGAATACAATTTGCTATTGAAATACATGAATTTGTTACTCATTTTATGCTGCTCTTTTCAGAAGAGATGTTCAAGATATTTTCAAAGTAGTGGTTTAAGAATAACACCAGCTATTGTCTGACTACGACCCTGTGAAGTCTTTTCCTTTGTCCAGTTTGAGCTGAAATCCAGATATTTACCATCCAGCATCTGCCTGGTCATTCTCTTCTTGCTTTCCTTCCTCCACCTTGCAAGGGCATCACATCACTTCATCTCTACCAACTGTACCAAACTGCTGTGGCCTATTCTGTCTCTGGAAGATTTCCAATACTTCCAGAAAGCAGATTGCAGTGTACCAGTAATTGCAGTTAAAAAGAGTACATAGCTCCAGTAGCTGTTATTTATTCATTTGACATTCTTAAACACACACTTGGAATACCTGCAGGGTTTCAACAAAGCTTCAGTGAAGTCTACACCTGCACTTAGTTTTTTATCCCTGTAATTTGCAGGTCGGTCTTGTGGTTTCTTTTGTTGCCAATAATTAAGTGATTAAAGGTAGATTATTTCACTCATGAAAATTTTCATTTTGCTCTAAGAAAATATGCCCTGGGAAAGTTGTGCTGCAAACCATTCCCACTTGTTGTCTCTTCACGGAAACTCCAAGCACGTCCCCAGAAATGACACAGCTTGCTCCTCAGGGCTGTGTGGTATAAAGGACAAGAAGGAATGTGTTTTTCACAGAGCTGTGGAGCCACTGAGGCTGGTAGGGACCTCTGAGCATCATCCAGGCCAACCTGTGCTCAAAGAAAGGTCAGCCAGAGCAGTTTGCCCAGGTTTGAATAACTGCAAGGAGGGAGAGTCCACAACCTCTCTGGGCAGCCAGCGTCAGCTTTCAGACACCCTCATTTAAAAAAAGTTTTCTTATGTTTAAATGGCATTTCCTAAATTTCAATTCGTGCCCATCACCTCTTGTCCTTTCACTGGATACCGCTGAGAATCTGGCTCTATCTCTACATCCTCCCATCAGATATTTATACACATGAATAAAATCCCCTTCTCTGGGGTGCCTTCTTCCCACTGTCCAAAGAAGGCTTCATCTCGTTCCTCCTTCACTGTCAGTCTGTGTAAATTCTCACCACTGCACCAGCTGCATTGATCTGCTCTTTCAGAGTGACACAGCAGCTCCCAGCTGATCCATCATCCATCTCAAGGCAGAGCTCCATCAGTTCTGCCTCCACCCTCGTGTAAAGTGCAAATCCTGCTGCAGATCCTCACTGCCCTCACCTGTCATTCCTGTTCCAATTTTTCTCCTCACTAGGCCAGGCAGGTCCTGGCTCTCTGTAGCCATCTTTGACTCCCAAAGAAGATCCCATAGTCATGAAAGACAGATCCTCACTGCTGACAACAGCTGCTGACCTGCAGGATCTGTCCACTTCTCCTCTGGCCCTCCTCACTTAAGGAGAAAACAGAAAACAAAAATCTGGGCCACATATGCTCAACCACAACCTGTGAAACCATGTGGAAATACCTGATATATTCCAGGTTTCCTTGACTGGATCACTGGTGCCCACTTGGAAGTGGCAAGTAGCCCAGTGGCTGGACAGGCCTCAGCAGTCAGTCTACAACACCCCAGAACTGAGCCTCTGGTCAGCAGAAAACATCCCAGGACAGCAGGTCAGGCTGAGAGATGGGAACTACAACCCCCACAGGAGGGAGTCACCTGCTGCTATCAGCAACCCTTCTCAGGCTCAGCTGGCTCAAATGCTGCCCTGGACAGAGCTCACAGCCCCTCATCCACACCCAGAAGCTGTTCTGGAGTTGCAGATCCGCAGGTGGACCAGGAGCCTTCCTCCAGAGGCCAGAAGTCACAAATTTCTGCGTTTGCCATAATGGAAATCTTCATTTCCCAATCTGATTAGCACAGACTCCCAGCACATCCTTCAGTACAGCTGGGAGCTCAAGCTTTTTGTAGCTTCAGGGTCTTGGAGAAGACCAGTCACTCTCTTTCTGGAGCACTTCTGCACCAGCTGCTGCACATGGGAGCTGTGCTTTTAGGCCAGCAGCCATACAGGCTTTTCCATAGCACCTGCTGAAAGGGGGCTTGATCTTCCCTGACCAGGAGTCAGCTGGAAAAAAAGAAACTCAAAGCACACTCTGATCAGGAAAGGCTGGAAGAAGCTGCTAGAGCCTGCTGGAAGACAGGTCTCCTGTAGCTATCCTTTCCCAACCCTGAAAATCCCGACCCAGCACCCTGAATATCCTTGAAGAGTTCCCAGGACACCTCCGACAGCCCTAGAGGTTCTAAGGAGACCTCAAAGGAAAGCACAGAAACTGTTCATCTGTTGGCTGCCCCTTCTAACTGCACTCACCTCCTGAATTTACTGCTGAAAGCACCCCTTTTGATTTGGAAATAGAGGGTAGAGTACAACTTTGAGGATAAACAATACAAAAGTCATCAAGTGGAACCTTCTTAGCTTGTACTGGAATAGAGTTGCTAAATTCTATCCCACCGCTGGCCCAAATAGTGCAAATTGACATTTAATCAGAAACACTGCAAATATCTACATTTCTTTGACATTATCCATCTTTCTTCGTGCCTTTATTTTCCTGTGTAATCAACAGCTGTTACAAATCTCTGATAAAAAAATAAAATGGAAATACTTTAATGATTTTTTAAAAGTGATGGGAGAAATGACAAAACAATTAAGTTTGCAATGTTGCAATTATTTAAAACCCATCTACTGAAACTCAAACTTCCAAACATTAAGGGGCCACTATGGTAGATCAATGAGGCATTACATAAACTCTGCAAATGAGGTGCTGATTTGAAACTGCTCTAGAGAGAACAGTATCTGAACTTCCCATGGAACAGATAATGTTGGCAGACAGATGACTGATTTCTGTTCTGTAATGCTCACATCACTTGTCCAGAAAGAAAGCATTTGTAGTTGTTCTTGTAGCAGTGGCTGTTACTCTTCTAGGACTACAGGAAAAAGTAGAGATCAATGCATGGCAGTGCTGTATTTATACATTTTTGCAGTAAGTGAAGAAATATCTTATTCTCATCCCTCTGTCTTTCACATTTAGGAAGAAAAAGTAATTCCAAGGGTACCGGTTACCTACAAGTTTTTTCTTGTAGTCGATTGACTCAACATCAGCTTATTTTGTGAAGGGGAGGCTAAGGGGGACTGTAACCTCAGCCTGCCACTACTCCAAGGGGAGTTGCAAAGATGATGGAGACAAGGGCTTCTCAATCATGGGCAAAAGACCAGAATTTGGAGTTTCAGACTTGGTATCAGGAAATGATTCTTCAGTTACAGAGTAGTGAAGTGCTGGAAATGGCCATCCAGGGACCAAATCTCTGCTCCCTGGTCAAATCTCCAGCCTGAGAGGTATTCGAGACTCATTCGAGGCAAAGATGACCTGATACACTTTCGACTGAAGGACTTCCAGCAGCGCCTCCCAAGGGACATTTTCACCTTCTATGACATGGGCTTGCTGGTGCCTGCAAAGGTTTTTGCCTAAACTGCAACTTGCTCATAAGTGCCTTTCCCTCATTCCCTCAAGTCTGTCTCCTCTCCTCTCCTCAAGATTACACAATTTTGCAGGAATTTCATTGTCACTGAGCTATCTATCTCTCTATCAAATTGCATAAAAATTGGTGAACAAATTCAAAAGCCATTTGGGGAGACTGAAGGAAAAAAGAAAGTCGGGAATGCAAACACTCTTTTTTTCCATACAGGAATCACCACACATTTAGTTTTGTTTTACTCCCACAAAATGGTTCCAGGGGCCAGTGCCTGTGGTAATTCCTGTGCTTTTCAGGATGTCCTGAACACAGACACATGAAGGCATAGAACCACCATTCATCTTCCCAGCACATGTAGAGTCCTACTCTCCTGTACGCTCCTTTTTCTGAGACCGACGGTGCCAACTCTGCCAGACAGGATCCCAGACAGGGCAGACAACTGCTCTGACCTGCTATTGTAATTCCTATGTTCTGGCCCCCATGTACCATTTCTGTCCATGACCTGATTTGCAAATCCAGATGAGGATATAGAGCAGGACAGAGCAGATGGAACAGCACGTTATGACCTCCTGGTGGTATTTCTCCTCATGCAATGACCAAGTTGAGGAAAAAAGTTACAGTGTCAGGCTCTCCAAAATGCTAAAGCTGAGATCAAAGTTAGCAAATGAAAATGTCAAGTGAAAGATGTTCCTGTGCATCACAAATGGCAGCACTGTCAGGCAGAGAGTCCAAAGGGACAGATCCAGCTGCCCCTGGTGGGAAGCTGTTGAGGAGAGAAGGTGGAACACTTAATGCTGCATGTATTTAATTGGTCATTTACACACTTTATGATTAACACAATGTGCACCCACACAGTGCATGAATGATGCCTGAAATTACCTCAAGCCATTACCTCAAGTGGGCTGAGAAAAGATAATTTTGGCTTCCTTGGAAGAGATTAGATGTCCATTATACACTCCCAGGCAGAGATGCTGGCCCAATTGCTATGGGAAAGAAGACATACAGGACTCCAGCAAGTCTTTTGAGCTCTGACTCCATCATAAAATGTCTTTTATTTACCACCACCTTTCACCAAAACCTCCTCAAACCTTCCATGTAAAATAAATACCAAAAGTCCTTTGGGTTTCTTGACAGCAACCCCTGTCTTGATAACAACCCTAAATGAGAGAGAGCTGTTTGATCTTTCTTTTGTTTCACTATTTGACAGGGTTGGCTTCTGCCTGGGAAGCAAGAGCAGCAGCACTGTGAATGCCATTCATTAATTTCCTCTTTTGAAAGAAGTTCAATCCAGTTTCTGAGTGATGGTCAAGGCTTGTGTGGACACCATCCGCCCACAGGCACATTCCAGAGGCAGATCTCTGATGTCACAAATTCCTCACCTGCAGCTGAACGTGTACAGAGCTTTCTGATCCACCTTACTCCTTCCATTTACAGTGGGGAAAATCCAAAGTCTCGTTATACTGAACCATTCAAAACCAGGCAGGTCTTTTTGTGCCTCTCTGAGCCAACCAGTGCAGGATCAGAGACTGACAGCACTCATCTGCTTGACCTCAGGGGTCCCACTACAGAAAAATGAGGTTTCCCCCTGGATTTGGGACTCTGTATTGTGCATCACTTGTCCTTCCTGGGTTTTATTCCTCTCTCTGCTTTTCACTGTTTTAATTATTCCTGGTTTTGTTGGGGGGATTGCTATTGTTATTAACATATTTTACTTTATTTCAATTATTAAACTGCTTTTATCTCAACCCATGGATCTTACCTTTCCCTGCTCTCCTCCCCATCCCCCCAGGGAGAGGGGAGTGAGTGACTGCTACACAGTTAAACTGCAACACAGATAACAGTACTTTGCTCATATTCTTTAAGACTCAGAGTATTAGTCAGCTAAAACCCACTGAGCCATTAGAAAAACCACCCACAAACTTCCATTTTTTTTTTTTAAATCAAGAGGCTGAAATCATCTTTGTCAGAGGTATGCAAGAGAATTGTGTAATGCATGTTTTATTCTAGTTTTCTCAGCTTTTCCTACGCTTCTGAGCTCAAGCATCCCCATTTTCTCTATTCTTTGTCTCCTATTTGGACATGTTTTTTTATTCACCCATGAAATTCATTAGACATTATTGAACACAACTGTAACAACAACACACCAACTAAAGAAGGGGGAAGAAACCCAAATAAGGATGAGTGAGCATAATGGACCCACATGGGATAATTAAAACACGTCTGTAATTATTATTAGTGCTTAAATTTTACAGCATGACTGAGTTAAAACCAACACACAACTGAAAAAAAGCAAAGCAATGCAAAACCACCTTGACAGCAAGCAACCACATGAAAAGGATAAAGAGCAACAGTGAATAAGTGAGTTCTGCTAAATATGTTCATTGGCATCACCATTATCAGCTAAACAAAATCCTACTTGCAATACAAGGACGTTTTTCTGCCGTTCATTTCACTTCTGTTTTATGGTTCCTGACTGAACACTTAGGATTTTCCCATTGTGCATGACTCAATCCTTGCCCAAAATATGCATGGGCACTGGGGAAAGCACAATTACTTCCTTTTTTCTCCTTATATTTTTTCCACTAAATTTTACCTTAAAGTTAACCACATTTTCATGTTCCTCCACAGCTATTAAATTAGGAAATCAGAGCCAAGCAATCTGCATACTTCCATCCTTTGGGGTCTCCAGCTGTTACAACAACCTTTTTTAGTCAAACCGTACAAGAACTTCCTTCCATTCCTAAATTCAGAGCTCTATTCAGAATAATCTGCTCCCAGTAGCTAATTTAGGTACCATGACTGCTCTTCTGCACTGACAGCACAGCCAACCTGGTCTGGCAGCGCTGGATTGTAGGTGGCCTGAATCACTGATCACTTTCCCAAACTCAGATGCTAAAGATAGACTCCTGTAGAAAAACAGTCTGAATAAGGCCCCACATCTCTGCCAGTTTTTCTCCCATGATTTGTGTTTGCCCAGCCCTGAACCTCTCAGCATCTCATCAAGGATGCTGCAAGAAACTCTCATCACTTCAGTGTTTCTTTCCTGGAACTTGCACCATAACCAGGTCTCTGCTTCGCAGTGTCTACCCCTCCTTCTTAATGCTTCCCTTGATTTGAATTATGCAATGCCTATTTGGAAATCATTTGTAGATCCTGTTTATATTCTATTTAATACAATTTATAGACTATTGCTTAGAACAGGGCTGGTGCTGCACAAAGTATTACTGACCATGCAATCCAAGTGCCCTCCAACAGGACAGAAATGCTCTCTCATTCAAGCCATAATCTCTATGTGCCTAAGACCTTTTTTTTCTTTTAGCATCTCTTAAAAATTTCCTGATTTAGTTGAGTTCACTACTAACTCATCTACTTTCTGCCAGGCTTCATTGCAGTCATAGCAAACACAGTCAGGTGACTGACAAGAAATTTGGTCTGAAATACAAATGGCTGGGAGAATTTTAGTGCTTGATTCTGCCAGCCTTCATTCTAAGAAGAAATCATGATTTATAAAAAAGGTCACCTTTGAATGAGCAGCAGCAGCACAGATAAAAATCTGCAGGACTGAGCCTTATAAATGCAATTTTTTGCAGGTTATTTAGAGAGAACAAAACAAGCAGACGATCAGATTTAGACATCTGTTTTAAAGACAACTCTGCAAATTGTCTGGAGACCAAAACAGATTATTAGCAGGAAATGGAGTTTTCTTAATATTGAATTTGATTCTGCCCTACTGAAAATCAATGGAATTTTGTCACAGACTTTCATGTAAAAGGGACTTAACAAGCAACGTATACAAAAGCAGAGTTATGGCAGCTGTCAAGGAGAAAGCTCAGTTAGGATAAACCTTAAATTTCAATATAAAAGTGTTCCTGCTGGAGAATGATGGAGAAACATGGGAAGACATAAATGTCTGATTCGAGTGGAATTGCTGAATGCAGTAGTGGAACCATTCAGCTGTCTGCATAATCCATGAAGGATAAAAACTAAGGGAAAGCAAAGAAAATCCAAAAGACTTAGGTCCACAAGGGTGTGGTTCCATGCATAAGTGTTCACATGGAAAGTGCTGGTGCTTCCCTTAGTGATGCTATTTTCATTTTGGTATCTTCAAACAAAAATATCAGAATATTTTACCCATGTCAATTAAGACTCAGAATCCTTCTGGGACACACATCCTTATTCCACCCATTTTTGCAGACTACAATGACACAGAGTTTGACTCATTAAAGGCCAGAAAATGAGTCAGCAAAGAAAAAGAACCCCAAAGCCCCAGTCATCCACTGTCTGTGATAACCACTGAATAACCTCTCTCTTCGTCACTAGTCAGCCTTGGGAATAAAGTCACTTATCTGAGAAATAAAACTATTCCTTACTTGATGTTTGCCTCTTTGTATGTTTATTTTCCACTATGATTGCCTCCCAACATTTCCCAGCCTTGCACACAGACTGATGCACTTAATTTTGACAGACACAAAATCCCCCTTAAATCTGCTGCAGTGTTTATACTGGGATGCATAAAAATGACTTTGTGAAACAGAGTCTCAGAATAGAAAATGAGATTAAAAATATTTTGCACATGAAGACTTCTCTAGGCTATGAGAGAAAGAGTAGAATATTACAAACCTTATTCTCTTTCTCCATATTGCCTAAAGGGGCCCCTACAGCAGAACTATTATCTTTAATCTTATTTTCTCTTTTCAGCATGTATTTTATTTTCTTCTCTCAGCTAACAATACCCTGGCCTCTTAATAGCTCCTGAGTTCACCTCCTAAAAAGATATTCTAGGATAAGCCTTGTCAGTATTAGATTTGCAAAGGTTTAGAAACAGTTCGGGTTCTCTCTGTGCTAACAAACACTTAGTGATAAATGCCTTCTCCAAGAGTGTATTGCAGAAGTGATTTGGTCAGTGTATGAGCCAGTTTGCTTTACAAGCATGAACCTCCCTGGCCTGCCAGTATTACTGCAAAATAGAATCATTTTCCTAAACGGTTTCATTAAAGGGACATTGTGAGGCTGAAAAGGCACTGCTGAATGAAAATGGACAGAGTGAATTTTTAGTCATGCCAGACCAGGCCGTGGCATCAGTCACAGAGGTTTCACTGAAAAAAAAAAAAAAAAAAGGAAAAAACATCTCCATCGCTTTATTTGGAGTTGAACTCATTTGCAATGATTCTGAAAGATCCACTGCCACTGTGGCTACAGAGCCCTCATCAGCCATCAGTGAGCCAATCTGTCAGAAGAACCCAGGATGAGTTATTGTCTGACAATGCCAAGACTTTCATTTGCTGTGGAACATCATAATCTTGCCTTTGCCTCAAACAATTCCCAGTGAATTGCACCACCCCCCCCCCCCCCCCCCACCCCCCCCCCAACTTATGTATCCCATACAAAGCCATGATGGGAATATCAAGAAGGAAGAGAGAGCCACACAGAGCAACCACAGCCTCTCCTCCAAGGGGTGTCACACTGAGCAGCAACAAATTCTGCATTTTAATGAAAACCAGGAAGATGAGGGCCAGGAGAGCATCATGTGAGACAGCTGTTGCTATTTTTAATCTACAGCAATGCTGGAGCACAGACTGTGCCTCCCATGCTTTGGGATTTTTCAACTTTCTCTGGAAGATGGGAGGAAAGGATATCCTGAAGGAACTCCACCTACACAGTAATTTAACATGGCCCATGGGCATGGGCACCTGAATTTTTCTTGCTTTTTTTTCTGCCTGAAGCCCACATTTGAATTTCTGGAAGACTGAAACATATATCCCTAATGTCTTCAGGCTGGTAATATTGTAGTTGAGTGACACTTAGTGGGCTGTGAACAAAGAGAGTTGATGATCTGTCCTTCATTTCTGCTGAATCTCTGTGCGCAGTTCCACACAGGAGAGTTCTTTGGCCAGGTACAATAAACTTCTTCCTCAGATCTGCCCCATAAAACAAATTGCAATGTCTTCCACATAAAAGGCATATAAACTAATATAACCGTTCCCATCAATAGGATTCACCTCCTCAAACTGCAGCCTTGCAAAAGCAAGATCCTCTCTAAGTTCATGGACATAAATACACTTCTAAATGTATTTCCACTCCACCTCTCCTGGGCAGCTCTTGCAGGATGGGAAGAATTGCCCGGGGACTGTACATCTCACTCCACTGACAGTGGGCAGAGCGTGGACTACCAGGCATTTCAGATTAAAGGAGATGAATATCTACATCTATACCTACACTCCACAAGTGAGTTTATTACGCACAAACTCCTACAGTCACAACCTTAACAGTAATTCAGTGGGCTGCCTTTTTATTGTTATCAATATTTTGAAGGCACATTTCTAACACCAAATCCATTTTCAGATACCATGGGCATAAGAAGGGCTGAGAAATATGTAGGTGTCACAAGTGTAGGTGGGGTTTCTGTAATTCATCTTGTTTGACATGCACTGTAAAGATAAATATCAATGCATGACAATACTCTTGGAACTTGTTTATCTTGCTGCTGATTCATGGCTTATTGGTCATTAAAGAGAAATCAGGGGCATGAAGTTATATTTCTGCGTAAGTAGTAAGCAGTGCCAAAATATAATGAGGACAAGCAGATAGAAACTTTCAATAGCCTAGGGAAAACAAATGCTTTAGCAAATGCGTGGTGCTATGCACAAACTTCTACAAAAACAAAAGGAAGAAGAGAAAGAAACCAGGAAAGAGAAAGAAAAAAGGCTGCCTTATTTCCCTGAACTCTCAGCCACCTTTCCTTCCAGCTTGCTCCACATTACAGATCCCACATGCATCTCTGTCAAGCCAGCCTATGTGGGCTCACTGTAAGCCACTGTCATCCAAGCTGGGGCCTGAAACAAAACTGAGAGACCAATAAATCATGCTACAAAAGAGAAACACAAACACCACAGAGTGGGCTCTTTTTTCCTTCCTCTTTTGATTTCCTAAGGCCTTTTCTTTTTTTTTTTCTTTTTCTGGTCTTATGTGGTGATGCATCTTGCAAAGGCCTTCGGCAGATCAACAAAGCTCATGCACAAAGCCCATTGATCCTCATCATCCTTAGTGTGACTTGTGCTAGCCAACTAAATCTAAGATAATTTTCTTTGTGAAATGGGATTGGATCAAAACCCCAATATCAGAAAGTAACTAAACTTCCCAGAAGTTCACCAGAGTGAATTTTCTTGATATTAACAGTTCTAGAATACGACCTTGAATATCCATTGATGGAATCTATTTAATCCATAGATTGATTGAACCTTCCAAGTACTGTGGGATGGCTTTTTCGTAGACTTAATTCTGGTGTTACCTGCAATAATAATATATTTGTGCAACTGCTATACATCTGTGTAGTTAATGAATTAACAGAGCTGAATCAGGCCAGTCATTCACTGTGTCTGCTTGTCTAGAGACTGAATTTGATAATAGACTGTGCTCTTAGCAACAGGATGAGTATTTCAGAATGGATATATTATGGGGGGAAAAAAATCCTAAGTGAGATGACTACTGACTACAGCACAGCCAGGGATGGAAGAAGGACTGATCCTTGGAGGGGGCTTTAACTGAGCTAAGCAGGAAGCTTCAGATACACACAGGGCATATTCGTAAGGTATAAAATAAAAACAAATTGGCATATCCTACCCAAAGTTTCATTCCTGTTCTTAAAAGATAATGATCAGTGCTAAAAATACATCAGAAAAAAAGGCAGTCTTGGTACCCAAAGGTTTCTCACTTCCATAGAAAACCTTTCAGTGGAGCCTCTTTGCTGTTATGACAATCATCTCTATAGAGGATTTAAATCTCCAGCATTTTTGAGAGAACGATCTTAACCAAGACTTAATTTTCTCCTCCCAGGCAAATCATCACTACCATGGCAAAACCCAATTTTGTCTCCGGACAAATATTCAAACCATTTCACTGTGATGGCTTTTTGAGGGGTTGTTTGTGAGGTTTGGTTTGGGGTTTTTTTGTGGTGGTGGTGGTGGTTCATTATATTTTTTGAGGTCCCTGAACCTCAAATGAGCTGCCCGAGAGGCTGTTCAGAGCAGAGTACCATGCTCCTTACTCCAAGTCCTGCACTCTCAAATTTTAGATGCAATTACTCTGCTCTGACCCCTGGAAGCGAGAGGAGTTGGACAGAAAAATCTCAGTAAAAACCAACTCAGAAGTGGGTGATATTTACAGGCAAACACTAATTTGCCAGACCTGTGGTTGTGAGGCAATTTCACACATTGCTTTCCAGGATCCAGGGGCCTCTGTACCATGTTTTATGCAACTGCAGCTGAAAGCCTTTTGTGCAGAGTGAACTGCCCAATTTAGTGCAAATAAGTTAGTTTGCCTCCTATATCAATACCTGCCAATGTTTTAGCATAAAAAGAAATGAGGATATTAAGACTATTTCTTTTTCAGACAGCATCTGGTTGGCTATTGTGAAAATGCTAGGGCAGTTGTTCACACCCATTTTCCATTTAGCCTAAATTAGCCTTTTAAATTTAAAAATACCCTCGATTTCCCCAGTTTAACATTTTTGCCTTTGATACTATTTCTGAACTGATGGAAACTTCAATCAGAATGTTCTTAACCTCTGAAAAATTGAATATTGGGAGAGTATATTAAGCAGAACACAAAAGCTAAATAGATTTTTGGAAGGGTTGTAAAAGGCAAGAAACAAACTGGAATAAAAGATAGTTGGAAGAAAAAATAAGATTGATTTGTAAGACTGAAATCTGATTTAGGGCCAGCACTCATTGAGAAAGAGTACCTTGTGTTGTAACAAAAAAAGAGTCAATGCTTAATGCTAAAATAATAGTTTCGATTTCAATTTGTGTGGGCACAAGTAAGTTTAAAAAATGTTATGCTTCACAGTGGTAAATTAGTGCATTTTGCCCACACACATTTAAAAAAAAAAAAAAAGACAAAGTGATATAAAACACCATTTCCCTTTTGTAATGCCGAGTCACCGAGCCAGGTGCAAAGTTTCAGGATTCTCAGCCTTGTGTTCAGACCCCAGAATTAAATGACATCATCTCTTCTTTCATTTTCTTAAACCCAAATTCAGAAATACCCACTACCTCAGGGGGCCTGTTTCATATTGTCACAGATATAACACTTTCATAGGTTACCTGCTTTTAAATCCTCACTGTGAACTCAAAAGACTGGCTGAGGCAGGGCTACAAAATCGAGCTGACCCAGACAATAATTATTGATGATCAGAGAATTTCCTGCTTTCAAATGGGATGGAAGAAGAACAGCGACAGCCTTTGCCATGGCACTTCTCTGTCTGTCTTTCCATTTGTGATCTGAATCTGTGTGTAATTCATGTGATTTAAAGATAATGGAAAATCTGGCTTCAGAGAGGGATCACTGAAAAAGTGGTATGTATTTTTCCAAAAATATTTCAAAGAAATGAAACCCATGAGAGTGAGCCCTGAGATCCAGCCAATATTTCCATTGAGAATTTAGGTTTGAGGAAGTGGGGAAAAAATAATATAAAAAATTGAGGAGAACTTATTCAACATAGAAGGTGCTAATGATGATTTGGAGCAGACAATAAAATTCAACAGGATTTTGATGACATCCCAAACATCAGTAAAATGCAATTCACCGAAGATGAGGACAAAATGCTAATACAGAAATCTCCAGCAAGAGAATGCAAATGTAAATATCTAGAGGCTAAAAAAAGAAACCTACCCAAAAACCTGGCTTGGGGACCAGCAGCTCTGGTCCACATTGTGTAACCAGGCACAAGTGGCTTGTGAACCAAAATACCAGAGGTTCCTCTGGGCTGGGTTGATGTTCAAGAGAGTCTGAGAGGGCATCACTCCATTGCAGGCAGCACTGCTGGAGTTTCAGCCCCAACACAGCTTTGGGTTTGGCCCACACTGTCAGACTCACAGAGATCAGATGGAAGAGTGGTCAGAAAGATGGAAACAAGAGCTAAGAGGCTTTCACTTCACCAAGAGGGAGTGTGTTTAGTTATGCTGGAAAACAGGGAGAAGCTGTGAGTGGGACACCAGCTCCTGCCAGAAAGGCTTTTAAACAGGATGGGAATGGAGACCTCAGCAGGGCTCAGATGTCCAACGAGAATCTGGTGTTTATTACATCTTGAAAGTCTGTTTCAGGTGAGATTGTATTTAAATCTCGGCTCCCAGAGAGACATAAATTCCTGCTTTTCATATAAATTTTTTATGCACTTCCATTATTAAAGCAAATTTTATTCCAAGGGGCTTTGCCTCCAAAATTAATCAAAAGATTTTTGCTGTACTCCAGATGAAGCAAATGCAGAAATCCAGGAGCCTAACACAGAAACCAGACTTCTAAAAATAGAAGTGTGGAGCCTGATTTGCTGCAAGTCGAGGGTGTAGGTCACATATCACATCTCTCCAGGCTGATCAGCATCGGTCAGGTATTGCTTGAAAGGCAGCCCAAGATGGAAAGCAAATAGATTGATTCAGCACTGAGCTCAGAAACACACACTGCTATGAAATGAGAGCTGAAACTCCGCGAAATGCACTCCACCAAATTTCTCTATACATTTGAAAACAGAGTTTGAGGTGGCTTTATTTTCCCCCCTGCCTGTTTATCTTTCTGCATCCAAATGCTGAAAATAAGTCTTGTTGGTTATGAACAGGTGGAAGTTATATATCCATCCAAAAAAAATATATACCCTAAACCATCTCTCCTGGTTGTTCCCAGTTTGGGCAAATTAATTCCCATCAACAGCAGAGGTATTTTGCATGAGCAAAAATAGCAGGAGCTCCAGCTGTGAACACTAAACCTAACGGCCCATGCCCAAGGTCTGCCCTCTGTGCTAAGGCAAAGCTCAGCAGAAGACCATGGAAGGGGTTTTCTGGTTCTGGACCCAGTGTCAAGGCAGAGATGTTCAGCACAGCAGCACTCAGACACGAGCCAGTGAAGGGATGAAGATCTAAGGGAGGCAACAGCGAGGCACAAAAAAAGTGTTTGCAGATACAGAGAGGTCGTTTTCCTGTCCCTCCCAACTCTTTGTGGGGTTACACAGAGCCGTGCTCACATTCAGAATTTCATGCTATGGATTTTGTTGAAAACAGGCTTAAAAATGCCATCCCAATCCTCTCACAATGCCTTTTTTTGGTATGTGACAAATAGTGCAGAAATACCTAAATACAGAGCAAGATACCTTTAGTGAGAAAATCTCCCTCCTTGAGAGAAGGAATTTGGTCCAAAAATCAATTTTCTCATTAAGTATTTGTATCAACAGAAATGCTGACACATCAAACAATTTCCTTGGCTTCTTAAATATTATCCTCCGGTGACAGCCTTTTGCTCAGTGCCCAGAAAAATATTTCAAAGATTTCAAAGCTGCTACTTTTGGGGACCTCTCCCCAAGACTGCAGAGATGAAGCAGTTCCAGGAACCTGGCATTCAACCACTGAGCTTCACTCACTGCTTTTGCATCCTTTTCTTTCAACCACACACTCAAAAAAGGCAGCGTCATCTTCTAACCCACTCTCAGAAAGGGAGAGGGGAAAAAAGAACATTCATGACCTTCGCTTGAAGGTTTGTTCTTTTTCTTTTGTGAGACTGAGAGTAAACAGGAGAGTGAAAACCTCCATGGACACTACTTTGGTCTTACACCAGGAACCCATAATACCCTCTGTCTGACTCCATTTTGGCTAGACAGGACTGGCTTTCCTCAATGTAGGAGACAGTAGAGGAGTTAGGTCACGTGCCTGGTTCAGTTCCAGCTTCAACCCAAAGTTGCTCTTGACACGAAACCAGAGAAAACTTGGCAGCATCATCTCCCAACCTTGGGTTGAGTCCCAAGCAAAATTCCAAATGAAACACAAGGCCCCAGATCTGCATGGAGCCAACCAAAGGAAAATGCTGGCATTGATGCCGGCAAGACAAGCAGCCAAGTTTTGCTGATACCCACATGGTGCTTCTCTTTCAGCTGCCCACCAAGAACTAATATTGCTTTGTGTGGGCTATTTGCCCTGTAAATTGGGATCTAAAGCCAATGAGAGGGATGTCATGGGAAGCAAAACTGGTGTCAGTCCTTGTGGCAGGGTCACGATCTCCCAGGCCACCACATACAAAAGAGATTGGAGCCAGCCTGTACTGGGCAATGTTGAAAATCCCAACAATGAGAACCAAAAGGAAAATTTCAAGAATGACTAAATGGTTTATCACTTCAAAGAAAAAATTTGCCTTTTCGCTCATGAGGATGAATGGATGGATGGATGGATCACTATTCACATTGCCCCTGCGTATGACAGAGGATTGGGGCCTGATCTTTCCTGAACATTTCCAGCATCATTAGGCCAAAACCACCTAAACTGTGACATCTTTGCTCACATCAAGTAGGATATTTATGCAGGGGTTGAAACAATGCTCAGAATGAGTAAATTGCCCCTTGATGCTTTCCATGATTCAGCCCTGGCTGCTCGCTGAGATGCAAGGCGGGACTGGTAACCACCCAAAGTCAAAACAGCCCCTCGCAGGCCTAAGTGCCATGAAATCATAGCACAGATGACACTGCACAGACACTGAATAAGCCTATGAGCAGCTTCTTCCTCAAATACACTCATTTTTTCATTAGCCTAAACTAAATGGTGCCCACAGAATGGAGTCAGACCTCAACGGACAAGCACTCGGGAGGACGATGTCCTCCGTGCACTGGATTACAGATTGGGAGGAAATTTTTCATTCCCTGGAAGTGGGCAGAGAATCAATAGCTCATTTTTCATGTTATGGTTATTATGCCCAGTGCTTCACGGGCACTGTGTTATATACAGCCTCTATAGCAACAGCTCAGATTCCTCACTCCTGTTTGCTCTGTCAGTGGCAATAATTGCAAAAAATCCCCAGGGCTCAGGAGTGTTCAGCTCCAACTGGGAAATACAATAGTGGACCCAGTAAAAGTTAAGTAATAAAGAGAGGCCACACAAATATGAAAACAACTGCAGCATGACACCTTTCCAGTTCCATTAGAGTGATTACCCCAGTGGCAACCCAGCTTCTCAAAAAAAGCAAGTGGTAGATGGTTGGGGTTTTATTAAAAGTGCCTTTCACCATTCCACAAGAATTGCTCTCAAGCACCGTAGCAACATCACAACACTGCACACTCTGCTTGTAGACATCCACTGCATTCCTTGAGCAGGAGGGATGGGAAGCTGATGATAACCTGGAGCATGACTCTCCCCTCCCAGGCTCACCTTCAGACCAGGGCAGGGCAACTTCATCTCTGTATCGAACTTTTATCAACCTGTGAGTGCAAAATGGACGTGCCATGAGTACAGAGCTGGGAGCTGAGGGGAGGGAACAAATACTGTCCAGTGAAACACACCAAGTTATGAATCCCCCAGAGCACAGTACAGAACTGAACACACTTTTTTTTTTGGTTTGCCAAAAGCCAGAGCCTGGGACCTGACAGCTAAGAGAAACATTGGGACACCAACAGCAGGGACGAAAGCAAGCAGGTTGCTAAATACCCCTGAAATGGGCTTGTCTTTCAGGTAAGTGAAACAGCATTGAGTATAAAATGGCTCTTTGCTGGCAAAGACTTCCAAGCTGGTTTAAGAACTGTAGGACTGTTTGGGTTGGAAGGGACCATTAAAGGTCACCCAGTCCAACCCCCCTTCAACAACCAGGGACATCTGCTACTAGAACAGGTTGCTCCGAGTCCCATCCAGACTGATCTTGAATTTTTCCAGGGATGGAACATCCACCACCTCTCTGGGCAACCTGCGAAGAATTCCAAAAGCTTGTGCCAAGAGCTGATTCTCAAGAGTACAGACCAGGGGCTGGAGCTGCAGCTCCCCCTGCACTGAGCAGGATTGTTTCTGCAACAATGCATCATCAGTATGTTAAACCACTCTCTCTCACAGCAGTCTAATCCCAGCTCACATCCCCTATCACAGGTGAACAATCCAATGCTTGGTGAATTCTGTTTCACAACAATAGGAAGAGCCAAGATGGAAGGACCAAAAAGTGACTTCTCTATGAACATTTGGCTGCCACAGGCCAGTCATCCCTGTGGCAACTTTTCTGACACCTCCTGCTTAAAACACCAAAAGGCAGAAGAATCATGAGGCTCCGCTTTCACAGTCTGTATTTGTACTGAAAATGATCATCGAGTGAGCTTCTGCCCTTCTGCTCTGTGGGAGGTTTCTGTCCCTGCTGAGCTCCCTCAGGACACCCACGTCCAGCGGTGACAGCTGCACCACCCCAGTCACACCCCAGCCTGCTCTGTCCCTGCAGCAGGTCCCTCCCTGGCATGTGCCAGGCTCTTGGTGCCAGAAAGGAGCAAGAGGCAGCAAGTCCTCTCACTTCACTGAGGAAGTGAAAAAACAATCAGAATGAAGAAGGTGTTGAAAAAAGGCTCCCTCCTGGCTTCCTCCATGTCCCACTGACTGCCAGCTTCGCTTCAGGACTCCTTTTCATTCAGTGTAGACTTGGGGATATATAGAGGAGAATCCTTTTTTAAGAGCTACCCTGCATAGACAATGACAGGATGCACTGCCACTGTTACCTCTCTACTTTCCATTCCCAACCTCTATAAAAGTTCCTTTGACAGCTTGTGCAGCAAATAGAAATTATTTGCTACACCTTGAATTCACAACTATAAAGTTCCAAAATTTCTTATCTCTGCAAGACACACATATTCATATATATATATACTCATATACATCCTAAAGTGTAAAGAAAACAAGAATATTTTATTTTCACACCCAGATATACAGTAGGAAGGTTGAACCTAGACCTAACAAACCTTTGCAGCCTAAATGAAAGTTGCCTGGTTGTGTTTACAGGAATGTAGAAAACATTTTCATCAAATTCCTTATAGACAAGGAATGAAAAAACACTGATGATTGAACAGCAGAAGAAGAATGAGAAAGCTGGTTAGACTCTCATTTTCTCCTGACTACACAAGCAAATGATCTATCAATAAAACTAAAAGATAAAAATTGATAGGATGAAGCAGCACACACAGACTCTAATTCAATTAACCTGCAGAAATCCCTGCCAAGAGTTTCAAACCAGGGCTGATTTTCATGTGTATTAATACAGTTTTCACCATATCACTCACTAGATTTGAAATGTCAGAATAATTTATAGCACCAGAGAGCGAACTGGTGGTTGTCTCTGATCAAAAACCTGCAGCAATGTTCTACCACTGTTTACAGTATTTACATTGCTGATAACGTGTTTTTATTCTGGTACAAATATTTAGCTTTGGCCACTGCTGGAGCAATACCAATCTGGTCCTGAAAAGATGTTCTAGCATTTGCTTTATGCAGTGTTCTAAAAAAGGGCTATGCATATAAAGGGTATTGATGAAAGTTTTGCAGGCTCAGGAGCGGCCAGTTTTAACATCAGCCTGTGCTGAAGTGGTAACACGTGTGCTCGACCCAGGTTGTGTTGGGCCCTGTATTTTCAAGCAATGAAAGGGGCTGGAATGCCAAATTTCATTAATTCACTTCATCCAGCAACTGCTTTAAAAGGAATTAGGATGAAAAGCAGAGCACAAAGCTATCAGAAGAACACTAGTGAATAGAAATTGAAGAAAAATGAGTTCCTTGTGAAATACTGCAATCACTTCTTTAAGCAATAAAGAATAGGTTTGTTAAATAATAGACAAGAACAACTCCAATAAAATAAAAACTGTCAAAGTTCCTTTTTCAAAGTTGCTACATAATCTTCCAATTTTGCCTTCATTAGTAAACAGTAACAGATGATCAGATGCTATCGTCATCTTGTCAGGACAATATCTTAGCAGCACTTGAATACATTACAAAATGAAAGAATACCAGAAGAAGAAAATTTAATATAATTACCACTTTCTGAAAATAGCTTGTGCATAACATTCACTTAATATAGCTCAAATAAAGTGAGAAAGAAATCAAGGATGGAGAAACTGTTTCCTATTTAAGACCAGATACAAACAGCTTGTCCTAACTACCTCTTTGGCACCTACTTCCCTTCCCTGTGTGTTGGACCAAATGAGGAAAATATAACTGTGCCAAAAGCAGCAGCACGTTACTGCCTGACCAGGAGCCTCAGCCTCAATCAGCCCAAGGATGCTCTGGCTTCACCGGCTGCAGCCCTTGAGTCAGATGAATCCTCTCCCACAGGCACTTTTTCCTTCACAAAAAGAGAATGAAAGGACAGAAAGTGAGAAATCTGCGGTAAATTGTGTCCCAGTGCAGCAGCAGCCCTGCCCTTGCACAATGCCCTCCCGTGTGCACAGAGAGAATGTGTTTTCCTGCAAGCAAGAGAAGAAAAAATGCCCAATTTCCCTCAAAAGCTCATGATTACTGTCCCATGTCCTGTCCCTGGCTCCCACCCAGTCTCTTGTGACCCCATCCAGGGTACAAGAAACCATCTCTGTCCCACTGAGGTCTTCACCTGTGCCCACTTGTAGAACATAATTAATTTTTGACATTTCTGTCCTGTTTCAAATACTGTTGAAATCAATCACTAACTTGAAAAATTACTGGGGATGGACATACAGACAGTATTGCAGATTCTAATTTCCTTAGGATATAAAACTAAAAAACAGCTTCCTGCCTGTATTGCCAGACAGAATTCCCCCTTCCTTAACCCCATGTGTCTCTAGCTCTACCTACAGCAATCCTACCTCACAGCCAAGCTAAAGAAACAAGGCACAGCCTTAGTTACATCAATCATTAACACAAGAGCAGCTGATAACGAAAGTGCACAATGTCCATGTATCTGTTTATCATTAGAACTGCAAATATCCTTTGGCCTTTTTTAAAATTCTCAGCAGAGAAACAAGTCACAGTTTCGAGGGAAGAAATACTACATTGGGGCCTTTCTCAAAGCTCTTCACCTCTGATTACAGAGAGTATTTTTGTTCTTTTCTCAACTAGTCTTCATCTGTTGGGCACAAACTGAAAGGCAGAATAGAAAAAAACGAACCATCACCTGGGTCACCATATCTGCTCAGGGAACTGATATTAGAGTCTACTTTCATTTAGTTGACATTGAAAAGCTGCTCCACTCTAGCAAAATCAGCATGACATTCACTGGCAGAGGTTAAACCTAGAGGACTTAGAATGGGAAACGAAAGATGAACCATAGGGGTGGTTGACTTTTAAAGGACGTGGAAAATTCAAAGCAAAATCAGTATTTGTATGAAAATCCTGTGGCACATTGACCAGAATTCACTGTGTCCAGTGAAGAAACGAAAAAGTTAAGTAGTAGTTATCTGTGATATTTAGGAACAGAATGACCGCAGCAATTCTCCTTCAGACCCAGTCACCAGATCTGCGAAAACAAGGGACAGGAGCAGGATGCCTTAGAGGAGAAAGCTACACTGGTCAAGAACTCTGGTACCAGGTTTGTGCAAAGAGGTTTCACACACAGTTTGTAATTCCAGTATTTCCTAGATGTTTCTTGACCAGGAGATGAGCAATTGCCGACCTCCCTGTGCCTCAGTGCACGATGCCCGTGGCACTGTAGAGCACCCAGTGACACAGCAGAACTCTGAAACCTGGCATTTGGGGCAGGGCTGTGCCACTGGTGTGCTGGGCAAACTGGTAGCTCACTGTGAGCTTTTTTTTTACCACCTGTCAAGTGTGGAGGATGTCCTTGGGCATCTTCTATTTAGTGCTTCAAGGTCTACTGCTGAACAACATTTCAATGAAGTGATGTTACTGTTACCTCAGGAAACTTTTTCAGTGGTTAACTGTAAATCTTCAATACAAAAGATAAGACTGTCATTTTTTCCTAAAATAATAGGCTCACACTATAGCTGGCATCTGCTTTGGAAATTAAACACCTAACTCAAAGTGAAGGCAAAACCCTTTGAAAAGAGAACAAAAAGCTTACTTTTTTTTGACTGCCAAATTCTTTCAATGCTTTTCTTTTACTCCTCTGCTGAAATCCAGAATTAAAACAAAATTCTAAATTATGTATCTCCAGTTTTATCAATGGACACCTTTGATTTTTGTTTGAAAGATTGCTTACCTGCCACCCCCGATCTGAAAAGAATATAAAAGACTTCTGCTGCATTGATAATCTACATGTCAATTGTTAGGAATAAATTTCAGGGAAGGTTAGATGACACATAACTTACTGGGAACCACTCTGTAGGATTGCAGGCAAGGTTACAGTAATGTCCTTTCAACAGGATAAATAACATATCCATTCACTACGAGCCAACCCTGTCATGTTACCTCATTTTAATCAGCCTTTTTATGATACAATATTCATGTGGAAATTGGGCTAAAAATACCCCCTACCAAGGTGACTGAAGAAATAAAACTGAGAACTTTATTTTGCATATTTTAAGATCACGTTTTGTCCTGAAATAATGTGGCATATTAATTGAGTTTCATGTGGGGAAGAGAGGGAATGAAAGCGAGGAGAGGGAAGGAGGAGACGGGCCAGGTGCTGTCGCCTGTCCGTCAATGATTAACCAGCCCAGGCTACAGCTAACACCATCTTCTTGCACTCCTCACAAGCAGTCATTCAGCACCTGTGATTGCATTCAAACAATAAAAATTAAAAAGCCAAATGCTGGGCTTGCAGGCTGGACTGTGACCACTCGGCAGCATCCACAGGAACACAGGTGGCCAAGTCAGCCCTTGAGCTGGTCCTGGGTGGGTCGGTGGACAGACGTGGCACACACGTGCTTTCCCAGGAGAGGAAAGTATTGCTCGTAGGGATGTGCAAGGGTAGGAGGATTTCCTCTAGCTGTAATCCCCACCACTCAGCAAAAGTCAGCTGCCTAGGGAGTCATTAAAAAGGAGAAAAAATCATCTTGGTCTATTTGAAGACCCTTATAAAGGAAAGGAAGAAGCACTGACTTTGTGTATGAAAGCCACGCACGGCGTTATGTGGTCCCAGAGCTACTCCCCCAACGGGTCTCATTCTCTGCTTGCTCGGTTTACAAATCAAAACAAGATATTTCATGTTGTTCAGCCTGCAAGCCCAGCCTGGTGCACTGAAAGATCAGCCAGTGACCTTTTCCCACCAGTATTCCACCCTCATCCCTGCGCCGAGGAGTCCAGAGACACAACCAAGCTCTGCTTGATCCTTCACTCTCATATTGGCTGTGCCACGCTGACAGTAAAGAAATTTGTATCTGTCAGGTTATTAAATTGATCTAAGTGAAAAGAATCACAGGGGACTGAGGCTGTGATGAGGCAGTTCAGTCCACAGCCACACACTGAAAACCTCCTCCTTTTTTCTCCCCAAATCCTTCGACCAAGCACACACAACCTTCTGCCAGTCAAACTCATCTGAGGCTCAGTGTGTTCATCTTCCACAGGCATAAGAACACATCAATATAAGGCACACCAGGACCAGCACTGGCAGTTCCATACCAGTGGTTCTGTGAAGCTTTAAGCTGGTCTTTGAAAGGGCATTTTGTCAAGAATAACTGCAGCAGTACTTTCGACTTTTTGCAGCTGAGCTGAAATAGATGAGAAGTAATAGTAAGCCAATTAGAACAAAGCTGGCTATCACATTGCGTATAAAAAATTACAAGATTATCCTTTTCTGCTTTTTTATGCAATAATTCCACTCTAACACATTGCCATAATACTCAGCAAAGAAAATCCTCATTCAGAAAGCCCCCATCTGACATTAAGAATTGGACTTTCTCATTCCAAGTAAAAAAGAGCCTTTTTTTCCTCTAATTATTTTTTTTTTCTCCTTGGGTAGAAAGAAACTGAGCATAACCAGAGTGGTGCTTCTGAGCACGAACTTTCACAGGGTTCCAAGGGATGTTTCTCTGGGACCAGTACCACAGCTGATACCATTCCCCATCTACACTTGGCTGGTGGGATGCAAGGAGCTCTCAGCAAGTTTGCAGATGACCCCAAACAGGGGAGGAGGAGCTGTCAAGGTGCTGGAGGATTTTGCTGTTCAGCGGGACATCCAGAAGCTGGAAGGATGGGCTGCCAGAAACTGCACAAGGCCAGTCCTGCATTTAGGAAGGAACAACCTCAGTACAGGTGTCCAGGCAGCTAAATGCACATTGGATTGCTTTCCTGAGAGCACAGTCTGCAAGTCCTTAGGAAGAGATTATTCCCCTCTACTCAGCTGCCTCACCTGGTATACAATGTCCAGTTCTGGAACGCCCCCAGTACAAGAGAGATGTTGATAAAGTGGAATGAATTCACATGGCTGGGGGCTGGAGCACACAATGGATGTGGAAAGACTCAACAAAATGGGAGCGGAGGCTCAGGGGGCTTCTCACCATCAATGTTCTGACATAATGGGAGCTTACACTGAAGACAGGGTAAGATTTTCTCAGAGGTGCACAGGAGAAGGAAAGGGGAAATGGTTAAAAGTTGCAGTGAAGGAAATCTTGATCAGAGACATGGAAGAGAAATATGCACACTGGTAGAAAGTGTGGAATCCCTACCCTGGAGATTTGCTAAACCTGTTGGTGCTATCTCTGAGCAATATGATCTAACCTTGAGCTTAGGGTTCCTTCGAGCAGTTGGCTTCCAGAAGTCCCTCCCAAACAAAAATTTTATATGATGCTCGATATCTAGCTCTCCATTCCTGCACTTCTGTATTTTTGTGACAGCTGCTACAGGAAAAGGCAGGCAAAAGAGTCAGGTTTCCACCACTGCTTTTCAAGAAGAGAGAGGTAAAGGTACAACTCAGACTTGGCACAACTTATCCACATCTTTCGGGACTGCAGAAATGAAGGAATAGAAGGAAAGTCAAAACCTTCTGCTCATTAGAGGTGAGTTTCTTCTGGTGTTAAGAGGAAGAGCACCTTCAAGCTTCCACACCACCAGGGGACCTCAGTCTGACCAAAAACAGCTGATCTGTTGTGACTCAGTTCCCAGTTTTCCCTCCGGGGGAACGAAGAAATAAAATCCAGAGGAAAATAGAAAGCACAGAGAGAATGATGGCGTTCTTCACAACAGCAGCTGTGTCTCTATTTCACTGTGTCATGCTTAGATCATTCTGAAAACCAGCACCCCTGCCATGCACCCTGCTGCACACCGCGAGGTGCACCCTGCTGCAGCAGCACGACTTTAGCAGCCAAACTGTGCCAGAAAATCACTCCTGCTTTTCAAGTTAAAAAATTAGAGATCAAAGAACAGGGTGTTTTCTAGGTCATGGTGTCAGATTCCAGAACTCACAGTTAACAACAGGCTTTCTGAAGAACAGCACAAAGACACAAACCTGCACAATAGTTTTTATCTGGCTAGCCCAGAGAATAATTTCACTACAGGCTGGGCTGTGGAACAACAGCTCTGACTGTGCTGAACACTTCCTATCTTGTACTTTTAATTGTAAGTAATTAAGAATCTGTACACTTTGCTAAGTCAACAACCTTTTGACAAAGAGACAGATTTACTCTAAGGGCAATAGAGCGTAAAAAGAAAAAATGTTTTCATGATAGTATCCTACTTCTAGTATTTTGCCTCAATAACACTTGTGTCTTAATGACCTCAACAAAGGTTTAGCAGAGAATTTAAACATAGCAAAATAATAAAGAATATTCCTGAATTTACATTACACGAAGTTAGATTAATTCCTTTAAAGTATTCAAGAGGAACATAAAATTATTGTAGAAATGGTCACTGACAGAGCATGGGGAAGGACTGAGCTCTGGTGATCAGGAGAGTAACAAAGGAAAGGCATCTCTTCGAGTATCTGTGCCCCTTCTCCTATGACTACTGATTGAAACAGTAATTTGGTAGCAAAAGTAAAATTACTTTTCCTTTTTATTCATAATAAAGTTGCTCACATACCAGTATAACAACACTTACTTTGTTCTGGGCTTTTAAGAAGTTTCCAAGGCATTAATATCATGTATGAAATACAAATGCTTAAAGGGAAATATTTAAAAATAAATAAATAAAACAAAACCCCAACAAAGCAAAACGAAACACTTACAGTTTTAGTGCCTTGCAGCATCCATCCCCAAAACTTGAAATGAAGGAAGCAGCAGCTGAAATAAGAGTTGGCCACTTCTTTGCAAAACTTTTCATGCTGGGATCATGGATCATGTTTTATTTTTATGGAAGATATGTGCTTAGCAAAGAGACATACTTAAATGTCTATAGGTTTTGATCCAAATTTAGCAAGTGGAACTGCTGTATTCTATAAAGCACAATATATACAGGCCTTCCACACAGGATCTCCAGGAAAAAACTTCTAAAGATGCTGTCTGGAAACAGTAGGAAGGAAACAACCACAGCTTCTTTGTAACACCAGAGCACCCCAAGGAAAGCTATTTCTACATAGATAGCAGAAAATTGAAAGAAAAAGGAAAGTATAAAAATTAAATTGAAAGTTTCTGGTTAATCTATCAGAACTCCTTTACTAATTTTAACTGGTGAGTCAGAGAAGTGTCATTGCTCTATTGACTAATCTATTTGGAGCATCAAAACAGCTTTGGTTCTGTTATCAATTTACCTCATTAAGTGATAAATTAGTTGGGGTATTGCAATCCTCAGTTTCCCTCACGCTTCATTATTTTATTAAGGTATCCAGGGGTGCAAAACTTCACAGAATCCCAGAATATTCTGAGTTTGAAGTGACTCTGCACAGGGCACCCCAAAAATCCCACCCTGTGCCCGAGAGTGTTGTACAAACACTCCATGAGCTCTGTCAGGCTTGGTGCTTGACCACTGCCCTGAGGAGCCTTTCCAGTGCCCAACCACCCTCTGGGTGAGAAACAAGAACCTTTTTCTAATATCGAACCAATATTCAAACCAGAGAAACTCTCTGGTTTTTTCTTCTGTGAAAAGACATTTCTGATAACTCATTGCCCTAAAAGCAGCATCAAAGTGAACTGAAAATTTAGGAAGAAAGATAACACAAACACTTCCTTGCTCTGAAATTTTCATTTAGAGTTAGACACGCAGTTCCCAACAAATGATGATGTAGCACCTACAATATCTTTAAATTGCTTGGGTCAACTGAAGCAATTGAAAAAGGGCAAAAGCACGGATGCAGTTCCTTCTCCTGTGCACTATTTTCTTTCCTGTACTCATACACAAAGAAGTGTGATGACTTCCATTTAAACTGAAGGATTAACAACACCATGGAACAAATATTCGTTACTCAGGAGGAAGGATCTTTGAAGACAAACCAGCCACCATCAATTTTAAAACTCTAGCTGACCCTAGTTAAACACACACACCTTGTCAGCACTCCTTTATTTCAGAGTTAGAAAGAGTCATCCTCTTGCTAATATGATCAGGCAGGAAAGTTTACATCAAAGCTATAAAAAGTAACATCATTTTAAGAAAACCGAGGCCTATTAATTTTTCCACAAGCTAAAACAGGCCTTTGAAGCACAACCCAAAATTAGATGCACTAGGTACGACTTTAACCACAGCACGCTGGGCCCTCTACAACAGATTCAGAATATTAAGAAAAGTATCCTAAAAATTTAAAACAGGGACACTGCTAGTCATGCAGGGGGAAAACTGGCAATGCTGGGTTCAAAAAAAACCAGGGGAAAGTGGGGAAGACAAGAAAACTTCTTATTCCTGAAATGAAACTTCAGAAAGCAATTTTTTCTCTTCCCTATTTCCTGCAGAAATAGCTCTTCAAAGGCCAGTTTCATGCTCTTTGGGTGACCTTTCTGCTGTTACATTTCATTGCCTGCCCTGAAGGGTATCTTTTTAATATCTTGTTAAACGGGGAGGGAAACGTGCAATGAGCAAAACACTCTGAAATGGAGGCACTTCTGCTTCAGTAAATACTTTGAGGATATATAAAGTGCAAAAAAGGGTCTCTTATTTCCAAAGGCCAAAGATATTTATAGAGTGCTTTTTATCAGTGTGTAGGGAAAGTGGTTCCTATACAGTAAAAGGAAACTAAACAAGTGAGTTTTATTGACTGTTGTACATGTTGTCAATCAGAATTAATTGTTAATGCAACTAAACCCACGATTTTAAAACAAACCAATAGTGCCCAATCCCCTAAAGTCTTTGAACACAGCCTGACATTTAATTAGGGCTTCCAGAATGCAGGAGGAGACGCTCCCTGATCAAGCATTAAATGAGATGTTCGGTTGGGAACATCTTTTAGTATCACTGTGAAATAATACACTGATTCCATTCACCTATAATGAACAGGAAAACAACTTTTTCAAAAACTTCTGGAAGTTATTTTCTTTCTTACCCTCATTTTTCCTGCAGTGAGAATTTGGTTAAGCTTTTGTCACCTAACAATGGTTTCCCCAGTTCCTCCCCTTCCGTGGGACACAGAAAACTTGAAAGTCTCTTTTGTCTAAAAATTTTGTGCTACATTTTCTGCAAAAGACACCAAATTATCTGTATTCAGATAGACTGCATTTCACATGTATCTTTTCTTTGGAAGAAAACCCTGGCTAAGATTAACAGGCAAGCAGAACACTGGTTACTATTTTAAGGGCAATTTAAGGGGACAGATACCAGGCTTTGACATTAGAACACTGCTCTAGTCAGAAAGTTCATTTAAAAAAATAAATCGTTGGGAGAAACAAACAAAAATGCAAAACCCCAAGGTCTTTAACAGAAGAGATTTCTAACTCCCCACTTTCATCTGTTCTGATCTGCTCAGCAGCAGCAACTGCCTTGTGTGGTCCCTTCTGCTCAAGTGTGCTTGACAGGAAGGCTGTCAAGTTAAAAATTAATTTTTTTTTAAAGGTAACTTTAAAAATAATTCATTCCCACAAATCACTGGAACAGCCAGGGAAGAGAAGCGGAAAAGCAAAGAGGGAGAATTTACCACCCTCTGCACTACAAAACGGATGCTTAGGAACAGCAGGACAGTAAATTTCTCCAATTTCTCCACTCTGTAGTCTGGGGGCACCAGGCTCATGAAGCAAACCTGGTGTTTGAGTTATGAAGCCCAAGACCTCTGCAATTCCCCTCCAGCATGGCATATCTGGAAATGCAGTCACTCTAATCCAAGGCACAGCTCAGCCTAAACCCAGGTGCCCCAGGCAGTTCCCAGACAATTTGCTGATACAAACCTGTGTTTCTCTGGAAAGTGCCCAAGAGATGGCTGAGGTGAGGCAGTGCTGTTTGAAAAAGCACATTCTCCTCTTGCTCATGCTCCTACACACCTGCTGATCATTCAGTGATCAGCCTCGACTCCCTAGAAATCTTACTGGCAAGCTTTTGGGCTTAAAATGATGTTTTACTTCTCTTTTTTAGATATGTCTATCAAGTAAAGCTTTATATTCCACCTAATGCCTTCATTCACTTGGACATTATCAATTCAAGCTTTAGCTCTCAACCTTTTGACCAGACTGTAAAATAAACTTTTAAGGGATTATTTCACTCTCCTCTAAATCAGCACTGGAATAAGAGGTAGAAGAATGCAGCTTCAGACAGGAATTCCCCAGGACAGCTCATCAAGTAACTGAACAGAGATGCAGTGATAATCACTGAAAAAGTAATTTACTAACTTGTTCAATTAATATTACTTTATTTATGAGTTACTGCTCAAGTATTTATAAATTCTGAAGACAGTTCATCAAAAGACATTAAAATCCATGAGATGCATTATTCCCTTGAGCAAAATGACAATTCTATGTATTTCAACACCTTTATGTTAGCATTGTCACCAAATCTATATATCCTTTTGAAAATAAAAATATCTTCAGCTTTCAAATTACAGCTCTCCCCACCTATGTGATTTTACACTTTCAACAGTGTAAATTACAATTTCCAATAGCCTGAACTTAGGCTACAGATTTATTTTAGGGTTCTCAATGTATGCGCTGACACACAATTAATGAAATCAACATTTTTTGCTATTATCCTTGTACTGATGTGCTGGCAAGTAAAAGCAAAACTTTTAGCACTCAGGAGAATATACTACTGGTACAAAGAGATATTTGCTTGGACGAAGAAATTATCTAATATACATTAAATGGCTTTTGAAGAATTAGAGAATTTAGTATGAATAGAATATTCATACTAAATAGAATAGAATATGGTTTCTAGCAAACCATAAGGCTCGGGTTTGCTCTCTGGGACAGACATGCTCTTTTACGAGATTTTACTGCTGTATTACATTTTGATGGGAATGTCATCCTGCACCCAAAAAGTGAATTATCTTATCTATGGGCCCAGAGTTTGGATTTATATCTCAAATTACATCCTGGCTGACGAACACAGGTGCTCTGCTCTAGAATCATGGTCCCCCAAAACCTAAACCAGGGTCCTCTTGAGTGCACCATGGCTTCCTTGCTTTTTTCAACCTGACTGCTGAGAAATATAGAATACAACTCTGTGACAATCATAAGATTTTAAATTTTTATTTGTCAGAAAGCATTTTCAAAAGTGACATTCGAAGACGCCATTTAAACTTAGATGTGCACAGAGATTGTCAGAGCAGAGTTGGGCATTTGGAGGCTTTGTAATGACAATACCATGACTTGGACCTTTAAATAACCAAATTAAAATCACTGTCAAACAACTCCAGGACCCAGTATGAAAATGCTGAGATGCTTCCATGCAGTTCTGTGTGAAGTATCATAAAAACTATTTCACACACATGCTTCCAGCATCACCTCAGCAAATGCTCAAGGGCCAGGTTGGATGAGGCTTTGGACAACCTGTCCTAGTGGAACATGTCCTAATCCCCGCCTTGGCAGGGGATTAGAATGAGATGAGCTTTAAGGCCCCTTCCAACCCAAACCATTCTGTGAATCTATTAAAGAAAGCACAAAAAATTTCCCTTACAGTGCTGCAGGACTGTCAGAAACCACTCATGGCGTGTGTAGATGGAACATCTCCACAGTCCAGATCTTTAAAATCCCATCTGGACAGTTTATTTCATCTTCATTTTTAGTGCAGCATAAAACCCTGTAAAAAGCAATCCCCAAAATGGGGGCCCTGAGGAAGCAGCACAAACTGCCTGTGGCCAGAACGACTCATTGTTTAGACTACGGAGGGAGGACAGAAATGGAAAGCCATAAAAGCGATCCATGAGACTGAGTCTCTGAAAAACAATGTGTTCCTACAGCAAATCAGGCTTTCATCACGGAATATGTATTTCAGTATGTGCAATGCCATCCTGGAAAAAAAGCTGGCTACACTATTGAGTAATCAAAGCGATTTTTTTGGGTGCAGTTGCACGTCATTTCTGTTCATTGTACAGATGGTGGAAGCACAAACAGACCCTACCCAATTGTTAAGTGTCAGCTTTACTTTGGCAAACCTCCCCACCAAACGCTGACTGCCACACAAATGCACCTCACCAGGCCATGAGGCCAGAAAAGCAAAACCAGGGTTTTTAAAAAGCTCGCAGCAACATATTAATGACCCCTGCTCTCATCAAAGGACCAATCCTCTATCAGAAACAGGAGACCTAATATTAGGGCAGACCTGAAGAAAGAAAAATTCTCACTTGTTTTTATAATTTGTGACTTACAGATTAACATTTGGTTTATCAAGGGAAATGCAACACACTAGAGGATCTAGCTGTTCCTGCAAAATAAGCGCCCATCATTTACAGTAAAAAATTTCCCTTCCTTAACCCAAAATGGTAACACTATTAAAAAAAAAAAAGGGGGGATAATTTTATAATCTTTCTACCTCGGGATACCCAAAACCTCATCTAAATTGATGGAGTTATGCCCAGAATGCACAAAAGTTTGCAGAGCCCAGCTCAGAAATGAAAATGAATAAGGAAGATTGCTGCAGTCCTCATTAACATGCTGCATTTCAGTTTATGTCTTTCCCTTTGGGTAGTCACAGACACAGCAATTTCTTCTGACTTCATTAATTTTTGCTGCTATCAGTTTTTGATTACTTTCCTCTCAGACATGCTCTTAAAGCCAACCAATGCAGTCACATTCTGGCAAAAGCAGACCAACATCAAAGAAGCCTGTGTTTATTCCATAAAGTCCACACAATCCAAACTCATCCCCTCAGTGACAGCACCAAATCATCACACAGGGAGACAGGAGTTTGTCAGGAGCACGAGATGTCACAGCAGGGTTTTCATTTGCCCATTGGAAAATCCATTCTCAAGCGTTTACAGAAAAGTGGAAAGATAATAGATGTGAGACACTGGAGACAGATTATATCATCTTTTCATGGAATTCATTCATATTCCAGTTCCTCCTTGCATTCAAACTAAACAGTCTTGCAAACCTTCCCTGTGGCAGCTGTCCCTGTTCCCAGCAGCAGTTTCACGGATGTCTCACCCAAGCACCCATGCCAGGCCGTGTGTACTCAGAAGAAAGAGCAGATTATGCTCATCTTTGTCATCTCCCTGTTCTCTTTACTGTCAACAGCTGGAGTCTCTTTCTTGGTGTTTAGATGATAAATTCGCTGTATCTTCTCTGCATGCCGTGTCTACTGCAATAAGTCTGGGATCTCTACAATAACAGCAACACCAAAAAAAAACCCCACCACAATATGTTCTATAAGACTTGCACTCTATTATTATTGCACTGCAGCCCATAGTTGCTGCTAGCATAGGACTACACACAAGTAATGTTTGTTGGGTAGATACTTTCCCACTATGTGTTTTCACAAGTTCAGATAAAGACAACAGAGTGTTCAAAGAGAGAAACAAGTACATAACTGATTTATTTAGGAAGGGAACAAATTCCCAGAGCACTGGCTAGAAGTTAGTTCATCCCCTGGGTGAATGGAGAGATGACTTTAGCTTCCTGAACTATGTAATTGTCTTTATTTGCCACTATAGAAGTCTTATTAAAATTCAATTCAAACTTCTATTAAAATTGAACCAATCATGACATCAAACACCACTGTCTGAATTTATACAGATGCCTAAAGGAAAGATAAAGGCTAAAAAGCCTTATCTCCTTCAGTGTTAGACAACAAGAGTCTGTCAGTCAGTTCACAAGTTTCTCTCAGAAGTTCACCCCCTTGAAAAGGGCAGTTTAGTATGTGAAAGGAGCAGAGAATGAGAAACAACTCAATGTAAGAAGTCACAATAATTGACTGGGAAGTTCTAAAGAGAAAAAAAAGTGGATTCTTCTTGTTCCCTCCACTGAATAAGCAACAGAAATGCTGTCACAAATCACTGGTACAGCAGGGGTTTACAGGAAGAAGAATCCTTCCAGGTCAGACACTACCCCTTCAAAAGGGTAGAGAAAGCAGCAAAGTCTATCACAGCTCCCCACATCCCTCACATTTCCGTATCTTCTCCTCCAAAACTTCTTACCTCTTCAGGACAATGGAAAAAAAAGGAAAACTGTAAGCCTTCTGAAAATTCAGGAAGGTAATTTGTCCTTTGATAAGAATTTATATAGTTCCTCTGTTTTATATTATATTAGATATTCTATCATGCAGTTCCCCTCACCCATCCACAAAACACCATGCCAAAATCTAGCTGCTCTTTATAAAACATGCTTGTGGCTACTGGTTCTTGAAGAAGGTCCTGATGAAGACAAGAAGTTTAACAGACAGCACTGCAGAGGAATTGCAGAGGTATCAGGAAAAAAGTCTGTCTCTCAGCCTCTCAGAATACAGTTAAACTGGATTTAAAGACAGCAAGGTCAGAGGCTTTAGCTGTACAGAGAAATTACTACATATTTTGCAAAATGAAACAGAATTCTGATTAGTAAGGAGAAGAAGACAGGGCTAAAAATGCTTCTTTAATGTCAGCTACTGAGGGATGGTAATGAGCAGGTCTCTGAGCGTGCTGAGACACAGATCTTGCACAAAGTCCATCATTTGGAAATGTGCACCCATCAAACCTCCAGCACTGGGGAGCAGAGAGCACCATTTCCCTCAAGGCTGCCTTTGAAAGGCATCTTCCTACAAGCAGAAAAGAGCAGGAATATCATCAGCTCTCTGCAACTTACAGACTTTCAGTATAAAAAGGATTGTTCTGGGACTTTCAACTAGACCTCAGTATTTTTCAGAAGCTTGAGGCCAATTGCCCAAGTTATATCCACACAGAACAACCAGAAACCCCCTGGAGATGGAGAGTTTGGAGAATTTCCACAGACAAAACTGCTCTTCAAAATGGTAAATCAGGACCATACGTCTGGAACTTGGACCCAAACATGCTACTGAAAGGGGCCACCACAATGGACAACTAACAGGTTACAGATTCATACCTAAAATTACAGTCAGTGGTCTCTGAAGTTGATGTAACCAGGGAAAACAGGAAGAACGGGAGGGCTGAAGCTCCCTGAGAAACATGTCAACTAAAATATATCAATAATGTCTTGCTCTACTGGAGGTACAAAAACCTGAGACAGAGTAAAGCTCTCAAAGTGCCCTTTTTATCCTTCCTGTGTGTCCTTCAGGGTAGAGACTCCCTGCATGGTAATGGAAGGAGAGGAGCAGCATAAGGAATTCCAAATGAGCTCCTGGATGGGTAGATTCGCTGCACAAACCCAAATCCTGCTGCTCCCTTGCTCTGACAGGACACCAGAGTGAGGTGAGAAGGAGTCTTTCAGCTTGGACATCTTCCAGTCAATCAGAAGATACTGCAGAGCCAGATCTATTTCCCTGCACAGCCCAGAGCATCTGGGGCTTTTTCTCCACCCAGCTGACCGGGATGTGAGAAGCCCCAGTTGCCTTCCTAGAGCTGGATGCAAACAACAGACAGGATAAAACAGAGAGGCCACCTTGTCCATGGAAAGAGTGCAGCCTGGCAGGAAGAAAACCTGGAGACACAACGCCCTGCCCTGCTTCTTTGGAAGCAGTAGCACAGGAAAACCTTTTGGCAGAGACTACAGAAGTGGATTAGAGCTGAAAGGGCATCACCTACCTCGTTTCCCCAGCTGGACACCTTTCCACCTCAGGCACAGAGTATTGGAAGGTTATTTTGTATTGCCACTGGAAGCTTCTACCTCTTCAAGAGCCCGTGCAAAGCCTGGCAAGCAGACCAGGCAGACTCCTGACATTACAGATTATTGGGTTTCCCACTGTTTGTTTTCCATCTCAGCCCTTTGTAATGCCATCAATTAGGGCTAAATTTATAACCAGTGCATATTTTGCAAAAGAAATTTACTCAACACTTCTCACTTGTAATGTGATTATTTTTTCTTATGGTCTCCTAAAGTGTTTCACGAAATTAAAAACTGCAGTTAGCTCTAAGACAGGAACAAAATACTGGAGCCTATTCTAAGCAGCATGGCATCAGCCACCAATTACCGTAAAAAAACTATTTATTTAATATGTCAAGGCTAATTGTGGCAGCCCACCCAACACTTCCAAATAAATAATTAACAGCTGAATTTAGGAGCATGAGGTAATCAAGTTATCCACAGCAGATGACATGTTAAAATGTATTGGTTTTATTTGAAAAGAGAGGAACCTTTGCATAAAGAGCATGCTATTTCTGAGTGTGAATGTATATGTATGAGACAGGAGAGGGGAAAGATGGAGAAGGATTCATTATTCACTTTTAGCCCTAATTCATAGAAATTTTGACAGAAAATTTATACAGCAAGTAATCTACTTTTCCTCTCTTCCTGGTAAAATAGAAGTTAGGAAACTAAGAGGAAAGTGGGAGAGCAAGTCTGAGTCTCTTTTTCTACTCTGATATGCATTTAGTTGCACCTAGGAAAGTTTAAGTCAGTCCCAGTGAGGTCTTATGTAGGAAACACTTCATAGTTAACTATGAATTTCTCACAGCATCTATTCTTTTTCTGTGAAGTAACACCCAAGTCCATTCTCACTCCCAAAATGGCTTATGATTCTGGATCAACAGACTAATTGGTTATTCCAACAATTCAGTTTAATACAAGAAAAGTTAAGTGCTATTTTGATTTGCCAAGAAGAAAAATCACCTTCTCAAAATCCCAAAGTCACTACTTGGGATAGTAATGATATTGAGACCCACCATCCATCTAGATTACCAAAAAATTACTTCTTTATGAGAAGTCACATTAATCAAAAAAGCAAATACAAAAGGCAGGGCAGGTTCATAAGACACTGCTGTTGTAGCTCATGATGCTTTACAAAGTTGTGCAGATCTGAGAGGGGCCATTGAAATACTGAACTTTGTGGTTACACACACAACAGCTCCACAAGTCAAGCTTCCATTCTGTCATCCTTGCTAGAACTTTTGCCTTCCCCAAATGTCAGTCACAAGTGTGTGAAAGGCTCATCTTCTCTCTTCACTCCGGCAGAGAGCTGTGGTCAGGCTCTAGACATGTTTTTCAGTGTGTGGCAGGGATTGTTCCAAGTTTCTACATAAGATTATTCCAGGTTTTGTACAGGTTCTCATTAAAGGAACCTAGCCCTGTTTGTATCAGGATCATAAGAGGCAAACACAGCACAGAACCCGGATTGTTTTATGGAAATGTCCCCGTTCTACTCATAGGCACTGGAGTCCAAAGTCTTTCTAAGAGCATCTTCTGGATAACACAAATCCTGGAGGTGTCCCAGGAAGCACTGAGTGGCCCAAGTTAGGATATCCCCTCTTCAAGACCACAAGAAACTGCCTTTCTCTGATTTCCTTATCTAATTCCATGGGAAGGAGCATTCAGCACTATGCTCTCAACTCTTTTAACAGACCAGTGCCAAGCCATTGCCCAATACTTCCTGTGTTACCATTTTAATTAGATTTTTTTTTTTTGTTAATAGTAGAAAACAGAACTGAAATAATTGATTTTCACTCTAAGATTATTTTTAGGGCTCTGAAATACTTTGCAGGCTAGTTTCTTTCAAATTGTCACCAGCATCATGATAAAGAGCAGTCCGCCACTGAAACCCTTTTATGCAATGCTCTTGCCTTAGGAGACCAAGACTGTGGAACAGGCTACTCGTTCAGGAGGTGACTTTGTGCCAGTGTGTGACACAGCCAAGGAGGGACAAGATTTGCTTTTGATCTTTTGTAGCTTGAAGTTCATAACTGATCGTCTCCACATGAGCCAGTACTTGCAGAGCTAATCTTTCCACGTTGAAGTGAACCTTTTATATTTTATATGGATAAGAACATATTTTTCGTATGGAATATAAAATATTACAGCAACAGCAGATCGGGACTTAAATTCACCAAAAGTCGTGGGGTTACATGGCAGCCTTCCTAATCTCCCTCCCTAAAAGAGAAGAATTTATAGAGTTTCTTGTAAGTATTAGGTATAGTAATCCTTTGCAATAAAGGATGGTGTATATTGCCCTGTCCCTGGAAGTGTTCAAGGCCAGGTTGGATGGGGCTTGGAGCAACCTGGTCTAGTGGAAGGTGTCCCGGCCCATGGCAGAGGGGTGGAATGAAATGATCTTTAAAGGTCCCATCCAATCCAAACCATTTTATCAAATACCTAACTTTTCCTCCTAATATCTCCTTGCATTAAAAGAATTCTAAAAAAGCATAAACAGGCAATAAGCAGAAAGAAATAATTTACTTTTGTATTTGTCATTGGTAGCATTAAACCTATAACCACAATGCTGTTCTGATGTCAGAATAGAATGTGGGACAGTAGGGAGGCAGAAAAAGAGGGGAGAAAAAATAACTGAAGGTTGGAGAAAATATTTTTCACTAACAGACTTTAAAAGCCTAATCTGTTTAGCTTATCAGAAAGATTGAAAAATTTACTTGATTAATGTGTAAATATCTGTATGGAGAGAAAATTAAGAGCAATAAAGGACTCTCTAGTGAAGAAACCTGTTACTAAAAGTAAGAGCTGGAATCTGGAGCAGGAGAAGTTGAAATTAGGCAGGGAACTGGAAGATTACTCCTATCCTGACCTCTTCATATGAAGACCAGGGCCTTTCTACAACCAAACCCAAGCTGCTGAGCACAATGTATTTGCAAGGAGTGCCAGATAAGCTCCCAGAAGGAGGAGATCAGACTGAATGGCACCTTCTTACTGAAGTTGTTTACAAATCCCATGGAGCCAAGGAGATCCATTTGCAGTGGTTAGTGGGAAAGCAGGGAACGACAGCAATGAGCTGGGGTTTAGAATGGGATATAAGAGAGGAACTTTGACAAGTTTCCTCTTGTCAAAACTGGGGAAAGAGTCTGACAGAGAGTGCACTCAGCAGCTGTGAAGGGCAAAGCTGGAATGTCTGGGTGGGAGGATCAGGAGTGAAGGATGTGAAGGGTGAATGCAAATAACTGCAGCTCAAGCAATTACTAAAAGGACCCAAGCAGGGAATGACAAGAGCAGGGTGGCTTGTTAAATCAGGGAGTATGGGGAACGGGCCCCTCCCCTGAGACAGAGATTCAACCTGTCACGGTTGTGAATGTGTTCCTGCTCCTTAGTCACCTTCTGGAGATGAGCAGTGGGGCAGGGCAGGGTTACACATAGTCATAAAGATGCAGTCCAGGTTACACATACTCATAAAGATGTCCATGAAGACAGAGAAGACAGAGGCAAAGCAGTAAGCCTAAAACACAGGTACAAATTACAGCTTTTCTAGATATCATAGATATAAAATAGAAGATATCTGAGGGGTTTTTTGGAGAAGCGGGGAGTGTCTGACAGGGATCTAATTTTATTGGGTAAAAATAGCCTTTAACAAAGAGTTCTCGACAGAAAAGGAGATAATTTCCAAAGCTCTTCTTAAATACAACGCTTTATAAAGAGACATCAAGTCCGTATTAGCTCGTATTGAATGTAAAAGGGAGGAAAGATCCAGGTAGAGGTCTGCAAGAACTAGGAGTTTTTTCATCTTCTTAGACTCAGAACTTTCCATAAAACTGACTGACTGCTCACACTCTCACATACTTACTCATTTGGCAGCCTGGTTTCCCCAGAAAGCTATCTCAATTCAACAATGCCTGTGGAGCAGACACAAAACCTGGAAACAGGGAATGATGGATGGTTTGCTCGTACGGCAGCGTAAGAATGGAATGGCAAGGGCCTCATCCAGATGTCCCCACAACAAATAGAAGAGCATAAAAATACTCATTACCAACTACGAAAGAAGACAGCATCAGAAAACAAATGGGAGCTAAAGGAAGCGAGGCAGAGCAGTCTGAAGACAGAGGTGATGTGGAAGCAGGGATGGGAATGTCTGAACCGGTGCTACAACCCAAAGATGTCACCCCTCAGAAGTCAAAAGCAGCATTTAATCTTTGTATCACGCAGGAGGCAGAAGCCAAAACCAGTCTGCAGCTCCTGTGAGCAAAGCACAGGTTTGAAGGCATTGCTGCTGCCCCTGCTAAATAGAACTTAAGGTGCAGCCTCTTATTCCATTTCTGTGTTTCCTATATTGGTTTATGTAATTTTAAATAGCTACATCCTGTGGGTCTCAGTGCAGGCTGGTCTGTGGACCAAGAGATTTCACTAACAGCTGTTTCCTTCATTTTCTTTTTCCAAATAAAATCATGTTGTGTGAAGTTATAATTCCCCGTACAACTCTGAAGAATTTCTGGGAGCAACTTTGCAGAGGACAGGGGTGAATTAGGTAACATGGAAAACCTTCTCCAAATTTCATCTTGGACAGTGAGCAGTACCCAAGAACACACATGGGAAAGAAAGGGCCATTAGGCTTTCTGAAGCTTTGTTGAGCGAACTGGAGGGTGTCAGACCCCACATCCCAGTCCACCTCACTGCCCCGCTCTGTAGTCCAGTTTGTCTGTGTGGCTGTTGTGGGAAACCACGTCAGAAACTGCTCTCCTGAAATCCAGGGCAGTGAAACTACTATTTTTCTCATCTCCTCAGGATCCTGAACTCCACCATCCCACGATCACTGCAGCCAAGGCTTCTCTTGCCTTTCACACCCCTGACCAGTTCTTCTTTGTTTAAAGGGTCAGGCTCAGCCAGATTGTGTCCACCCACCAGCTCCTCAATAACCTGTGTCTGGAAGCTGGCACCAATGTACTCCAGAAGCCTTCTGAATTGCTTTTGTCCTGCTCTGATGTCCCTCCAGCAGCTTTTGGAATGGTTAAGGTCCCCTATGAGGACCAGTGCCTGTCCAGGTGAGGCTTCTCTCAGCTCCCTGCACAGGGACACCCCACACAGCATCTGCCCTCTGAACCCGATCCACCAACTTCCAGCTGCCTCATCACCAGTTTATGTTTACGTCCTCCTGTCAAAACATTTTGCACTACTTACAGGTTTGTTTTATGTTTGGTGTTAGAACTAGAGAGTGACAAAGTGCTCTGGTTTATCTTTCCTATTACTGACACTCCAGCGCTTCCCAGCTGCACTTGCAGGGATCGTGGTTAACCCACCTCAGCTCCACATGGAGAATAAAACTAGAAAAGGCTGCATGAAAAATATTAAGAAAATACTTAGCAAGGAATCACATCTAGAAATGTTTGTTGACCATTGGTATTTTGGAGTGTCCTTGATCCCACTAAAGTTCCTTCCTTTCTTCCAGGACCATTCACTGTGAAATCAGCACATTTTTAGATTTGTATTTCTGTAGCCAAAAGCACGCTCTTGAATGTCTTGATTTTCCATTGCTTTGAGAAATTCTGCAAATAAAGTGTTGTTTTAACAGTTTGCATGAAAACACAGCAGTGACTAAGATCCATTACACTACATTTTGAGCCCAGACACCTAGAGAATTAGCTAAATGTGCACAATCTACCTCCCACGTAGATGAAGATTATGGTTAACTCTCTTGAAGTCAATGCAGTTAAGTCGGTGTAAGGTAAGATAAACAGGAGTAAAGTCTACAGAATTATTTTAAAAGAGGAGGAAATACAAAAAATAGAAGTAAACAGACCACAGTCTTTCTGGTAGAAAGCACAAACAACCACCTACATGAAGAATACTGGAGTAGGTGTGTGTTGGCCATTATCGATATAATTAGGATCTGGTTTTAAAAAATATGATTTTACATATGAGAAGTTACATAGTAAAAATGTGTGTCAGCAAGTTATGTTGTTTTAAATATATAATTGAAAATTAAGCTTGCATACGTGACATTTTTTCTGTACATAAATCTCACAGGACACAGAGGATTAATGTTACAGAATTTAATGTTGCTCTTAAAGCTATAATTTCAACATTGGACATCCTAAAATTTGCAAAAAGATCAGAGCTTTATTTGAAAGAAGACACTGCTGGACCTTGCTCACCTTCTTTAAGGTGTTTTCACCTAAACAAGGTAAACTGAATGAAATAAGCCATTTCTTTCTCAGGTATCTGTGTACATGAGGAAGAATAGGATGAACACTGGAAGTTTTGTACTGCCAGGAGAGAGCAGAGCTGGTGGGATGGAATGGGAAGGGCTGAAGGAGAGAAAGGTGGGGACCGTGGAGGTTAACTGATGACCTCTGGCTGCAGTGGCTGGCCGGCGCTGGAGTGGAGGAGCAAAATGTGACAAGACTGGCCAATTAAAAGAGATGAAAAATGCTGGAAAAAGAACCAGGCATTAATTTAAGAAACTTGACTGTGAAGCAAACATACTCCAAGCTAGGAATGAAACTAAGTTTGTGGATAATAAAAAACACTATAAATCTTATTAAGCAGGAAGTCTAAAGAGGCTTTTCTCTCGTTTTGTACCTAAGAGTCTGAAAATCATTGCATTATTAGATTAGCTTCCAGAAAGGTAGTCATTCAATATCCCAATCTTATCCATGGGGAAAAATATTTTTGAAGAAGAAGATTTATAAAAACCACTGATACCAAGGCCCATAATTGGAGAAGAAGGATGGTTTAGCCCAGAGTTGGGATAACAAATGCTAGCCCAGGGAACTCAGACATTGAGTTCAATGGGGATTATAAAGCTTAATAATAGGCAATACTAGTCAGCTCTGGCTCATTTTTTTTTTCCAGCACTGAGACAAGAAGTAGTTGCAAGTGCTGGCTGCAATTGTTCATACTCACTGAACACTTTCTCTCTGGCGCTAATTAGAGTCAGAGGAAATGTTCATACCTGAAATGAGTTCTCACTCCTCGGTCCAAGAGGGACTGAAAGGCTGCATGAAAAGAAACAAATCAAGAAGGCAGTTCACAACTGTAAGATTTAGTCACGTTGCTGTAGTCAAGCACTTGGGGGACCCAAGCTTCTTTCCCCGCTCTGTCACAGTGCTCTTGCACACCTTGAGGTATGCCATGAATTCTCTCCCCTTGCTTCTCAGCTGCTCAGCAGAGATAAAAGTTCCTCCCTGATTTAGGAGAGTGCTGTCAGCCAAAAAAAAAACCAAACAGGGGGTGCTCAGACATAACCACACTGTAAAAAGTCAAATCTTAAAATTAAAAATTCAGGAAAGGACTTGTATTCAAAACTATGTTGAAGTACAAGCTAAATATACAGGTTTATTTAAACCACTATGGAATAATAAAAAATTTAAGGGCACTTCAGTTTCAGCACATTTTCACTCACTGTCCTAAACAAAATCTTGAATACAGCCAAAGCATGTTCATTAATTCCTAAAGATGCACATAAAATCCTGAAACTGTCAAAAGAAAAATTAGCTGAAAGGAGTCCAGGAACTGAATTTCCAAACGAGTCTGGCACAGTTAACACAGCAGAAACAAGACCTTACTGGGTGGCAAAAAGAACTTTTGATTTCATACAATTTTGTACCAAAATTCTCTAAACTATAAATCAATTTATCAGCTCAGTGTAATGCAATCTACAAGCATAGCCAAGTATTAATTATTTCTAAGTATTTAATACTTAAAGCTAACCAAGTGTAGTCTCAACTACTGTAACTCACTCGGAGGAAACAGAAAAAAATTAAGTTTTCCAAACCATCACTATATTATAACCAACCTGCTTTTTATCAGGTGCTGAAGGATAGCCTCTGCAACCAGATATCAACATGGAGAGACAGTTAAATATTTTTTTATCTGCTCTTCACCACTGAAATTTAATCTCGTATGCTACATGCCAGCCATGAAGGTATTAGAGAGCTTCATGTCCATCACTTTTTAATCATATGCCTGTTGTACTTTCAACCTCTCCTAGCAAAAAACCCCCAAACATTGGATTGATCTTAGCAGCATTTTGGAGTTCTTTTTGGTTCTTTCCTATATATCAGCAAACATTCCCTGCCAGGCTGTTTGTCTGATAGCCTCGATAATCTTAACAGTTGTTTTATTGTTTGTAATGTTATACTTTGGTTTTGGTTAGCAGAGCTGTTTTCTAAAGCTCTCTGTAGCATCAAACGTGAACAAAACAGAGAAAACACATGGACTTTAAGGTAGTAAAGAAGCCTTAACCAAACTGATGAGCTGGCTTCAATCTGAAGGGTTCACAGATTTTTTAACTGATTATCACAGCATACGCTCTGCCCAATATCCCACATGCTCTCAGTAGCGACCAGCACAGACACATAACACTTTACATTGCATTTACAGTACAGTATTTTTAAGTTATCAGAAAAGATGATGATTCAAATATAGGATATCTGCACCAGTCTCAGTGGGGTGTTCTCTTGAAGACATTGGTACAGGCCACTGATAAAGTCAGAGGGCACCTCTGTGTCCCCATTTGTGATGCTGCATCGTTGGCACTGGCTGAACAAGCTCCTGGAGTGTCAGGATATGGAACAATTCTGTTTCTAGGACTTAAATGTAAAACACCCTTCTTCATCTACATAAAAAATAGGGAAAAAGAGGATAATATGCAGTTTCCTTCTGGTAGTAAGACCCTTTTAAAGCAAAACTAATATACTCGTAGTTGAGAACTAATTACAAGTTTTTGCTGTTTCCAGTTTTACTTCAAGTTCCTATTATTTCTCATTACCCAATCTTTGAAGACGTGATGGTTTGAACCTGAGTTGATGGACAGTTGTATAGACCAAGAGCGCTTCTCGAAATTCACATATTTAAACCAGGTGGGAGCCCGGGAAAGCTCTCTTCCTTCCGGCTTTCGTGCTGGCAGGACGGCTCTGGCCGCATGGCCTGGCTGGGCCTGGCTGGGGCCGGGGCCAGGCCCACGGCTCCGTGAGGGCCGGGATGCCCCCCCCGCTTCTCCGGGGCAGCCAGAGATGGACTTTATACAGCTACGGCCGAAACCAGCTCCTGGCCGCTGCCCAGCACAGAGCATGTGACCACCAGAGAGATAAGTTCTAGCTGCAAGCCAAGGCTCTGGGTAAGATTAACCCCTTCTGAACTGTAAATTCCCCAGAAGAGATGAGACCTGCCACATCCATCCTCTCCCAGGTCAGAGGAAAGGGAAAGGCAAAGGCACATGAATAAATACCATAATAGTGAC
>VZRQ01002934.1:238756-249316 GCA_013397975.1 Machaerirhynchus nigripectus | reverse complement strand
TTTTTTTTTTTTTTTGCCCCCATGAGCACCAAAACATTCACTAATTAGACTTCATAACACTCCTCCTGGCTAGGTAACAATTACCACTTCTATTTTACAGGTTGCTAACAAAGGGGTTTTGCTCAATTAGAAGTGAAAGGATCAATATCAGGCCACACCACATCTCAGAAGGACAGAGGCCACTGCAACCTGAAGTGCCTCAATCCACTGGGTGACAAGACAAGGTGCAATTATTTATGCTTTTCCTCTGATCAAAGAGAGAAATTTCTAATGGACTGCCCTGCTCTGGCACAATGTGCCACTATCTTTCCTCCTTGTAACAGCAAAATTACAGTGAAAAGAAACCATTTCCTACAAAGCAAGTCCTAAACACAACAGTGGTCCACATTTCATCAGCTGCAAGCTGAGGAGTGGATCTGTACACAAAATGAAGAGATCCCATGCCTTAACATAAAGGAAAGCAGATGAGTCACTTTAAATTATAATCGATGGTAACAATAATCCTACAGCTAAGTCTTGATGTTTCTCAAGTACTTTCAGAAATTTTCAGAAGGGGCATTTCTACCACTTAAATTAATACAAGCAAAGGATCAATATTACAAGGGTTTCTGTATTGCACAAGAGATTTGAAAAAATTCAACTTGCTTCTGTGCTTCAGCTCTTCCTATCTAAATTCTCTCTGTTCTCACTGTCCTTCAGCAACACACAGAAATGAAATGAAAAAGCTCAAATTTCTCTAAATATTTGCAATATTTTATTATTTGCATCATTTATGCAAGGTATGTATCTTAAAAGTATTTCAAGGATATTTATGAGCTAAACAAGAACTGATGAAAAGCTATAAATCCATGCTAGTCATGAGGAGCTATTTTAATTTCCCAGAGCCTTGTACTGACCAGGGCTGGCTTGCCAGGAAAACTCAGTACTGGGCAGGTGTTTCAAATCTTGGCTACAAAAATACCTCGTCTTCCTTCTCCTCCCATTTCTTTCAGTCTCCAGCCTTCATTATAAATCTCTGCAAGGTCTTCAGAAAGCAAAGTTAGTCTGACAGTCAAACTGAAAGCCTGAGACACTGTGGAATATCCTGTCCCTGGGAGCAGAGTAAAACCTCCTGTACATTGTTACAACAACCACCTTGCACCACAGACTGCTCCACTCGCTGTGTCTTGCTCACCCTTTGGGACACAACCCAAAAAGGCAGCTGGGCCATCCTGGCTGCAGCAGGGAGATTGTCAGGGCTGTCAGCTCAAGAGCCCGTGTTTCAGTCCATCATCTTCTGGCTGAGACTGTGATACTCTTACAAACAAGAAGACAGATTATAAACTGACTTGATGTATTGTAATGATGGAAGTGACATACGTGGAAACACACTTTCTCTCTTTTGGCTGTGTCTCCTAATCTCTCTCTGCCTTCCCCCATTACATGATTTTTTTCTATTTATTCTCTTCCATATGTTTCTGTATAACAGAGAAAGCACAAATAAACTACAAAGTACAAAAAGAAGAGACATCTCTCTATAATTATACATCTTGTTGTGTGATGCTTTGTTTCTGGTGAGCATTTGGGGAAACAGATTTTTGGAACATGTTCCAGTAACAATAACGGGACAAATTTCCAAAGTAATGCAAGCTGGTGTGCACTTCAGAGGAGTAAAGGCTTCCATTACAGACTTCAGGCAGTTTTTCCCTTTGCTCTGCTATAACTGAACCACTTATCTGAGGAGTAAAATCTGCAGCCTTTGCCTACTTCCATAGTGACAAATGCTACGGAGTAAATCTTTGCACAGGCACACCAATGACACAGTGTTGAAGTAAAAGAATAAACTGTACTTCTTGCAAAGCAGTGTCAAATTCTTAGTCTCTAACACTGCTGGTTCACTACCTCGTATGGTGTCTGTAAAGTGCTCAAAATAGGCAAAACTACCCAGAGAAGTTAATTGATGTCCAAAAGAATATTTAATTTGGTATAAGCAACACAACACAGGAGCATGTGAACTATCAGCACACCCAGCCTAGTCATTTCCATGGTATGAAACAACAGATTTATAGTAATGGGCTTTAGCTTGCTTCTCATTAAGGAATTGTTTTGGACCCCATGAAGGAATAGGTATGCACCTGTGTTCATGGGGATTCCTCAAGCCGATGGAAAAGATAACCCTGAGGTGTTCACAACCCTTGGATCCCTTGAGGATGCTGCACGGAGCTCCTCAGTGTATCACTCCCAAAAAATGAGGTGTGTAGAAGTTCTCTCCAAAACACCATTCAAGAGGAGAAAGCAATTAATAGGTTTTAGTTAATATGATTAAAGAAACCACTCTAATCCAAACTGGTAGTACAGGAAGATTAATATAATGTGTTTTGATCTGGAATTGAGCACCTAATTTCCACCGGAGTTGCCCCATTATGGAACTGAGCCAAGAGGAGCCGAGTGCTGCAGCCAGACCACTGCCTGATGAACCCCTGCCATCCCTGGGGCTTGGAAGCAACCTTATGTATGAACTCCTCATCAAACTGCCATAAATTGTGTGGATTTTCCCATAATTTGGAGAGGAGGACAAGGTTCTTGTTATTTAACATCCATTTACATTAAGGAACGGGAGAGCAAACAAAAAGCCAGTCTCTATTGGGTGAAAATAAAGCAACTTATTGCAAATAAGAAACTTACTGCAGATGAAGCACATGCCTTAAAGCCTCTCTGAGTCAGACAGCTGTGACAACCACAGCACACTGTTTTGACCTTGGACCCGCTCAGAAACCTGACACTGGATTTGTCTTTCCATGCCTGCTCTAGACTGGGCAATACAGAAAAGCAAGCACTGATTAAAGGCATCTTTATTCCACTCAGCCACGTGCTTTAGAGGCTCCTTCTGTGCCTGGTTTACTCTTACCTAGTTACTGATGGACTTCTAAGAAAACTCCCCACACTGTCCCACTTCATGCTGGAAGGAGCAGGGAGCTCTTTCCCCACCTCTACAGAATGCCAACATTTGCTGTCTGTGACCCCTTCAATGCCAAAACCACGCCCCACCTGCCCTCAAAACCCACTGCACCCAGCTCCCTCCTGCCTCCCAAGGTGTCCAAAACGGGAACTGTGTTCTTTGGCCTAAGCCCCTTTATTTCACCCTATCCCACCTCTTTTAAACAGTGTGATTTTGTGCAAAACATTCTTTTGCCTCGATTTTCACTCACCTTGTCCAGTACCTCCTGGTATGACCCTGCCTGAGCAGGGAGGTTGGACCAAGTGACCCCCTGTGGTCCCTTCCAACCTCACCCATTCTGTGATTCTGTATTTCCCCCCTCTATCCAATCAGCCTGGTGATCATTTTCATGTAAGAATTTGCAACCAGGCTCTACTTTAAATATGCAGAGTGCTAGAAAACACTTGTGCTACCTTTGCTAGCCATATTTCTAGTTATGCATGCAAATCTACTGAAATTCACAGAAGCTGGTGTACCATACCTCTACTTTACCAACATACGTCTCCAATGCTCTTTTTTCCCCTAGTTCTTTAAATAATTTAACATATGAAATCAGAAGGTGCTGATTTTTCTGAGTAAGTTAGAACTTCTTTACGAATCTCAAACACGCTCTGATGACATTGAATGGGACAGCTGGGAGCCAGCAACAAGCATTGCTGCAGCTCTCTCTTAGCAGGCACAGAGAAGTTTTCAAATACAGACTGAGGATGAAGCAGATACTGCTGTTGAAAAGCAAGTGCTTTGCTAAAGTTTGCTCAGTAAATTTCAGAAATGTTATCATTAAAAATTAAAATTAACTTTCAGTTGCTTGGGCTCTATGTTCCGTTTCAAGTGGTTTTAGATGCAGTGGTCTGGTTTTCATAAAAAATTCTACATTTTTGCTTAAGGATGTTTCTGTATGATTGCCAACTCTCCCTTTAAACTAATCTCCCCTCCCTTCCCGTCCACTGTTGCATTTATCATTACTGAACTTATTAATTTTTAAAGGCCACCCTTCTTCACAGGAGCTAAATAGGAAAAAATGGAAAGGTGGAACCATGACAGATAATATAAATCTGGAAAACAATTTCCTTCTCCACTCACAGCTGCCAAAACTCAAAATACCCCCCTCTTTATGACTTCATGCACTGGTGGTGACTTGTAAGTGAAGTAAGAATTCATTCCCTTGCATTTCAACAAACACGAGGAGCAGCACATTGCCATGGATGCTTCTTTTCAGTAGCAGTCATCTTGTCTGGCCAAATACACTTTTTCCTCCTTCTGTGGAGACAGAGAGCTCTCCTGGCTGGCCCCTTTCCTACAGAGCAAAGCAATACAAATCCAGACGAATCCTGTAACTTCCAAGCATTTTGTCGGTTCTGAGCATCCTGCCAGTGATCAAACCCAGAATGTTTCCTGCTAAAAACATCACCTGCACTGAGCTAAGTACAGTTCTTTTGAAGTTCTGCCCCAGTTCTTTTCCACAACAAAACTGTTGCATTTACTGTTATGGCATTTAGCAAAAGAAATTCCTAGACCAAGCCCTGCTTGGTGGTCCCTTAAGGTGGTACTTTAATACAGGTAAAAGAGGCTGAATAGTCTCAACAGAAATTAGATATTGGGTTGCTTTTATACAAACTACTGTCTTCGAGGTCATGTTGTGGCCTACAGGACATATGGTACCATTTTTTGATACAAAGCAGTCGCTAAACTGCTGAATTTCTACCCAAAAGCCTTTTTTTTTTTTTTTTTTCAGCTGCAGTCACAGTTGAAATAATAGTGAAACCCCATGAAATTATTTGAAATAATTTAAAACCCCATGTGTTTTCTCTTCAGCCATAAGAAAACGTTTTTTAAAGGAACAGCACAGTCTAAGGCAAGAAAAAACTATTACAGAATCACAGACTCACTGAATGCACAAGGTGGGAAGGGACCACAGTGGGTTCATCTGGTCCAGACTCAAAACATTACAGACAAATTCTGTTTAACCCTTTAAGGGTTAAGTTATCCCTTAAAGCTCCCCTAAAAATAATTATGAATTATTAAAGCCTCTAAATGTATTCAAGCTGTGGCTGATGGTGCTCTATACAACCAAAAATATAACCTGAGCTGCAAGATCTATTTCCTTGTGCATATTTAATAATAAGAAAAATACTATTTTTGTTTCCCATTCTGTTCAAAAGTAGATGAACAAGTTTTACTCAAAGTTGAAAAGCCAAGTATTAGTCCTCAGGCAGATATCAGGATGGGAAGAATTTTTCCTCAGAGGAAAAAATCAGAAAGTTTTAATATCACAGTCAAGGAATTAGGATGGAAATATTCATGCAACCCTAAAAGTGAAGATTTTTGCAGTGCATTTTGTAATCATTGTGGATGTATTTAGGTAAAATCTAATTTTCCAGGGAAATCATAAATGCCTCATTTTCACGAGGAGCCTGAGGGAGACTGTATGTACCAGAGATAACACAGAGATTGTATCAGAACACAATATCTTTGGATATAAATAACATGAGGAAGCACAGATGCAATTTTATCAAATATCACCTCCCCAGAGTACAGACAAGACTCGACCTCTTTCTTAATACAAATTGAGCATCCTTCTGGTGCATTTAGAGGGCTCTGCATAGCAGGAATCGCAACTGTCCTGCTGCCATGTTTCAAAATGTGCCCCTCACCTGCCAGGTGATGGGATTTCTCTGGCCAGGCTTGAACAGGGCTAAAAACAGCTTTGCAAAAATACGAAATTATGCTGGTTTCAATTTTACAGCACAGGTCTGTATCCACATTTTTCAGCCCAGTTCATACCTGTAGCTATGAGGTTGAATGCTTTAGCTCTTGGCTATGAAGAACCACCCACACCTGCAGCTTTTCCTAATATGGGTTTATTTCTCCCAAGAGAGGACTGAAAAAAACCTTTGCCATTATTTGGCCATTGTAAAATGCTGTTCGGCCCAAAAATTACAAGAGAAATGCAAACATTTCCATGTTTTATGAATACTAAAATAACAGCCATTGACCAAGTAAAAAAATGGATCTTTTATCCATCATTAACAGGGATACTCTCCATTACTTGAAATAAAATACTGATGTTTCCTCATTCTCCTCTTTCAAAGAAAGGCTGCAGAGCAGCTGTTTTAAAAATACTCTCTTTTTTTTTTTTTTNTTGCAGAACCTTTATGATCACCTTTGAAATTTGTAGCTATAACTTCAATTAAGGATGTGGAAGAACAGGACAGTTCTGAGTAGTATTTCAGATCCTGGCAAACATCTTGGAAATGATAGATGAGCCTCCACACCACCGGCTGAGGAAGTGGTATAAATCCCATTGCTAGATCTCAAGAGTAGATTAAAAATAAATACAAACAAAGAAGTCAGCTTTCCACAGAGGTGCTGGAATAGGCCAGGTTTTGTTTCAGAGACTCAAAAGTTCAGGTCTCAAAACCTGATAGAACTCCAAATTTAATTCCTTAGATTAATATCCACTCTCCAGACACACAGAGCTGGATGTCCACTGGTCTCCCACTCCTCAGGACACTGGTAATGTTTTTGTGAACCAGAGCACATCTTCTCCAGGCCCCCTGATGGTACCACATCACACAGAGCACTTTGCAGATGCATGTACATGACCATCAGCAGGGCTGGGCACTCAACCAGGAAAATAAATCCTTATTTAACCCCATTTGCCACTGAGTGTTTCTTTAACACAGGCAGATCTTGCTTTCACCTCCACAACGTTTTAGAGACCAAACTTTCTTTTCTTTTTTCTACTGAAGAACATGCAAATCATAGCAACAATTTTTGTTTAATTTTTTCCTGCTTTCTCCATCACTAGGTTTCTCTAAAAAAATCATGTTTAGTTGGATTAAAATAGAATTTTTCTTCTTGTAGGATCAGTTTTTCACATGAGACCTCCCCAGCTTTAGTGTTTGGTAGGGCTGGCTCTTCCCACCGTTCTCTCTCCCCCCACAGAGACTCAGGAGAAGCACAGCAATAAGTCAAAAATACAAATGGAATAACGTCCTCTTCTGGCCGCTCATGTTGGGCTGATCCAGTCTGACCCACACATAAGGCACCTCCCCAAGGAGCTTGAGACAGATTTACAGGAGACTGAGCAGAAAATCCACCCCAGTCTTCTCAGGAGACCTGTGGAGATGCCAATCCTTCACTGCTGCCAGGTTTAATGACTGAGACACCAGCCCAACAAGCAGTAATCCATCAGAGCACTCCTCCAGTGCATTCAGAAAGAAGATGGAAGAGAACACCAGGATCAATGTTGAGAAGAGACCAATTTCACCAACACAAGAGTGATGAGCCACCACAGCATCTAGAAGGTATAAAGTTGTTAGAAGACCTGGATTATCTTTTAATTGTGGCCCTTGCCTTTGTCTGGAGACAAAGATACAAAGTCATGACAGTTTGTAGCAGTGGTTTCTAAACATTTCCAACCACAAATTCTCCTCCCTGAGCAATGAACTCATTCTCATTTACTCTGCCAGGCTCTCTCCCCCATTCGGGGAAATGCTGGCCTAATGGGAATGCACAACATAACCCATCACACTCACAACTCATTTCTGGGATGCTGTATGACCTGAAGGTTCCCACCAGGCACAGGCTGGTTTGACCTCACCTCTTCTGTGGAGACCAGAACCACAACTTAAATCAAACTCTGACGACAAGATTCTGACCCATGGTAGAACACATGAGTGTGTGGGGGAGAGCAGAACAATATTCATCAGTACCTGGTTTCTCTTTTTTAATATTTTATAATTTTTTTAGTGGATTTTTGCTTCCCCTCAACAACTGACTTGCCATTAAGTAAACTTGAATATTAGTATCCTCTGCTAAAAATTAAAACCTGAATTGTTTGCAGGGCATTGCAATCAAAGCAAGTCCAAGCAGAAAGAGCAGCTCACTGTGCTCTGCCTTTCCTGCAGCCATTTGTTAACTGTCTGAATTTTAAAAAAAATTGAAAGCCCAAATGCAAATTTTACACATAACAAAACACCCCACACTGACACCAACCAGCTGATTCCTGTTTAAAAGGCAACTTCATATAAGTCTTTTAAATCTGTTTCTCCAAAGTAAATCAAATGGCTCAGTAAGATTTTAAAAACTTTCCTTTCTCTACCAAAGGAATGGGTTACTACTTCAATTAATAAAGAACACGAGGTAGAGACGCACATTTTTACCTTGAGGAGGAGCAGGTGAGACTGGGAGGGATATGGAGCCATTTTGTCTCTTTTCAAGTATTTTCAAAGATGCTTGACCTCAGGTGTGTTCAACTTTGCTGAAGACACAGAGGGGCCTGGCCTGGGACAGGTGAGTGGCAAGCACCACTGGCAAGCTGGTAGGACAAATCTTATGTTCCTATTTCATTTTAAATCTACTGTGTGCTAATGAAAAGACATTTTAAAAAAAAGCAGAGGAGAAAACAACGAAATTTTATGAAAGTTTATTGCCCAAATATTACTTTTGAGTTTTGTACTCACAGACAATACAATAATGGGGTGTGTTTATTTATGGATGGGAGACTGCGCTCAGTTTGGCACTAAAACAGACTGAGAGACTTTGCAGTTATATGTCAGGAAGGCTTGGTAGAGACTAAAATTAAAAGCAAGCCTCAGTAAATCTTAAAAATGGGATGGCTACATCAACAGCTTGATGTATAGCTTCTATTGTTGTTCACAGATAATAGTTATCTATTTTCTCTACCTATGAAGTGCTTTCTGTATTAAAGTACTCCTGCCATCATAAAATGCTTGTGAAAATTAACAGCCAACTTCTCTTCTGCACTGAATATTAATTACTGTATGAACATTTCTTGCCACCCAGCTTTCAAAACATCTTCTCTCCTAGGACATTTAATTTCATGTGGAAAGCAATTTTTCATCAGCCTACACAAATTAGTGAATGAAGAGGACATGGTGCATCTGACTGCCTGTCTGAACTCCGAGAAAGTGCTCTCTCCACTGTGAGCTACAGGGCTTGAAATTAAACATTAATAATGTTTTTTATTTATAAACAGGAATTGATCAAAGGACAGATATGGAGTGGTAATGGTAGATGTCAGTGGGTTTATTAATAGATGTTAGAGCTGTGAGGCAAATGCTGGACCTGGGTTTAGTTAAAATGAAATGTTTCATATATGTCATTGGAGTGAGCATTGCCAATACTGTCAAGATGGAAAAGGTTAAAACACAGGTATGAATACAGAGTGATCAGAATAAGAGGTACAGCAAGCGCTGCAAGTGAGGGGGATTAATATCAAGAAGATATTTGGGAGGAGAGAAAACTCTTGAAAGCAGCATCCCCAGAGCCCCCAGAGAACCGACACTAAGTCAGACACAGCCTTAAACTGGCCAAGACAGCAAGGTCACTGGCTGCTTATGGAATACATAAATTAGCCCAAATTAGTTATTCCTGTTTGTCACAGAGGACTTCACATCAAAACCAGTTCATACACTTCAACACATTTCAGGGCTGGAAAGGTTCAATGAGATTTCTGAGCACAGTCAACATTAATCATTCAAGAGCTGAAGTGCCTAAATTATTATGAAAGATACTGCAGTAAGTGCAGCTCAGCCAAATAATAATTAAATTACTACTGTGAAGAAAAAAAGAAGACAGAACAACTGCACAGTACAAGTCCTTGGTTCAAAGAAGGGGGGCAGGACCCAGCAGAGGTGTCTCTCACCGCTGCATCTCCTTCTGGACATTTCTCTGTTGGATACAGGGTGAATTAAAACCTCTACTAGCTATTTTCTCTTTTTAGTCCCTAGCCCTAGAAACATTTATAAACAACACTAAATCTTTGCTTCTACACATCCAGGTTGAGGTTGCTGCAAAGATGTTTCCAAGATCAGGTTTCTTCACCTCTCCTGAAACTTTACGAGGGGTTTACAAAGCTGGTCATAAAACACAATCTAAAACCTCATACCTTATTTCCCTAGTAAAAGAAACTGAAATGATGCTCCATGCTATAAACTAATTAAATTGTTGCTTCCTTTCACTTCAGTTCAATACTCTAACCTCTCTTATATTATTTTCATTTTCTTCCCACTTTGAACTGCTATCAGATAGCCTGCATAAAACATTTTGCTGGTCAAAACCTTAAAGAAAGAAAAAGGAAAAATAGATCAGCTTTCTAATGTTTTTATATATAAAGACCCTGTCTGGTTCTTGATAGTATGCTTATAAATAATTAAAATACATGAACAGCAATAATAGCAAAATACTTTTCTTATAAGGCTTGAACTCAACTTTCTATCACCATGATGAGCCTCTATTTATCTTGCCTGTGGTAATACTTTATAATGACTACATAAAGAGGTCTATTTTAGGGAGGTTATATCTTTGATCTCTCTTTATATACATAGAAATCACTTGCAGCTGACAGATCCATTACACTTACACACAATATTCTGCATCTGCAAACAAAATACTTACAGAATCATTTTGTTTCCCTTAGGAAAGTGCATTCCCGCTTCTCTCAGCGCATGTCATGGAATCACAGAATGGTTTGGGCTGGAAGAGACCTGAAAGATCATCTCATTCCAACCCCCAACCATGGGCAGGGACACCTTCCACTATCTCAGGTTGCTCCA
>VZRQ01002934.1:224601-238575 GCA_013397975.1 Machaerirhynchus nigripectus | reverse complement strand
ATCCAGACTGGCTTTGAACACTTCCAGGGATGGGGCAGCCACAGCTTCTCTGGGCAACCTGTGCCAGGGCCTCAGCACCCTCTGGGTAAAGAATTTCTTCCCAATATCCCAGCTAACCCTGTCTTCTGTCATTGTGGAGACATTCCCCCATATCCTGTCCCCCCATGCTGTTTTCCAAAGTCCCTCTCCAGCTCTCCTGTAGCCCCTTTAGGCACTGGAAGGGGCTCTCAGCCTCCCTAGAGCCTTTCTTTCTCCAGGTTGAACAACCTCAACTCTCTCAGACTGAGTCAGAAATAATTGAAAATACACTGGGAAAATCAAAGAGAGCACTGATTCCTCAGGCAAGGACATAGAATTCATCACACAGATGTTAGTTATTTAGATTTTTTTTTTTAATATCAACTGCCACATAACTACACCCAATTTTTAAAAATCCTGCCTGAGAACCACAAGGCATTTCTAAGGCTGGTACAGTTTGTTGGGATTTTCTAGAAAGCAGAGAAAGAGAGAAAGGCGAGGGAGGCTTTTTGTAGCTGCCTGCAGTTGGAGCGAGCACACAGCCAAGCCCTTTGAAGCACAGGACTTGTTCCCAGTACTGCTGAACCCATCTTGCCTCCACCACCACCCTTCCCACCATGTGCTTCACCCCCTTTTTCTGAGGCTTTGTCTTATGCAAGATCATTTAATTTTCCATGTATTCTCAGTCAACGGACAAAGTTCCGGGAATTATGGACAGAATAAATTTCCAGGTGCTTTTTCCTCAATGTCTTCAGTTAATGCCTTAAATAGTTTGTGTTCATTGTGTGCTTCACCTGAAAATAGTTACAGTGATAGTTACTAGACCACAAGGAAGACACAGGGACAAAGCCAAGATGCTTTGATATTTTCTATCAAAATCTTCTATCAAATTTGACCTACATATTCCAAAGGAAGAATGAGGTCAAGACCACTGGAAAAAGGAGTTTCAGAGGAGCCATGTACCAAGGCCACAGTATCATCTCAGTTTCTAATCAACAAACCTGTCCATATATAAGTGTCAAATTAAAAAAACAAAATTAAGGTGAGGAAGAGCAAGAACTGGGGGGGAAATGTGTTTCAAAGGGAGAAAAAGAAATACATTTCTGAAAGGGAGCTACCCACGGCATCAGCCAGCTAACATTAGAAGAGGATGCTAATCACTATTTCATAATTAACTAAGTTGAACCCATGTTGTGGCTTTTAAAACATCATAGGAGAGCCTGTGTATTCCTCTGCCATGAACTTTGACTCCTGAATGAGATGCTCTTACGGGTTTCTCAAGAGTTTCAAAGGGTCCTGGAAATGCTGTGCTGTTTTATCTTTATTTATTCCACACAAAAGACATCCCCTGATTTAAGCCAGATTTAATCACTGTATTAAATGGGGAGAACTGCTGTTAGGATGACACAGGCTTATTTACATTAGTCCCAGTTTGATCCCAATGATGTGCAAGCAGTTTCCTCTGATTTGATGAACCATATTGATGAGACAGAATGAATGCTGCAAAGCACTTATTTAGCTGCAAATAAATATGTATTTGCCACCAAGACTTTGTCCAATATAAGCTCTAAACTCCAGAGACAGGGAAAATATGCTCCCCACTGGGGTACACGCTCTCTGCTAGAGTGTGACTAAATCTACTCTGCTGGCAGACTAGATTTAATAACGCTCTTCTCCTTCCCAAGAATGTTATAAAGCTGCATTAACATCCTCAGGCAAAAGTCTCCACAAAAATGAAAAGGAATATTGTTTCTATTTTAGAGATGTGATAAAACCCTATAGCCAGCCACCTACATAGTAAGTATTTCCATTCATCTTGGTAGCTGAAAACCCAACGTTCAGATCACCTCTAAGTTTAGAATAAAGTAGTATGGGAAGTTAAACACTTGAGCAAATTCAGGATTGCAATTACCTTAGTTAAAGTGTAATCCTGATTTATCACCCAGTTCTTACTAGGAATCTTTCTGTCATCTTTCCAGAATGAACACAGATGACTGCACAGAAGGCTCAAGGCATATAGCAAATTAAATGTACTACATGGATTTTGGAGAAGACATCCTTTCATGCATATATCAAACCCTAAACACTTCACTGAGAGACAAATCCACAACCAGTAGAATGGAAAAGAAACCACCAGAAAAAGAAAGGTAAAAAATCATTTCAGTACAAGGAATCAAACAAGCAGACCCACACTGCACTTCCCAAAACAATTTAAATACATCTTTATGACGCTGCTTTAGGTCTCTTTGCTAAACTACCCGAAAAACAGACCCCAGAGCTCATGCACAGAAACTTTAAGCAAAGCTCTGGTTTTATTGTTAACGTGGAATATGAGACAACAACTCGTTGTTCATGACTAGATGCTATGAACATGAGCAAATTTAAAATAGGCTCAGCACTGGTATCTGCAGCAGCAAGAACTGGGCACGTTACCAGCACTTGCTGTACAAGTGCTGCCTTACACTTGTACTAACACTTAATCCTTACCTATTGCACTTCTCTTTTACAAAGCCTATGTGTAAAATGGCACTAAGTGCAGTGTGAAAACACAGTAATTCCCAGTTGCCTTATTAAAACATTGACAAGGTTGCAGCGAGATGTGCTGGAGAGGCAGCTCTGCAATGTTATTACCACAATGTGGCGGAAGGAAACCTTGTCTAGAAGGTGAGTTCATTGAGATGCTATCTTCATAATTCTTCTGACTGATTACCTGTTCAATAAATAAATATATTCCTATTTTAAATAAACATGGATTTTTTAGATTTCTTCATTACTACTTAATCTCCACCAATAAAAGCTTTCCTATAAAGGAAGGGCACAGTACTGGGCAGAGATTCACCAAAATCTTTCCAAATGCTGTAATGTCATAGTGGCAGCACAAACTACCCATAAAAGCACTTAAGCTGCCAGTACCCAGAACAGCACATAAAATCCAGGAAACTTATGGGAATTACACTGGTACTTACAGAAAAGCTTCGTACACAGTCAAATTCCTAACAACATCAGAAAGCTCCATCACTGTCACCAAGGTGGACACGTCATGGGCAGGGCCAGTGTTTAGGTGACACTGTACAAGCACCAATAATCCACTTGAGTGACATCTTAATTAATGGCTCTTGAATTGCTGGGGAACACATGCATTTCTCAGATACTTCAGAATTGTTAAATAATGTGGTGAATCCATTACAACAACCTGTCTGAAGTTCCTGCAAGTCTTTGTAAAGTTCCTGTAAGTCTTTCTGGTTACTGCTGTGATCTTTGATGCTCCACTGTCCCCTACACCCTTGGCAGACACCAGCATGTAGGCAGGGGCACGGCAGTGCTGGGAAGCTGGGAGATGCTGTTCTCAGAAGAAAAGGAAGGTGGTGAAACGGGTGAAACCAATAAAAATGCTGGAGCTGATTTCAAGCTTCAGTTGGCAGAGCAGCTGCATCTGGTCTCCTGTCTCCTCCATCCACACCTGGACATGACCCCTGGGCTCCCTGGCTTGGCCCTGGAGCTGTGTCCAGGCTGTGGATTTCCTGGGCTGTGTGTGATGATGAGCAGTGCCTCTGGACCCAATCCTGGCTCAGTCTCCTGTGTGCTTTGCCATCACCTGTTCCAGGTGGAGCCACCGGCCACCACTGCACCCTGTGGCCTTTGGAGTGTCACTCCTCATAAAGAGGCATCTGAAATCCTCACAAATCTTCCTGAAATACTGCTTCTGAGCACAAAGCAAACCCAGGGAAGGCATGTTGGGATCATGGTGTGACACAGCAGTCGGTGCCTTGCTCCATGACTAAGGGCTGACAGACATCATCTGCTCCTTTGAAGTGATCTCATTGGAGTAACACTGCAAAGCCCGAGAGCTGACACCAGACACTACCTGTGCCTGCTCCTGGAACAAAGAGCTATTAACTGGAATTCTCATTCTTACTAACAGCAGCATCATTGCTAACGTGAGGATGAAAAGGTCCATATTCCTAGTGGTCCTCAGGTTTGTGTGGGAGGCAAAAAACACCGTTTCCCAAAGCATTTACAGTGACAAAACTTCAAGATTGTAGAAATTAAAAAAGGCTTTTATCATAACTGACAATCATTTTGCTGTTTTAATTCTTCAGACAAATTTAGAAGACAAGTTCTGCTCTATTAAGAGTTGCATAATCCTTTTTGCTCCTGGCCTTGCCACCTATCCTGACCCAACCAGCTTTCCAGGAAAGAGCAATTTAGAGTGGGGACATCTTTCCCATGAGAACATCGGTGGTGAAACATTAAACCATGAAGCCTTCTGAGAAGCAGCACCAACACGGGCACAAAACATCAATTTATCCGTGTGCCAAAACCAAGATGAATCCACTTTTTTTATCTTTTTATTTAACATGTGGTACCTGGCAACAGAGATCCTGCTATAAACTTATATTCCAAAATGGATTTTGAGTTGTAAAGCACACTTGGACAGTGGGGAAACTTGGTGACAACTGTGATTCCTTCAGTCTGTTTTTGCTTCCAGTTCAAATGTTTAACCCTTTGCTGTGACCAAAGGGACAGCAGAAAGCCCTTGCCTAGACAAACATAGTCTAGATACAGAACATGAAAAATTCAGACGTGTCTCTGAGATAACATTAAATCCACACATTTATTTGAAAACTAGACTCCTTATTCAAAGGATAATTCATAAATGCCTTCAAGAATAATGATTCAATGCCATGCACATGGAATTAACAATACAACTCCATTGCTCATTTGTGGCAATTTCATGGTGAACAGAAATGAAATGTCTTCCAAGCTAAAGAGAGGATTTTTCTAAGATTAAAAGTAATATGTAGCTTTAAGTGGGTTAATATTTATGTTAGACCAGTGTAGCAAATCTAAATACACAAAGAAATGTAACTCAAGCTTTAGAGAAAACTGCAATTAAAAAATGAATTAAAACTAAATTAATCTTTGCCCTGTCCCAGTGTAATGATTTAACTGCAATTAAGAAATCTGTAGCAGAAAAAAATTTAAATGAAGAATAAATTACACATATAACTGCACAAAGGCAGAGAAAGCTGAAGAAGTACAGCAACTCAACAATAAAAGTGCTTTGCTTGAGGTCAAGGCTTATTATTTGCTCTAGAGGTACTTGGGACTCATCTGCATAGCAGAAGAAAAAAATTTTAGAGCAAACTTGTGAAATTTTGAATGAAGTAGACTGACATCTGGGAAAGGCTATTTCCATAAACAAATGTTGACACGTGACAGGTGGATACAATGGCTATTTGAGGACTACTGTATGCATTCATGCTATTCACACCACATTTCTCTTTACAGGCTTCCTAGCAACTGAATTTATAACTAAATCCCTCAGAAGCCACATGCTCTCTGAAGGACTCACTAGCCTCCCCCTAAAAGAGCACTTGTGGGGGTAATTCAAGAAAGTCATTCATGAAGAGTATTAAACAAATGCTCCTCCTGGTTGCCAAAGGAAGTACACGAGCGATCGGAACTGGTTCAGTTGCAAATTTTAAAAACATATCCTCCAGACAGGATTTGTTCCAATTGTGCCGCATTTTGCTTTATTAAAGCTGAGCCCTGAAAACACTTCCATTACCTGTGAGAGGACAAAACAACACATGCTGAAGGTGTGATTCCTCAAAGGGAGAATTCGTGCTCTAAGGGCATGAGCCAGGTAACCACTGGCAGCAATGCTGAAAGCTGTGACCACCTGTAGCTGTCAACTCCTTGCTGGCCTCTACTTCAGCTTTTACATTTCCTCTGTCTGTCAGCAATGCTGGAGATATTGTCTGAGGATATTGGCTTAAACATAACAAGGTTCAAGACCTGAAAGATATGTGAGGCAGCCCTGGAGGACAGGGCAAAAGGGGAATGTCCAGGGAGTTGACTTTGGAGCAGTAAATTTAAAATAATCAAACCACATGAGGTCTTCAAGGCATTAGACTACACATTTCCCCAAATGACAAGCATACATTGTTTCTCTGACACTGAAAAATAAAGTGCTGCAAAAAAAATCACTGGAGGATGACGGTAACTTCCTTCATTTGCCAAAGGAACAGTGAAAAATAAAAAGCCAAACCATTCTGCTACAGTCTGGTATTTCTGCAATTTTTTTTTCTAGATTTCAGAATGAAAGATGTCAGAATTGCACTGGAGATGGTCCTAGGAAGGTTTCACCCTGACTTCATCTCACATTTTTAACACACTGCAGCAGACACACCACTTGAAGCCATGAATTCAACACAGAAAGAATGTTTAAGAGTACCCAGACCAATGAAAACAAGATAGGAAAAAAAGAGCATTATTAAATGCATTTACATTCATAGCCATAAACATACTGGGTTGTTGCCTTGGGATATGTTTATTAATTTATTTAACTTTTTTTTCCTTTTTTTTTTTTTTTCTAATTGAAGCCAAGGTTTTTATGGCTTCTCAACATACACAGCTCAAATAAGGAGATACTGGATATGAAACACATCCAAGTTAAAATCATGGTCCGCTATTAATTCACCAACAGAGAGCTACATGATTTCCCAGAGATCAAAGCATGCATTTTTAAGCCACAGAGTGTGAATTTATCAAGAATTAATCTTCATTAACTGAAATATCATAAGGATCCCATTATGGTTTAACCATGCACCGGATATGTGAAACTGCTTAAGTGCCAAATATTCCTATTACCTCAGCATATACTTCCTTAAAATCTTGAAGGCACAGAGATGTTCCTCATAATCTCCTCTCCTGTTTCAGGCATCTCTTGACCTTTCATTTTAACAAAGACATTATTTTGTAAGGCTCAAATGCCTTAATTCTGATTGTCTAATCTACACTAAAAACTTCTTATTTGCTAAACAGCAATTTGCCTGGAGATTAAAACCCTTCAAATGAATAATTAGTGCTGTACTTGCTCTTGTTTGCACTCTGGACATCCTTTCTACAGAGTCAGGGCAATGCTTCATCCCCCTGCCAGTTCCAAAGCCCTTTCTTTGCATGTTCCTGTATTTTATTACATACAGCAAGAATCCACAGGCTGTCAGTTTCTCTCAGAAGATACTGGGATCAAAGAGTATTCTCTTTTCCTTCTAATCAAAACTAACACATAGAAAATATTATGCTAGAACCTATATTGACTGTAGTCTTTTTGGGTATTGTCAGCAAAACGTGGAAATACAAATCCCTGGAGGCAGTGTGGACACGGATGGATGTGGCAGCACAGCACAGCTCTGCCTTGGAGCATTCATTTACCCAAGTCGTTGCTGTAACCTCAAACACCCCATTTACTTACATTAGAGCCAGCTCAGTTTTTATGCTCTAGTTTTGATAATTCATGTACTGGTTTTGATATATTATTGGGCATGTTTTCTTTTTTTTTTTCTTTTTGCCACCGATTTGGCCATCTCCTTTTATTGCCTTGGGACTTTTTGCCATATATTCATTACGATATGGGTCGTAATTTTTAAGTAGAGAATCTATTACACTGTAGTTCTCTGAGATATTTCTTAACCCCTGTCACAAGGAAAACCGTAAGTTTTTGTATTTAAAAGATGCAAAAACCTCACCAACTTCTGGAATAATTTATTGGATTTATGCCACTTTATGCTTTTAAGTCACTGCGCTGATGACGGATGCATTCCCCTCCCGAATGCTGACTGGGCTCACGACACAGAGGTTTTTCATCCCAGACTTCCAGTGTCACAGCATTTACAAAGCTAAAGACGTCTCTCCATCCATGGTCACTCCCCTGGCAGACACCTCCAGCTTTGTCAAGTCTCTCTGCAGCAATGTTTAACTTTTCCTTGGGTTTTTATTATACAAAAACAACTTTTAGTGAAGATGTATTTGGCATCTTTACCACTGAGAAAGGAAAGCAATAAGGAATGGTACATTCTCGACTGCTGCATACCTTCAGGGATCAGGTTTGTAAGAACCACGAATTAAATGGAACAGATAAATGAAAATCCATCTGCTGTTGGGAAAACCAAGCCTCATAGCCCTGAATCCCCAAAAAGAAACTGTACAAATTTGTCTTCTGAATTAACATCAAAGGTTGTGGGGAACAGACACATATGAAATCAAAATACGAATGCATCACTGACTTTACTGTGGTTTTACCTTGTAAACTTTCGGGGGAAAGGAACTGTGATTTATTTCTCTGAATAGCAGGGCATATAGCAGTCAAAAAAACCCCAGTACGTCCCCAAGTAGAACTTCAAAAACATTAAATAATTGCTTTAGTTTTAAGTCATAAAGAAAAACACATTAAACAAAATTTACTTGATGTACTGCTAATAACAGCTGCAATTACCTGGATGGTGAAATTCAGCTTACTGGCAAACACATTTGAAAAACTATTCAAATTTACTCACCTATGTTCACCACAACATTCTGAACCAAAATGTCAATCCCTAATTTAATTTTGCTGAGGAAGAAATCAAGTCACAGTTCAGTGGCTCTTTCAAGGCCTGAAAAGGCCTCAGTGACAAGCTCCTATTTACATCTCCTATCACTGGATAACCAGTCTGCCTTAGTACACAGTTCAGTAATGTGTTTTATTTAATTCCCTTCTCATTCAAAACATCAGAAGCTAAAACTTTGGTCTTTTTTTTTGTGTTACAGACTAGCACTTTTATTTTTCCTCTCTCCAGTAGAAATCCCAATTACGCTGTACCTCCCAACATCACACATAAAACTGCACTTTCTTACTGTATGCTTTTTCTAGTTTCCTTTAAGCTGAACTTAAAGTTTACAGCTTGGCTGTGAAAAATGTAACTGGAATAATTTCTTCCTGAGGTGACAATTGGGAAAAAAAAAAAATTACATAGGAAGCATATGGACTTTAATTGACTATCATGACAATCATATTACCCCAGAGATACTCATTTGAAGAAAGGGTCCTGGCAATAAGACATTAAAACAACTGTATTTTCTATGTCTTGGGTATCTTTTATCAGAGGTTCTCAGTGCATCTACAGTCATTCATTAATTAAACTGTAAGAGCCCCCAGTGTCACCAAGCAATTACTGCTTATCTCCCCTCAGTAAATACCAAATCAGGGACAGGGACAGTTAATTTCTAGGAAGATTTTAAAGCTGTCCTTCCCAACTGGCATTACTTTTATAAATGAATTAGGTTTCCTAGGTGGGTATTTGTGAAACTGATGAGTTGTATGTGAGGCAGAAAGAGACGTGAGGCACAAGCTGGTGCACACAAATGATTGAACACCCAAGGCAGCTCAGAGCCAAAGGCAGTGCAAGAGAAGTGAACCAAAGGAGTCCCGAGATAAATCTAACCCTCCCTATCCCACAAAATGCACAACAGCCCCAAGGTCCAAAGCTCCTTTACAAGGAAAGCTGCAATCATGGTTGAAACTCGTAATTTCATTGATTTACACAACAGGTTACATCCTTATGTGCCTTTTCTGGCTTCCATGAACAATGCTTTCCTTAGGGTTTTGATTATGATTTTCATTCTTTTTGGCCCTAGATGCAAACCTGTCATAAGATCTTCTAGTAGCATTAACATCACACCCATCTCTCTGATAGGATCCAAATGTACCTCCAACACCAATTACACAAATTCCCTCTCCTTCAAACAAACCCGGGACATTAATTCTCCTCCTGTCTGCTAACACTCAACTTTGTAAAGTATTTTAGATGCAGTTTGTATGCTGCACTCTACTCATTATGTTTTTAATGTCCAGGAATTCTGAAGCCCTTGTAAAAGTCTTACAGTTTTAATAAGAACATATTTATTATTTCAGTTTAACCTTAATTAGACCTTTGCTACAAGTCCAAAGTAAAAAGAGAAGGATGCCTTCCTCTGTCAAGAAGGTGTTTTAAACACCCTGAATGAGCAGAAGTATTTCTTTGGGGCAGATAAGTACTATAAACATTGAGAGGTTCCAGGGCACAATGGTTTGCATATAACATAACAGCTTTTTCAATTCGGGAAGCTGAGATTCATATCTACATAGGACAGAAGCAAAATTAATTTGACAGCATTAGTATAGACCTCTTGGACCTAATTAACATTCCAAACCTCTCTCAGAAACAGTACTTGAGTAGTTTCTTAAATGAGAACCAAAACGAAATAACTGTAAAGCCTGAGGTGACAAAGCTCAAAGGGAACAGTCATTTTGGTTCATGATTACGTTTTCTATAGAAGAGGGAACAGAAATGCATATTAATGAGAATGGAGGGTTTGGAGAGAGATGACCTCTTCTTACAAACTTTATCTCATTTATATCATTAGATATCGAAAAGTCAGGCCACCTCTTTTGTACTGTCGAACTATTCGCTCCAACTTTTGACCTCCTACTTCCAGACAATAGTGAAGATAGAGAAAATCAAATTCTGTTTCATCTTCAATGCTTAAAAGACACTGTGGATTAAGATATTTTACCAGCACTAAGCAGTGCCTGACTGGAAAATGAGTTCCATAAACATCATCCCTCAGCAGGCTCCAGAGCAGATCTAAAGCCATTGGTACAATATGATACCTCAGCCTCCACCTGTCTCTTTATGGAGCCCTTTGAAGGGTACAGATAAAGAAAAAAAAGTATAAAACATGTTCCTACTCACAATTTTAATCAAAGGAAAATATTAAATTGGGGAGATCATTTCCTTTGTTTTAGGCCAAGGGAAATCATGGTCATAGTGTGAGACAGACTTAATGAAAATTAAGTTTCTTAGAAAAATAAAGAAATCTAACCAAATCCCATGTTAATTCTAAATCTCCCTGCAGTTTTAAAAAGAACATCTGAGAAACTTCACTTGTGTAAGTTGGATGCCAGGCAATCATCAGCTGTGCAATAAATAGAGCAAAAGTGGTAACTTAGCAGAGCCGAGTGAATCAGCGAGGTGATCTTGTCTTACCCTTCAGCCCTAAGCAGTCACTGGGCACATGCATGGGATGAGGCCCTTTTTCCATTTTTCATACAGGACAGAATTGCCTCCTGTCAGCAGAAACGAACATTGCTCCATCCTTTAAACGTGTCTCTCTATCCTGTGTGAGCACACCATAAACTCCAACAGCAAGACAACAATCTCTGCTCCTGTAAAATAAGCAGCAGGAAGCTTCCTCGTTTTTCACATTCAACAGCAACAAATTTATTTTAGTCCAGCAGACCAAAGACACATTCCTGCTAAAGTGACACTCGCTCGATGAAACAACCAAAGCCATTTTCAGCACTGCTGACTCCTATGTTGAGCTGCACTGCATCAAACTGCATTATTTGTGGAAACAGCCTACAAAAAGCACGATGGCAAGCTGGTCTCTAGGGCATCAACAACTGTCTTTTCATGGACCTCTCTAATGAAGGGTGTGGGCACATATGTGAAGGCAGCATGAGAACTCATTGTGTTACAGAGGCTTGCTGTGAGCCAGACGTCTGAGCTACTTGAAAGTCCCAGCAAGTCTTTGTCTGAGAAAACAAGTAAATAGCTCTTTTTATTTGGCCTTTATTGGAATAATTGATGTTGCTATAGAGAACACAGTCATAAATTCGATCATCATTCTCTCAGAAAACCAAAACAATCTTTCTAAGGAACAGTCTGAAAGCAAGCACAGTAATTTAGCAGATAGATTAAACACAATCGTAACTGCGGAGAGAATTTACCTTGCAAATTGAGAACCTACAGGTCTAAAGCTGTACATTTTAAATGGTGCACAATGCTACCTTTCCTCAAAGGCAATTCCAAATATCAAGTGACAACAGAATTTTCAGATATCAAACACTTCAAACACTGACTTTTGACAGCTTGTACTTACACAGGAGAAAATCATCCCAAAGAACCGAGGTTCCAATTAAATCTCAAACTTTTTTATCTGAGAATTTGGTGGCCAAAAAACTCTTTCAACTATGGGCACAGTAACAGAAGGGATTCAGGATACATTTTTTTTTTCCACCCAAAATAACTTTCAGTAGATTTTCACAAAACTGTATCGTTATCCATCCTTTTGAATACAGATGCCAGTGACTCCATGGGGGGTTAGTTGGGAAAGCACCTTTAGAGACACTTGTTGCCCTTTTCTTGCCCTTGCTTGCTTGAGTTCTGTCTTGGCAATCACTTGCTGCTCCCTCAGCGGTGGGCTAAGTTCACAGCTCAGAGAAAGGCAGCTTGCTCAAGGCATTCTCCTCTGGGGAAACCAGCCACAAGGCCACTTACACTCTCTTTTCCCCTCCTGATAGCAATATATTTAAAAAAATAAATAAAATTAAAAGGTCTCTAGGATGCAAGGTAGATTTGAACCCATCATTATCCAGACAGAACCACCTCAACTGGAGCTTTCAGCAGGTCCTTTGAAATCTTTTCTGTTAAGATGGGAATGATTTTCCCACCCATATGTCTCAGAAACCTGAAACTTCACTCGTCTTTACATCCTCTGTCAGAAGGAATCTGTGGTTTCAGTACACGAAACATCAGTAATGTAATTTCATGGAAGTTTACGTGTGTGGAAATCTGATGCTGAGTTACACACAAGACTCATCTAGACCAGCACTACCTCTGCACCAGGTACTGCAGCAGGAAAGAGCTTCATCCTCTGGTACAGTGGAAGGGGAAGGGACAAAAACTGAGCAACAAACCCTTTCATTCTTCTGCCTGGGTCCCAAGAAACCTGGCATTTAAAAAAAAAAAATTGAATTTTCCGACAGAGGCTGGAAAATGGTACTAAGCTTTTTAAAAGTTTTTTCATAAAACACCAATGAAATATAAAAGTGAGTAGCATTTTTTTAATAAAAGCAACTTCACCCACTTCCCAAAAGTTTCTCAGTTTTCTGAAATGCCACTCAGGTCGGCATAAAGTGTTTTAATGAAGGTTCCTCTGCACCAAGGCGTTCCTTCCCAAACAGCAGAGAGAGGCTGGGAACCACCCCCTCAGCATGCCAGTGGCAAAAACCAGGATTTTTATGGGTCTGCAGACAAGATCAGACAGGAAGAAATAAATTCTCCCTGGACGAGCCAATGGGAATTGCACTTCACGGGGACTCAAATTCCCTTCATTTGCTACAAATCACATTATATCCCAGGAATTCCTATATGAAATAGTCATTCCTCAGGCAAGGCCTCCATTTACTCTTGCCTGAGGCAGACTCTGAGTGAGATCTTCAGAGCTGGGCTCCTGGGTGTTGGTGACACACTGGCAGAGGGAAAAGCTTCTCCCAGCCACCATGTCACACACTGATGAAGGGCAGATCTCCTTAATTTCAACAGGAACATGGCTTGGGCCCATCACTTCTGCCATTCAGAACCAAAAAATGCATAAATAAATATCTCAGGGAGTTTCTTAATTGGAAGCTTTCTCTGAAGAGAAGCACGATCTGTTAGTAAAGTATTCTTGGTAAAAACTCTCAAATATCTTTACCCTTATAGGGTAGAAAACCAAGTTTGTAGCTTTAGTCTGGCCTGCGTCCAAAACTGGAACATCTGCAAACTTTAAATCCCGTTTTACTATAAACTCAAAACAGCCTTAACCAGGAAAGAGTTTGTACCGATTATTGAAGCCAAACAGTACTAAAAAAAATTAAAACTTGAAATACTAATTATTAGCATACCCTTCCCTGAGACAAGACTGCTTTGTAAGAACATGAGCAAAAATAAGAGAGATATCCAAAAAATTACAATTCTGCTTCACATTTTGGGATTTTGATTTGTCAACAAGGGCCTGTCACTTTAACAGATGATTCAAAACCCAGGAAAAAACCAAAACAATAACTGTATTTCCTGAGGAACTTGCCCGAAGTGAAGACATTTATAATTTCTCCATATTAATGAAACAAACAAGACAATCTCATCTATTTTGCTAGATGTTGGAAAGAAAACAAACAAAAAACTCTCCACTGCCTTTAGCTTTCTCCAGTCTATCCAACAGGCACGTTAGATTCCTTTTCATTTCACAGTTAACCCTTGAAAGGGAACACTATGAAAATTCAAAGGTCCTTCCTTCCTTCCTTCCTTCCTTCCTTCCTTCCTTCCTTCC
>VZRQ01002934.1:150960-224556 GCA_013397975.1 Machaerirhynchus nigripectus | reverse complement strand
TTCCTTCCTTCCGTCCGTCCTTCCTTCCTTCCGTCCTTCCTTCCTTCCTTCCTTCCTTCCTTCCTTTCTTTCCTTTCTTTCCTTTCTTTCCTTCCTTCCTTTCCTCCCTCCCTTCCTCCCTCCCTCCCTCCCTTCCTTTTTTGCCACACTCAACGTACCCCAGAGGGAAAGACATTCCCCTCTTTTAGACACAGAAATTTATGTTCATTCAGTAGAGGGGAGAAAAACTTGGAAAATGAGGTGTTTTGACTCTTGGTCTGGCACCCTATCCACTGGACTGTCCTCCAGTACTAAGGACTGCAAACACAATAAATCATATGGGGTCAAAATCAAACGGAGGCTGAATCACCGAAGACTGTGGAATCAGAGGATGTGCACCAGTCTCCTCGAGGTGAGGTGCTTTATGCCGTGTTCTGATATTTATACCCTTAAAAAGCAAGGCTGAAGAGTGATGGGGGATGAAGGCCCAAGGGGAAAATGGACATCTACTTTTCTTTCACACAACTATTAATGGTCAAAATGTTTGGGGCTGTCTGCAGGAAGTGTTCATACAGAATGTCCAAGGCTCAGAAAGAGCATTACCTGGCACAGAAACACACTTCTGGTAATAGAAACTCAAATTTTACAAGCAAAAAACACCTTAACAGAATCTTAAATCCTAATAATGTGGTTGAAGGCAAACAAAATTTCTGACAAATTATTTCCCAATGACTTTCACCAGAGAAAGCAAGATAACTGAAAACAGAGCACACAGAACTGCCTTTGCTCTAGTCCTGTGGCAGAAAGACACAAATTATTCCTAAATTCAGTTTCACTTATTTTCCATAAGTTCTAATTACCACCAGTATTTTAATTACTGCATTTTGCAGAAGACCCATACAATAACCATTGAAAAAAGTCATTAGAGCTAATGAAAAATTCAATTTCAATGACTTCACTAGGTTGGTTTCAGCTTTTAGAGTCTTGGAATAAAAAACTTTGACAGTTTACATCATTAAATAATTGAATGTCATATAAATGTCCTCTTTTAGTCATCATTCATTTAATTATCTCCACTGTTGAAATAATGCAATAAGCCCATGCTGATCAGTATGACTTAGCACTTCTAAGCACAGATCTAAGAATACAAAACCAGTCATAGTATTTTTCCTCCAGAAAGATCAATTTCAATTTCTGTGTATATCTTCTAATATACATGATTATTAGCTCTTACTGTTGGGTTCACCATCCAACTCAGAGTATAGGACAAATATTTATTTACATATATGAAAAAAAAATTTAAGAGGGTAAGAACGGCTGAAATCAAATAGGGATTGAAATAGAGAAGAAGATGCTAAAAGCTAGATCAAACTTTACTACTTTGTATCTCTACCAAGAGATTATTTTCTCTTTTCCAGTAACTTGTCAACCTTTTGTCCCTGGAGTGTAGTTGGTATTTCTTGTTTAAAACTCCATGGTAGCAAACTGATCATGGTTAGCCCAGATGTGGGATTTGAAGGTAGAAATAGTACTATAAATTTTTTTGATGTGTATGTTTATTGAAAGTCCATATTGGAGTTTGTAACATAGTGGTATCTGAGGTATTGTTAGAATGGATGACACAATGTAAAGAAAACACAGTATTTCATGTTCTACTGATTAGTACAGATCAGTAAATCTGTATTTTATTATGATTCATTGGTCAGTAATAATTTTCCTATTTAATAAAATTTTGAATAGCAGTATATACTATAACCATATACCAAAATATTTCAAACTACATTCAAGGAACTCACAAATATGGATGTATTTGCATGTGTATGCTACTGCTACAGGTTTCTGTCTGCAAAAGAGAGATGCCATATGTGAAACAGAGGTACTGTTCCTCAAGGCTGTAAAGTCACTTTTATTCACATTAAAAATAATCGTGCACATGCTGCCTACCAGGAAGAATCCTCAAGCTTTTTATATCCAGAAGGGTCATTTCTACTTCTTATAGGTTGTCCACTTGCAACAAAAGAAACCTGTGACTTAAGTCACCACCACTTCCTTTTAAGTATTTAATATTTCAGCTTCATTCATCCCATTCTCTGAATTGTTACCAGCAACTATAAAATGCAGAGTAACAACAATTTTTTAAGGAGAGCAGGTTCACTGGTAGCATGGAATCAATAACCAACCAAGAGTCCAACCCTTTGTAACATTCTTCCAATATTGTACTAACTCCAATGAGGGATGAATGAAAAAAAATTAAAGAAATCTCATATCCTTCTCTTTGATCACTGCAGACTTGTATAGAAGGAGATCTCAATTTAGAAAGAAAATGAAACAGCACAAATAAACCAAATCTGTACAAAAGGTCTTGACATATAACAGACACAATTCTTGCCATCAATAAGCATGGACTTTTTTAACCTTCTCTGGAGAACTCAGCCTGTGGCATTAAGCTTGCACTGGGAAAAAAACGAAAACTGTAGCATTCTTTTTTTCAATCTAAGCCATGCAATGGGACGAATCATGTGCCTGAGAGTGGAGCAGACAAGCTTGTCACTTTGAAAAATCATTACCGAGGTATCTGGCTACCATGATTGCCCACCAACAACATTACTCAGTAATGAGGAGAACAACTGAATTCACCTTCTTCTCATGATGGAGCAGTGACTGTTCCTGCCAGTCTGCCTATTCCACATAAAGGACTTAGGGCATTTGGAGTATTACCAAAAAATTCAAGAATTCAGAGAACAATCAGAGCCCTGAGGAGACCTGACACCAACTATGGCTGATCTCATCCAGAGATCACACTGTCACTTCCACATGCTGCACCACCTCTAACACACCCACCCACTTGGCCCCAACTCAGGGAGGAAACAGACTCTCTCAGAACTTGCAGTGTGACCTCTACAACACACGCCACCAGATTCCTCCAATTTATCTATGTTCACACAGGAACAACTTCTAGAAAACCATCAGGTGCTGGGCACTGGCAAATCCCAACTCTTCCTGTGAGTGCCCCTGTGATACTGAGTTATTCTCTCTGTTCAGAAAAGCAACCTGGTTCAAGTCTGAAGTCCAGCTTCAGTCTCCAGTTTGGTGGATCACTTCTTTGTCACCACCAGGGTTTTTTCCATTACCAATTTCCTGTTCCTTGAAAAATATATGCACAGATTGTAATCAACAGCCCAGATCCCTGTCTTCCTACAACGAAATATACTGAGCTCCCTCCCAATCCTTTTAACACATTTTTCTAGTCATCCGAGCATTTCTGAATCCCATTCAATTTTTCAAAACTATTGCTGTTTTTCTTTATATCAACAAGCTAGATGTGACTATGATGGTCTAAAGATAAAAGTACATCAACATCTGCTCACGTGCTAGGAACCTTATATAGCTTTAACAGAACATTTTAAAATCTTTATAATAAAAGTATTACTTGACAAAAAAAGAAACATAAAAATAACCTACAACTGAAAATGTGCAAAGAGTATATAAAAAATTGAGATATATATATATATATATATATATAAAGATATATATATATTTGGATTACCATATTCAGATTTTATCCAGATTTCCATAATGCTGTTACATAAGATAACTGGAAAAAGACTGAATTTAAGGCACTGTACTCGATGTCTGCTGCCTTTAACAATGAAATCTTTCTGGTTAACGTTTTCTCAAAGGTTTCTTTGTAAGGAACAGGGCCAGCTCAGAGAAGAGGATGGGCACGGACAACCTCAGCCTGGCAAACTGAAAATATGGACAGTGGAGTAAACCTCTGACAAATAACAGGTCTTCCTTAGCATGCAAACACCTAAGAAAAATTAAAATGTCCACAGTCTGTCATAAAAAATTCATAAATAATTCTTATTCTGGGCTGGCAAGGGATAGCTGGTTAAAGGACACACATCAAACACGCGCAACCAAGGCACGTGTGACACACCATATGGGTGTAGACAGCCTGCAAAACCTGCACCATTCCGTGATGCAAATTTCTTTTAGATCTAAAACATTTCTGACATTGAAGCATTTGTCCTGCCTTAATGGTAATTTCGAGAGATGAGCTCACAACATGACTACAACAGTACAGCAGGAACCAACTGGAACCTTTTACATTTTACAGGAGTAATGTAAAATAAGTAACTCTGGTTTATCAGCCTCATAAGCAGCTCTAACTTCACTAATATCAGAAAAATGCTTCAGGTAATCAACAAGCTAAGTAAAAATATTTCTGTTTTACAGACTTAGTTGCTCCCGGATTTGAAAATGAGCATTTGGGTGCAGTGAAATGGAAGAGGCAATTGGAAACCAATTAGCTGAACTGAAAATTGAAGTGGTTTCAGCCCCAGATCTGCAATCTGCCCTGAGACTTGCATCAGTGTTCTTATTATATCTTATGCTTTGAATTGGGCTTCACGTGATGAAGAGCTGCAAACACTCCCTGGTTTGGTAGAACTGGAGTATTCTGATATTATCAGCAATGGCAGCAACACAACCATCACCCATGTTTTGGGGTATTTGCATTCCTGAGTTTATAGCTGTTTAGGCAGGCGGGATTTTGTCTGTTTAGAGATATTAAATTCAGACTGGGCATCTTCACCCAAGGCTGCTCCTCCACGCCCTTAGAAGTTAATTCAACAGTGGGATCTACCACAACCACCACAGCGTCAGGACACTACAGAAAGCCTTCCCATGCTTCTTGCCTCCCTGGAATGGGCATTTGGACAGGGGATATTTGGGCACAGTTGGGCTTTATACACTGTTTTAAGGAGCAGCACATGAAACACAAGTATTTTCTGGAGCTGCAGAGATCTGTTAATGATATATGGCAATGTGGCCTGCTTGCTCTCACTTAATAAACTTGGCTGAATGGTAACTGGTGAGTGATGTCCCATTCTTATTTCACCTCACCAGCTTTATCTCTTACTCTCTCCTATCCTGTTGAGGTAGAGGAGCAATTCAGTGGCTGGGGGGACATCTGGCAGCTGGTCATGGTCAACCCACTACACAACTCCCTCTGTGTGCTAGATAAATTTAATTCTGTGTGTATATCCCTTCCACACACATCTAGAGTTCCAGTGTCACAGACTTCATACTGAATGCACATGGTATTCTTCAGAGACTATCATGTGGCTACAGCCAGACAGAAATACTCCATATGGTGTTGCTACTGTACCTATAAAAAGGCTTTAATGAATTCTGACTTCATCCCGCCACATAAGAAGTATGGAAATGTAATGCCTGCCACATTTTGTTGCTCTCAGCCTCTCCTGCAGTCTGTCCTCCTGTGTCTTTTCCTCTCTCGTTCTGCACTGGGACGCTGTGCTCACCTCTAGCAGGCGTCTAAGAACATCCATCGCCCATCTGTTTGAGTTTAAATCAAGCTTTTTTCTTCAATCTGTTGCTCATGCTGCCTATTGGCTCTTGGAAGAATTATGCTGCTTTACCCCCTCCTTGAAGCCTTTCCTTGGCTTCACAAGGGTGGTGCTGTTGCCATGTTAGAGATCACTGCCTATCGTGGTGAGCCACAGCATCTCCTGGTTTTCTTGTGTCCTCCCCAGCTCATTCAGTAATTTCCTTTCATCTTTTACACCGATGGTTATTTCTGAACACAATCTCCTTTTTTTGTCTCGTTGCTTGCAGCGCACCACTTATTCAGCAGGATTAGCAGGATTTATAGGTTCCATGCTTGTACAAATAAAAAATAGTAATTAACTGATTAAGAGTTTGGGAAAATAAATAAGCAATTTTTTCATTTTCATAGATGGTATTTTCTAATTCACTTTCCCACTTTAGCACTTATTAACGCTTTCAAAAAAGAAACTTTATTTTAGGTTTCTCCTTATTTTTCCTCTTTTTTAAAGAAAAAAACCCCTAATATTAGCACTGCAACCATTTCCATACATTAGAAAACTATTTCTATATATTAGACACAGACACATGGAAATACAGTCGAGCTTGAAGATACCAATGGGATTTTCATTGTCGAATAGGAACAATTTATATCTCTGCCTAGTGGCTGGCTTTCCAAAATCCTCACCAGGATTCATAGACATGGACAGAAAAAGCAGCACTATTTTAGGTTGCTGGAAGGAGGCCGTTAGTCACTATGAACACTTTGCAGCTGGTGTACATTGCAGGGGCTGTTGACCAAATGAACCTTTAAAGGAGAGCAATTTTAAGTCCACTAAAACTCAGACACATACCAACTCACGAGGAAAAAAAAAAAACCTGGGAATTAAGGAGAAAAACACTCTGTTAAATCACACAACTCCTTGCTCAGCGTGTGAAAGAGTCACTCCTACGGTCACAAGAACTTGGAGAATCCATGGAAGGGCACCTTGAATATTGTCCATTTAGAAGGTGTTGATGAGCTCAACCAGTTCTAAATACACAGAATAAAGGGGGTTAGGGTGGTTTGATTTTATGTTTGGGGTTTCATTCACGAGGAAAGATCCATAATTTCAGGTGATATTTTACCTTAATTGTCTGGTGGCCAAATGTGTCATGTAAGACACTCAAGCCTAGCAAGAGGAGTAAAGGGATTCCAGGCTAAGCAGACAACTGGAAGCAAGAGAAGGAAGTTATGAGGCCAAAGCAGTTTCAGCTGAATATTTCATTTTGGGGTAGGAAATACACTGAGGAGTTCAAACTTATGAAACAGAAAAGGATTGGTCCATATTTTCCCACTTTTTTTCCTAAATAGTGACAAAGGCCCTGCAGTGATGGGATAACCAAAACTTTTCTTACAAGAAGACCTAACATACAGAATTTTCCTTTTTCTTTGGCTCTTAATTACATTCCTTTGCATCACATAAAAATTCACAGTCCATTCTGCTGAAAAGCAAATCTGTAATGATAGAAAGTAGGTTTTATAGGGGGAAAAAAAAGGAAAATTATTACTGAATTTACAGAAATTCAGTATGATGTATTACAGCTACCTTTTGCAATGCTCTAGACAGAACCCTACAGAGTTGTCAACAGAGGCTTCAGCTCAGGAGATCTCATCGGTTTTGAAAATGATCTCTCTTTATCTGATAGCATCTGATTTCTGGGCTACAATTTAAAATAAAATATAATAAAGAAAGTTACTCAACTCCAAAGATCAAGGGAACAAAGAAAAGCAAACAAACATCAACAGTTTAGCAGCCAGTTTCATTTCCTTTCACATTTTCAGAAAACAAATTAGTGTTTTAATATTCCAGGGGCAAACTACAGTAGTTGTGCTGTCAGATTTCAAGACACACTCCAAAGCTGTTCCTCATCTCAATTTTGTGTATTAAACATCCCATCTGGTTTGGGTCTGATCCAGTAAAACTAACCTGCATCCTTCAAATACCCTTTAAATGCTGCATCCTGGAGTTTTAATAACTCTCCTACTCAGTGAATCAAGGGCTTGCTCATATTTCAGTGCTTAGCAGTTTGTGTGCCCCTTAAATCCTGCCCTCAGACACATTTAGGAATATTACAGAGCGTTCCAGGTTTCCCAGAAGCAAATTCCATTGTGAAATTTTTATCCGAGACAATAAATATTCCCTAAATTACTTTAATGCACAAAGCAACTATTTAAGTAGAGTTCTTCAAATGATATCACCTTTTGGTATTACCAATCCCATTTCATTTATAGTTTATATGCACAGTGCTTCCACATTCCCTTCAACATTTAAATATTTATATACCACTACTGCTCGGGGAGGGAACACACGCCAGTGGCTGTTAGCAGGATGTAAAGCAACATTTGGATTGGTAGTTAGTGCAAACCTTGCCTGACTTCTCAGTAACTATAAGGAGTCCATCACCACGCCACCCTAGAGCACGCTGCATGGCTGGAGTTCTGCCAGTGCTGTATTCTGCAGCTCACAGAGCTGGGGGGAAAAAAAAAGCAACTTAGTTCCTTAATACAGGAAGTAATTAAGGCAGAATTCAGCTGAGCAAACGTGGCTGGGTTTCACCAGTTTTGCACCTGCCTATGCTCCCCTCAAGGCTGATGGGAGACACAGACATCCTGACCCAGACAACACCACAGGCCAAGCAACTCAAACCTTGCCAGTGCTACTTGCTACACTTCCAGTATAAAGGCAGCCTCATGGAACAGGATTAGATACAGACAACTACACAGGGTAACATGAATCTTGTCCTTATTGTTTCTGCTTGAATAATCTTCCTTTCACCAAATATCACCTGAGATAATTTTAAAAATACATATAATTTTTCTTGGATGTTTATACAAACAAATGGAGAGTCTTTCTAATGAATGCAAGGCTGCTATTTACTTTCTTCTTAACTACTCAAATCACAAGCCCTGTTTGGAATTGAATAAATTTGCCGATCTGTTTGTTTATTTCCACAGCCTGAAGCAGCCTTTCTTCCAATAACCCTCCTTTGCACCTCTGATGCCAAAGGGCAGATTGGTTTTGAGGGGTTTTTTAGTGTTTTTTGCTGTTGGCTAGAAACAAACAGAAAAATAGTAGCGTGTCATATTAGTCATAATATACCTTCATCAAACAGTAAAATGTGATGTTAACCTGTCATGTAAACTCTAGACAGGCCAGGAAGTAAGAAATTACCACGCATGGTCTTCCCTATTTTATGGATTTTATGGAGCCATGCAGATGATTGGGAAAACACCAGGCAGGAACATTTATCATTTCTGCAAAGATAATCTGAGATTTCAGGTTCTTACATGCCAAGTGAAGTGACTTTGCTGCTGTTCATGGTGCAAAGAGGCAAACCACCAGTTTGACTTAAAATAAATTCAACAAGGAGGTTGCTCAGATTTATGAATGTTTCCTTGCGGAGTTTGTCTCTGATTCACAGACATTACCACCGACAGGTAACATTATATTTTCTTCCTCTCTGACCTCCTGTACTTCCCACCACACATAATTTCATTTCTTTCTCCTACTGAAACTCCAGTTCCTTGTGTTTGGACTCGAATCTCCCCCACAGGTTTTCTGAAGATGAAACTAATCTCTCCTGAAAGATGCTGGAAATTCAGCTTTCTAAAGGAGCTCTAATGGCCTCAAACACTATATTTGTATAAAAAAATAAAGCCTGACCAGGCACGCAAGTCTCACAGACACAGGGTTAAACTCCCTTCCTCCCCAAAACAGTACATCCTCACAGCTCCTATTATTCCCTTTAAGACTGACAATATGTGTAGTTTGTGATTGCAGAACTAGAAGAACTGCTGGAGAGATCCTTACATATATAGATACTATATTCCATATTGTCCTTTTCGTTTTCTCCTGAAGGAAATGGAAGGCAGGAATGGAAGGGGTGATTCCTCAGCAGTAGCCAGCTACTCTGGTTCTCTTGTTTGCCTCTTCTATCAGCAAAAAGCTAAAATAAGCCATCGTAGCACAGGGTTAATGGCTCAAAATGGACTGATGCCTTCGATTTTCTGGCTTTGCTTCCTGAAACATCTGCTGGCAAAGACACTTTCCTGAAAGTGCTCAGCAGAAGGACTGTTTTCCCCCAAAGTAAGTGCAATTCCAGATATAATTCAGAACCAGAAAAACACACTGCAGAGCCAAGTAATTGTCTAGAAATAATTATTTAACTGTTTCAAAGACAGTTAGGAATTTCCCTCTAACTGAGAAGAACTAGCAACCAGGAGTACCAGGAAAACTAATGGAGGCTCCAAAGGCCCAAAGCTGAATGGTAGAAGCAACACAACTTCCTCCACTACGGTCCCTAAATGCTGATTTACCTTTTTAAGGACCTATGAGCACGATGTAGAAGGCTACAAATGAAGTTACTTGCTGCAGTTAATAGCATTAATAATAGGTAATAAAGTACAATAGATGATATACTATGCTATAATAAATAAAGCACAAATCCAAGAGGGTGGGAAACTATTTGACAAACTGAGTAACATCCTTGCCTGGTTCAGAGCAGTGTGAGGAAGAACCATATTGTGGTCACTTCCACAAGGAAAATTTCTTGCTTGGCAAAAAACCAAAGCAGAACCTGAAATGGCAATGTCTGGTTTGGGACCCTGTGGGAACAGGAGGGAAAAAAACCAGAGTTTTTACCCCTATATTAATTATTTCTTAGTTTTCTTTCCCCTCAGTCCTAATGTTGTTTTTATGCAACTATTTGCATTTATTAAATTATAAATTATTTCAGATAACTCGAAAGGAAAATAAACATCTGAACGCCTTGTACTGGAAGAGAAAACCAATATGACAAAGAAAATTACTAATATGATAAAAAATTTATATATAACCAAGGCAAAATGTCAATCCTGCTGTTTCTGGCTCACATTCAGTCTTATGAAGAGGCGGAATGAAAATTTTTAAAAATATATTAATAAATAATGCCAGCCCTGTTAAAAGCAGGATGCCAGGGCAAAAGAGGCCTAAGCAAAAGCCCACTCTGAAAAATTTGTAGATGCAGGAAGGATAAGCGGAGTAAATGCCAATTTTTTGCTATCTATTTTCAACAATGAAAGTACTAATGGACAAAAAAAGAGTCAAGAATAGAAACTTCTTGGGTATTTATTCACTGCATTCGTAGCCAGTGACAATCAGGTGCCTTAACTTGGTCTCATCGTGACTGGAAATGGTCACAACCAGCTGACAAGAAAAGCAGAGAGAGAGCCAGGAAAAATCTCTCACCTCCCCAGATTTCAGTGGTTCCAGAATCACTCACATCGTTGAAGATCACTTATCTGACTTGTGGATGTTCACAGCTCTGCACCACCACCCCAGCACAGTCACAGGCACGACACGAGCGCTGCTCTCCGTTCTCAGAGCCAGCTCTGCAATGTGCTCAGTACTTCCAGGGCAATTATGTTACACGATGCTCTAAAATAAATTCAATTATTGAACAACACCATATGTCACTCCCCTCCAGCTGGAAACACAGCATATACTTACTTTGGTAAAAAAATCAAAACCTGGTGGAGGAAATAGTATTTGTTGTGACTGAAAAGCCTCATTCTCTGCTGTGGGATGGGCTGATAGTGTGATTATAAGTTTAGGTAAACTTTCACCTCCTCTCTGAGCACTCGATTTCTCTCTTATTTCACTCTCCCACCTGCAAAATGTTTGCCTATGTAAATTCTCACCTCTGCTGTTAAAATTACCTTCCTAGTCTGATAGTCTGGAAATATCCTTCCCTCCCTCCCAAGCTACCAAAGCTATTACTGTACAGAGTCATCCCCTCCACCCAACAAGTCACCTCTAAAAACAGCACGTGCATGTTCTTGGCTCTTGATCCTTGCTCTGTATCTTGGATTTTATTCCTTCTTGTGGCCCTTTACTCCTTCTTGAAGCCACCAAGCCCACAGCCTTTATTTTCTCCTCACTTTTGTTCTTATTGTTTCTTTTATCCTCCCTCAGTTTTCGACAAATGGAGCTGAAGAGTATCTACTGCTGCAAGGTTTTCCATTAAAAGACTTTTCATTACTGGAAGAGCTCAACTATTTCTAGAAAAATTGTATATATACAAATATAAAAGGTGGGAACACTTAACATGTTATAATCTTAAAACCAGTGCTTTAGAACAAGAACAAATTTGGGATTCTTAAAACTGTATTTTTGTCCTGTGCGGAAATTATTACCTGCATAAGTTTTACAATTTCCTTTGGGGTTTATAAGGATACATATTATGATATTAAGGAACATTGGCAGCATGGATTGGCAATTTAAAAGCAACTCCAGGTACTTTAAAGTCTCTCTGGTACTCATCTTTTACAACTGCCTGTTAGTTGCATCCAAATAGTTTTTTAATTTCTGAATTTGCCTTTATGTTTAAAGTGTTATAAATATAAAAAGGAAAAGGAACACTAAAGAGACGAGTTTACAGTGCCACTGCTAGATGCTGGAGTTTGACAGCGAAGAAGTCAAAATCTTCCAGAAATACCAGTCCCTGTTCACTCCCTACCTGTACTCCTCTGGTTATGAAACAGATACTCCATGGAAGGGAGCAATTACAAGTGCTATTTCCCAAAAGAAATTCCCAGGAAGGTTCACAGCTCTGGATACCACGTGGGATTTGGCAAATAAAATCAGGTTGCTCAAGTGGGATACCGAAAATGCAGAAGAGAAGAGACATAAAAGAGCTTCTACAAGGGGAGAGGCTCCTGACGAGCTGAAAGCAGAAATCCAGTCTCCAAAACTGAATCAAAGAGGGACTGCAAGTACAGTCCTACCTTTAAGCTAGAGATAAATACATTTTACAAGCTACACCTAAGACAGGACCAGTAAAATAAAGATTCTTGTAAAAAAAGAAATAAAATAAAATAAGGTGCCCCACAGAGAACATGGAGAAGAAGAAAAGCTGTATGTTATGAGGCTTCCAGAGGAGATATCCTATTAAATATTAAAGCAAGCCCACTATTCCCCTCTGGCTGTTAAGAAATACACTGAACACTGTAGATACAAGATCACCCACCAATTTAGGGTGAAGAGGCTGGAAACAAAAAACAAGCAATACTCCTAGAGATTCAGCCCCTTAAAATTATGAAAGATTTCTCAGAACTGAAAGAAAAGGATAAAGAAGAAATACATAAAAACCAAAACTGGCAACCAGCATGGCTGTGATGAAAAGCACCCTTAATTGATAAAGCTTCCAATCCTAAAACCCAGGCACTGAATGTTATCTGACAAAAATCTCATTATCCCTGGAACTTAAACACAAGGAGATCTAAAATTTTACAACGAAAATAGGGCAGGGAGAAACAGCAAAAGACAAGGTAAAGAAAACAGTAGGATACTAAGCTTGAGGGAAAAAACGAACAATGAGGCCACTCAGTTCATTAGGAATAGCAAGAAATACCTGATAAATAGTCCAGAACAAACAGTGAAAGTTTTTGGATGTTTTATAAAGGATTATGTGGAACAGATACATCTTCACACAAAAGACGACCAACCACGCTACAGATTGACACCAGCTTCAGTAAAAACAAGAAGGTGAGGGGATAAGGCTGGAAAATCCAGTTATACATGAGTTCATATCTGAATTTTACACGTTTTAGAAGAGCTTAAAACATTTATTAGTAAGCTTCTTTCATAAAATCTAGCAAGTTAAAACATTTCCTTCTCCCACAACTAAAGACAGTTTACACAGGAACTGGAACAACAGCTTGTTATATAAATCTGTTGATAAAAATGTTGATGCAGAAATGCTTACTAAAATGCCAACAGATAGAATAAAAGCCATACTAATTGGATTTATGCACTTAGAAAAGGATTTATGGTAAACAAAAAAAACCCACAACTGTAGGTAATCATAGGAGATCCTTTAAGCTGCCTTAAAATATGCATTAAAAAAATTACTCCCTGTGATACAGGCACTATAAAGTACAAGTTGTTTCAAAGACTAATTAGATAAATCCATCTGAGAAAGTTCAGCATGACCTAATAAACTCAAAGCTGTGGATCCAACCTCTGTCTCAGAAAGTGCCCAGAATGAGGTTTTCCAAAACTAGAAGGGTGCTCACTTGGTGAAGTGTTGCTTTAGACTTGACATTTTATTCCCTAAAAAAGCCTTAATGCTACTGGCCACTGTCAGAAGAGGGATGCTGGGTTGGGGGGCACCTCTGGTCTCATTAAAACAGCTTTTGGTGTGGCCACTCTTTCTACACCCCAAAAAGCTGAAGAGTTAAGTGCTCTATGCAAATGTTTATTTTTCAATGTAACTTACGGGCACCTGTTTTTGATTTGCATGAAGGCCTTATACCTGCAGGATGGAAACACAGAAGGGTCAGGGTGAGACTTCCTGATGTGTGACATCCCACAAGCCCAGACACAGGGGATGCTACTGAGAAGTTCAGCAGTAAAATGCAGGAAAGAGCTTGTTATTTACAGGTAGGCACCAGATAGAGAACAAAAGTGGCAAAAGGTCATCTCAAATCTCAAAAATTCAGATCACTCTGTCTAGAAAATAAATGAAACCCCAGTCTCTTTTCAATATGCCTTCACTTCTCTGCCTAAATATGAGAAGCTGTGATCTTTTCCTAATCAATAGGAATTTTAAGGGTGGTATGATCTGACTCTTTGGGGTCCAAACCTCCCTGGTAAAGTATAAGAAATCGTACTAAGAAAAATATATTATATCACAAATTACATAAAAACTTTTCTTTTCCAGTGTTTTCCAAAGAAAAATGAGAAATAAATATGCAAGAGACCTCTGCTGACCTCCTTCTGAGGGACTGAAATGCACAGACCAATACTTATTTTTACTTGCTTCTAGACTATGAACTTTTCAAATGTAAAAGGGATGAGCTTCATCCCTTGCTGAAAACTTTCTGTGTTCTAAGAAATCCTCAGCGCTAAAAGCAGACCTCAGTTCCATCTCTCAGAGTAGCCAACTTCCTGGACTCTGCCTTGCAAAGACTGAAATGAAGCCCAGCTCTGTGTTTTAAGGCACTTTGGAAAACATCCAAACGTGCTCGGGATTTAAATGTGTTTGTTACCTAACACAAAAAATATCAATGGTAAAACAATGCATAAAAGCTGTCATTTGTCCTCCCACACAAACGTTTGCCTCTAACCACGCGACCTTGCAGTCTCTCCTGTTCAGCCTAGAATTGCCCACACTGAAAAACATGGAAGTTTTCTATTTCTTCCCCAAAATGCACTATTGTATTAAATATATCTGCAGAGCTCCATATTTGTCCTTTTTATATTTTCTCTTGCTGAACTTCCAGGATCAGGTGACAACTTCCAACAACAGCTGGGCCTCTAAACTTTAGGAATAAATAATTTCTTTGGTGGGAGTAAGCTTTCTAGAAGAGGTAATCCTCTTTGGTTAGACCAACTACCATTGCTGGCTACCACAGGCATCTGAAGCTCTTCTTCAGATCCTAAAGTAAAACAGAACAGTGATAATGATCTCAGGAGTTAAGGACTGGCCTCGTATTGAAAGACAGTGAGAAAGCAGATTCTACCAGGGTTCCAGAAAGTGATGTTTTCACCACTGGATTGGCAATGTCTCAGTGAACCCAAAGAGGTGATCCTGCACAGGGTGCCAGCAGACATTTTCTTAAGCTGGTGTCTTTCCATGACACAAGGCTAGGACCTATGTTTCTCAAGAAAACAACTGAAAGGGGCTTTTTGGCCTAAAATAGAGAGTAAATGCATCAGATTTTCCATTTTGTATCCCAATGAGGAATAACTGAGCAACTTCCAAATCCCTGCAGCCCAAAGCCAGGAAACCATTTGAGATGGCCTGACAAGACAGAGGACACTGAGTGACCACTAGCCCCTGACATAAAGGATTTACATCAGAAAGAAGTGGGGACAATGACACACAAGATCACCTTGCAGCACAGCTCTGTCCAATGATGGTATTTCCTTTTTGGTTTTATTTGTGAAGCAGACAATCTTTATTTTATTCAAATCTACCACATGCCACCAGGCAGTGGCTTACCCAAGAAATGTGCTGTAGTCACTGCTTAACACTACAGGACATTTTAATGTGAGACACAAACACAGTTTGATACAGAGGGTGACTGATACACTCCACTCTAAAGATTGTCCTGGGCTCTTCCAATCCTGTCCCACACCAATGTTCTGAAAAGCAACCTGAATTCACCCTGGATTGGTACCTCTGCTGCGAGAGCCAGGATCTGGAAGTTTATTGCACTGCCTGTGGCAAAGCAGAGCTCTCTGCTAAGGCACCCAAGCAGGAACCTTGTCCACACAAAAAACCCACATCCCCCGACAGAAACATTTTGACAAACACCATTTACACAGAACAAACGTGTGATTTTAGGGGTTTTCTCCAGGCATTGGATGAGTCAGCTAACAGAGGCCATTCTTTTTTGATGGGAACTTAATTCTGTTCTAAGCCCTATACCAGACACCAGAGCCAATCTTCACGACCACTGGATGCTGGCAGATGTGCTCAGTCTTGACTTACTCATAAAAATTTGTCTGCAGACCTACTGGGGATAAAAACATATTGCTGTTAAACAAGACGATGAAAACAGGACAAATTCTGTACATAAATTAATTATTGGAAAGAGAGAAAGGCTAAGGGATATTCTAACTTCTCTGCATTTTTGAGTCATTACTGTTTATTCAGTGACACAAAAAGCTTGACTTCTACACCTGGATATTCATACAGCACTTGAAGGAGTCACCAGCACCGACTTCCTAATTGCGATGAGAATTTCTCAACCTCTAGAACAGAAGAGACGGTTTCAGATCCTCACCTTGCCTTCTCCCAGTCCAGGAGTTCCACTAATAATTCCCCACTGCCAGACATATTTTACTGTCATGAATGAAGCAAGGTCTAAATGAATCCCCTGAATGTGGGTTTCCCCAGGAATTTGTATCCAAACTGGTGGGATACACAAGTGGGAAAAGAGAAATAGCAATGATGAGACATCATTAAACAAACTGTGTCCTTCAAGGCATGACACTGACACCAACATCACTCCTAAAAACTGAATTTTGTCACTTATGAGCAAAACAGAATACTCCATTTTTTTAAAGGGTGCTCAATAGTATTTAACATTTAAAACAGTTTGACTGCAGCACACACAAGACTGGGCACACCAACCATCCAAGATGTCACCCAAGTGAGGGCAGCTTTGGAAAGCTGAACCTGCTTGCTAAGTTTGATAGGGAGGAGTTGAATCCTGGACAATGTGCTCTCTTCTCTCATCAGGCAAGTTTCAAGAGTCTCTTTGTGTGCCCAGTACGGCACTGCTTTGTTTTCACATCAAACCCATAAAAGGGTAGGAGAGTTGTGGTGCTCATAGCTTGTTTTGAGCTAATTCAAAGGACCCGAGAGAAAAAGCTGCAGAGATAAAAAACCTCTGCTTGTCATTTTCAACCACCTGTGAGATCTGGCAACTGATTAGAAACCTTAGCTGAATATCGATGAACGACACAGGAAACACAAGAAGGAGACAACTTAAAAAAATTGGTATTTCAGAACATATTGAAAACAAACCCCTTTTTCTTCTGCTTCTAATTTGGAGGCCTGGAGGTGACCCTTCAGAACAACATGTTGTACTTCCAGAGAAATAACATTTCATATTTTTATATAAGGCTAAAACAGATCAAAGATTGAAAGTGTACAAAGTTGAAAGGAAACATATGGCTGTTTTAAACTGTTATTAGCCTAATTCAACTTTATCATTAGCTCAGCTCAGAGGTTAACGCATTACATATTTCAGCTTAGCCAGTCATATCTGCTACAGGCATGCTGAACAAATATCATATAAATCACAGAGCCTGACAAAACTTAATAGGAAAAGCTGCTAAATTGACCTATAAATATAACGTATTACAATGCATCAGCTGGTGTTGCCAATTTTTTGGAAACAGTGGAAGAATTGGGATAGTTGTCTAATATCCTCTTTCAAGTTTTTTACATGACTACGGGATGAATATTCAAAATCTTAAACCCAGGGAACTAATCCCACATTCAATGTTTTACACCTGAGTTATTCTTCAATAATGTGTTGAAACTTACAACAAGACTCCAACACCTTCCCCTATTCTAATCTTCTCTGATCTGTCTGAAGCAACAGTTCACCTCTTTGACAAGTGCATTTACAGTTATTTTAAAATCACTTTTTTGAAACCCAGCAGTTCTGCAAACCAGATTTGCTTTGAATCTCATTCCCTCCTTGCTGGAGGAGGCAGAATTTAATATTCATGATCCATGCTCCTGTAAGGGAGTATTTGCAATTCTTCTGATACACGTTACTGGGTTAATCTATTTTCTTTCTTGAAATGTATCTTTTGTTCCTACAAAGGTAATGAAGGAGAGTTACTCATCTTCATAATTAATCTTGAATTTTAATTAAACCTATTAACTGAACATGTCAAATGTTTGTCACTTTCAAAGCAGCATAAAAATTACCCTTAGTAATAAATGTTACTTATTCCCATATTGCCCTGGATTATATTGTAGCCACAGTATCTATAACAAGATCCTTATGCTATTTTATTTGATATTAATATGATTTATTATGTTCCAACAATATATTTTATTCACTCCTCTGTACCACCAGCAGCACAAGGATAAATTGTGTTGTAGAACATGCTCTGTATGTTCTGTACAGTACACCCCGAAATAAATGAGTCTGCAATGACAGACACACTTTCCCTTATCTCCCTTAACTTTGCATAACACACTCAAAATGCACTATTTATGCATCTCCTATTCTGCAATGAGTCTAGTCAAATGAACAATCCACATGAATAAACATAAAGATGTAAGAAAGGGTTTGAAAGATCAGAGAACAAATTAGCAGGGTTGGGATATCCTTTGCCATGTTACCTGAATATCTAATAAAAGTACATGATATGAAGGACACTGGAGATGAGAAGCACACTCTACTTGGAAAAATATTCCTAGACTAGCAGCCTTATGGTTTTCCATGCTAAGAATCCATCCTGCCATGCTTAGCACATCAATTCCACTCTCCCCTAAAAGCTGGTGCTCTGTGATCAACCCAGGATCTAAAACAGATCTAAAAGTCAACCTGTGTTATCATCTCCTCACGGAGCATCACCAACAGCAAAGACCCCACCAGTTACATCAACACCAGTTAATTAACACATCCCCACAGTTCTTAATGCCTCCAAGGGATCTGCAGACATCCAAATTTTCTCTAAATACTTACTTCGGGGATAAGAAATCCATTCCTCAGATACAACAGTACCAAGACAAAATAGTTCAAAGCTGAAGAAGCACCAGCCATGCCCTCACACTCCAAACAGCTTTGCTTTTGCTAAAAGAAATATATCATGTTAATGAATTATTCACTTAACTAGCTCCTGTATTTCCTTAAACCCATTTTTTCCTTGGGAACATGGCAACACCAGTGGTGTGTATAACGTGAGATGTTATGATGGATGCAGAACAGGTAATGGCATCAAAGGGAACAAAAGGCTATATTTCCAACAATCCCAGCACAGATCTTCCAGGAAGGTTACAAAGTCTCATGATGATGATGATGATGATGCACAGGCATTAGCTGGCTGCCTTTGGTGATCTGCCTTCCCGGGTCCCAAGGAATAAAAGCAGGAAAACCACTCTGCCACACAACTCAGCAAATGTAACTACATAGAAAGCAGAGCCACGAGCAAGCTTTGAAGAGTGGCATAAAATTCCTTTGTAGATAACTCCTTTCTAGGTAAAACCAGGGAAAATCAGGTATTTGCGTATTATTATTATTATTATTATTATTATTATTATTATTACTGTATCTGATAACTCCAGCTAACATAAACACAGTCAGCTCTCTGCACATTAATATGCAAGTGTGACAATGTCATTTTAGTTTTTGTTGCTATTAGTCTGTAGGGCAGGAGAACAAGGAACATTAATATTGAGATACTTGGCTATTAGAAATCAGTGCTTTCACTTCTGTTTTGATGTGTTTGGTGGAAATGTAAATATGGAAGTGTTTTAATCAAGGAGGGGGATGATATGGAGTATTCCCTGTAGGTACAAGATAAATAAAAATTAACTGCCTTCACAGTGAGCTTTAGATTGTAGCATAAAGAACCCTGGTTTACTCTGTCAAAACATTACACAAACAACAAACAAGTCTCTTTACCTGGACTCCCAGGCAAAGAAACAACACATGAACTTTTTTTATATAATTTTAGTCAGTCAACATCCTCCCAGCCCTCTGAAGGGCTGGAATACAGAAGTGCTAAAAAACATCGGAGACACTACCTTAACGCACAATCTTAATGGGTATATCCTTGTTCCTTTACACCAAATATTGATTTACTCTGAATTATTACAAATATTATGGAAGCTTCTTGACACTGATGTGCTTTGCATGCTGGTAATGAAAGAGAGAGAAGTATAATGACCAAATCTATAAAAAGACACATTTTTTTGCAATCAGATGGTTACCAGGGCAAAGTATGATGATGCTAAAGTCATAGAGATAAGGACAATAATGGAGGTTCGCATGGAAAAAAATCCAACATCTTGACCCCTTTCTCTCCTGATTAACTAAGTGCTAAAGCCAAGGTGGCCACATGGAAGCACTTCGAGTGATTTGGAATTTCAGTGTGCAGAATTACAATCATATGCATAACCAGCCCTGAGAAAGCCACTGAAACAGTAGAATTAGAAAAGAAATACAGAGGCAATACCTTATATCTAAATGAGATTACAGAAAATGGAAAGAGAATGAGAGTGGTAAGTATTTAACACCAAAACCGGATGAACATCTATGTGGACAGAAATAACACATTTTGGCCAACGGGAGAATCACCCTCAGCCTGGCAAAAGTGAGAATCTCTCTGCACTTTCAGATGCACCACCATGAACTCCCTGGTGGAGGCTCCAAGTAGTGGAAATGACAGAGGGCAGACCTGCACTTGTTATGGCAAAACACTCCAACAGGAGACAGTGCTGGAGACCAGGGGAGGTGGGAGGGAGAGGAGAACTTCTGCCAGATGCTTTGGGGAGACTTTCTCACTCACTCCAAGTGACAGTCACACATCCTCAGCTGAGTGCAGAGGCACATTACAAATCTTTTTCCATGGATCTCAAAATGATCAACTCAAACTTGCATCCTTACATAAATGCTTTGCCTACTTGTTCTCCAACATTTCCAGAACTTCCCCTAGGAGGCTGTGTGAGTTAGTCAGGAGACTCTTCAAATCACTTTTTCTCAGTTATTTAATGAAGCTGACCATGGTCTGCTGTGGCCGACCCAGCACATGCAGAATTTCATAGAATCAGAGAATGTTTTGGGATGGATGGGACCTTCAAGATTTATCAAGTTCCAAACCTCTGCCATGGGCAGGGACACCTTCCAATAGACCAGGTTGCTCAGGGCTCTGTCGCACCTGGCCTTGGACACTTCCAGGGATGGGGCATCCACAGCTTCCCTGGGCAATCTGTGCCAGGGCCTCACCACCCTCACAGTAAAGAATTATTGCTAATATCCAGTGTAAACTTGCTCTCTGTCAGTTTGAAGCCATTCGCCCGGTCCTATCACTCCATGTCCTTGTCCAAAGTCCCTCTCGAGCTCTCTTGTAGCTGCTTCAGGTACTGGGAGGCGTCCTAAGGTGGTATCAGAGCCTCCTTCAGGCTGAACCCCAACTCTCTGAGTCCATCCTCACAGCAGAGGTGCTCCAGCCCTCTGAGCGTCTTAGTGGCCTCCTCTGGACCTGCTACAACAGGTCAATGTCCTTTTCATGATGGAGGCCCTCGAGCTGGATGTTGTCCTCCAGGTGGGGTCTACTGATATACAACAGATACAAAACATCTTAACAGCAGCCTCTTAACAACACATAAAATACTGTCCTGCATAATCATTACGTGGCTAGGTTTCTATTGACTATTAATAAATGTCATATGTACAATTTGATCACTTCTACAGCAGTAACAAACCAGGACAGTCTTTTGGAACTCCACCCAGGCTGCGAATCAATGCTGCTGGGCACACAAATCTGACTGGACAAAGCAGGATGATTCTCTGATGGAAGAAAAGGCAAAAAATTGGGCTACATTTTTGTTACAGCTATCAGACAGTCAACAAGCCTACATGTAAAATTGTTGTTGGGTCAACTCCTTGCAGCTGATAGGCTTAATTTGCCATTGTCTAATACAGAGCAAAAACTATTTTAATCATCTGTCTCTAAATAATTATTCACAAAATTAAAAAGGTACTCCAACCACAGAAAAAAAAGAAGGTACAAGTAGTATTTATTCTCAAAACAACTGTAGAGTGGTGAAGACAAAGCCCTCAACTCTTTCAGGAAGAACGATTTTTATAAGTCAAGGACAATAGTTTAAACATGGAAATAGATCAGAGCAACTTCCCAGGATTTGCTCTGTGTGTCCAAATATAGAATGCCTTGAAATTCGTCATGATACTTTATAGCCACGGAACTGATTTAGGAAACTTAGACCAGTCTGTCTAGAAACATTTGGAAAAAAGCAGATAAAGAGATAAAATCTACAGTTACAGCCTAAAAGGAAGAAATTCTTGTCTGATCACTGTGCACATGAAGTTATTAACGGAAATGCATGCAATTACATTAAATTATTTCATATTAAAAAAAAGAAAAAGTATACAAACTAGAAAGATTAGATGACTGGAGTCTCTCACTAAAGATACAAATTCAGAGCAGTGTAAAAGTTCTAGGAACAGAGATTTCCCCACATGTCCATGCAAGCCAGTATGTGGAGAAGCACATCTGGTTTTGATGGACTGATACAAAGGATGTAGAGAAAACGTTACAGATCCTCCAGCCTTATACAAATGCATACCTGTGCTGCTTCACTTCTTTTGCCCCTCCTCTTACACAGTCATTTACAGTAGGAAAGCAAACACTTTGTAGGCTAAGAGATGCTTGTTTCATTTTTCTCCTACAGAAGACACTGAGCAAGGATGCTACCATGATGATTCACTTCAAGAGAGGCAGACGGATGTTTTTGGTCTGATGATCTGATGTTGCACCACATACCAACACTGATTAACTTTTACTATTTAGCATATGAAAAGAAAAAGTCCAGCTCATTCATTACTTTGCTAGTTCACTTAAAAATGCTGCATCCTAGCAGTGATGGATACAAAAGAGTGATCATCAATTTACAGGCCTGATTATGCCTGATCTTGCAGAAATGAGACGATGGGTAGAATTAAGGGAACATTTTTCCTCCATGCACCAAACCATGCAGAAAGAATTTAATACCCAAAGAATTGGGTATTCCCCTATTGATCTACCTTGTGAAACAACAGATAATATATACGTATATATATGCATATATGTACCAGAAATGATCCTAAAATCTGTTTCTCCTCTCCCATTTCCTTGTCTTCCACAATGAAAATTTTCTGTTCTAGAAGAATATCGAAAGGTTTGAGCTGGAAGGGACCTTAAAGGTCAGCTAGTTCCAAGCCTCCTGCCATGGGCATGGAAACATCTGTTATGACAAAATTTCCCCAATATCCACAGAATTACACATGTGTAGTTCACACCACAGCTCATGCAGGGTTCACACCAGGGATGTGCAGACATGTGGAGCTTTTTTGCTGGTTGTGTCAGTCTGAACTTCTGCAGTGTGCACATGCATTCCAGCGGCTGACAGGAAACAGAACAAATGTGGGGTGTCTGCCTGCATGCTCAGGGGCTTCTCCTTCTGGCAATGAAGGCAGGGATGAGGCAGAAGTGGGAATTTTATGTAACACGACAATAAATGAAAAGCCTTTTGGTAAGAATATAATCAGATGAGCTATATTCCTCAGGAAACTCTTAAACCTGAAGGATTAAAAAGTGTAAAATATGGATATATTTCTTTGGGAGGAATCAATATGGGCTCTGCTGTACTTAACTGTAAGTTAATGTACTGCCTCACTTTTAATTTAACCCATTCCACCCAGACAAGCCCATGTACATTTTGAGCTTCAGTTGGTGTAGGGGACAAAAGGAGCCACAGAGTGTTATCACAATCCTTTAAAGGGGACAGTGGGAAAGCCACATTCAGAAAACCACAGAAACACAGAATGGTTTGTGTTGGAAGGGACTTTCAAGACCACTGAGTTCCACCCCCCTGCCATGGGCAGGGACACCTTCCACTCGACCAGGTTGCTCCAAGCCCTGGAACACTTCCAGGGACGGGGCAGCCACAGCTTCTCTGGTCACTTGTGTCAGTGCCTCACTACCCTCACAGCAAAGAATTTCTTCCTAACATCCAATCATTTCTTGACTGAATATTGGCTATTGATTGGTACCCTCTTTTGGTTTAAAGCCAGTTCCCCCTTGCCCTATCACTCCATGCCCTTGTCCAAAGTCCCTCTCCAGCTCTCTTGGAGCCCCTTTAGGTGCTGGAAGGTGCTCTAAGGTCTCCCCGGAGCCTTCTCTTCTTCAGACTGAACAGACCCAACTCTCTCAGCCTGTCTCCATAGCAGAGGTGCTCCAACCCTCTCATTAACTTTTTTGGTCTCCTCTGGGCCTGCAGCAGCATTTTAGAGGTGCCAGAGCTGAATAGCATCCATGTAAACAGGGCACTGTGATTAGCTATCACAGTCCTGCCTCCAGAGGTACTTCATTTTACAGATTTTTATGGCTTCTGCCTCATGAGCTCACTAACATTTTAAATCTGTTCCTCGTGGTTCAGGAGCCTTGAACAACACAGCTTCCACGGACCTTGAAAATACAGGATCGGCCCTGAAGGGCCAAGTGCTCCCCACTCCTTTTTGTGGCCCCTACATAAATGGCATTTTGAATACTTAATTCCTTGCATACCAAGCTGATGTGGGGAGCAGGAGCACCTTCTGAAGATGACTTTCCAGGGAAAGGTGTTCTGATATTGTATAGCACTGACAGGAGCATGAAGTGTGGGCACAGCATTCACATCATATACAAGGAAAAAAAAAGTGAAGCATCAAGAACAAGATTAAATGAATAGATTAGACAGACAGCAGAGTCTATTTTTAAAATTCCAATAATAACCACCTATGAGAAAACAAAATAGTAGTGCTTTAGGAGATCAGCCCTAACATCAGCTGCCCAGTGTGCCCCTCAGCTTTAGGGACACAGACAACATAGAATGAGAATACAGAAGCTATTTTGGTCATAGTTTTATGTACTTTAAGTTCTTGCTTTCTTGATACAATATAAACCATCCATCAACAATGTAATTCTGCTGCCATACTTTCCCTACCAGAAAGCATTTGCTTGATTTTTTTTTTATTGATATTCCTGAGGAAGTTCCAGGACTGTCTGCCTGATTTGGGATGAGTTTGCAATGCACTGAGACATAGCAGTTTGATTATAAGGAGACCACATCAAAATAAGAGGTGTAATCACTGAGCACACAGCAGTTACTCTTCCCGTGGAGCAGTGCTATGGATGTTATCCAACTGCAAGTACAATCTAACACATGTACTCTACTAGTTGTAGAGTCTGCAAGCCTAAAGGAGGGTCAAAATAAAAGATTAAAAAAAGAAGTCTTTCCACCCTAACTGCCAAATTCTGAACTTCTGTTTCTGTTCCTTGGAGACAAGCAGCAGTATTTCTGGGTTTGCAGAAGCAGCTCAGGAATGTGTGAACTGTAAGACATGACTGGACAACATCCATGCAGCTCCGTGCTGTACTTCAGCCTGCTGCCTCTTCCGTGCAAAACAGAAGGGCTTTTGCAGAGCTTGAGGGCAGGTGATCCATGCCAGGCCGAGTGCAAACCTCTCCCAGGCCGTGACACGAGCTGAACACATCAGCAGCAGAACTGCAGCCCGAGCGCTGAGCGCTGAGTGCCGCCTAAAGCTCCCTCCTCCTCTTCCAAATGGATTAATTTTTAAAGATAACTTGCTTTTCTTTTCCAGCAGGGAAAGAGTGGGGACAGACTTCCAAAAATAGGCTAGCCTGTCACAACTGCTAACTGTCACACAGTGCCGAGATTGGAGCTGATCTCCTGGGGAGGCGGCTGAGAACAGAGGGGAGTGAGGAAGTAAAGAGAAGGAGTAATTTCTCTTTCCATAGCCCAGCCAGAAAGAAAATGAATAGGCACCCTGTAATCAATCAAAAATAATATATAAGCCAAAAATCAGTCATTCTGAGTAAAAATACATATACCTATTAGTTTACCAGCATTTATTAGCACAATTGCTATATTCTGCAGCATCAAAAATGATGCCCAAATGTACTCTCTGCCCAAGGTCTCACCAGGACAAACACAAGATTATTGCCCATTTAAACAAATTGACCCAGCAAATTAAACCAAAATGCTCTCTTTAAATTCAATTTTCAAAATGCTGTCCTAAAAAGGCTCCTGTCCACGTGGCCTCTGCAGTACATAGACACTGAAGTCACAAGATGACTAGAAAAAATGATGTTTAGACTTTTGTAAGATGAAGTTCCATTCAGACTACACAAACTGAAAACTTATTTTAAAGAAAAAAAATAATAAATCCACTTAAATCCAGGCAAAATTTTCCCAGTACTAAATATTTAAAGCTGAAAGAGAAGGTAGGAAAAAAACTACAACTGTATCTTTATTAAATGGATGAGAACATAATCTCATTCAACAGTGATCTTAGCTCTGTGCATTCATTTTATTAAGAGGTCTGAAGCGGAATATTTAAAAACAAAATCTTATTAAGAAAGTCTTCATCATCCTTGCTGGTGTTTTTCTTTCCTGCTGCATGAAGGAAATGTACTTTGTCTGTATAATCTTTGCCAATAACAGACTAATTTTTTTTCATTGCCTGCCTTAGTCACATGTTGTGGAACATTAAGTATGCACTCAGTTGAGCTGCAACACCAGGTGTTTTCTGATGCATCTGTGTAAGACACTAATCTCAGCATCAGAACAAAATAATAAAAGACAACATAAAATTGGATATCATCACTAATTCATGAATTTAATTTCCCTTTTTAGGCCTAAAATGCAGCCCACTTGTCTGCAGACAACAACAGGCTTTTGTTGTGTAGAGTCATGAAACATTGATTCAATAAGACAGAGATAGTGACCAAGAAAGATTATTTGATTTTTTTAATGATGACCATACCTAGAGGCCCCATGAATGACACAGCCATGATTTCAGGGGCTGGGTACAAACCATGCCAGCGTGGGCTCTGCCTGACAGCCCTGTCCTCCCCTTCCTTCTGTGTGCTCACTTATTTATACTTCTGCACGGCAGTCTCACACAACAGAACAGGCATGGTAGCTAAATTTTATTATTATAATACTTCTTGAATCCTATATAAAGCATTGCTCTGCCCCAGACATGAATGTGCAGTACAAATACCATATATTATCACTTTCCATGGATAAATAATGCAGTGCTCCTCCAGAGCTGCACACCAAGGGGCAGCTCCCGTGCCCAGAGTCCAGGAAAGGACAAGAGAGGAACAGCTTCAATTCCTGCTCCTCATCAGAAAGTTCTTCTACTAAATGTCTATGATAACCCATTAAAACAAGGTTGATTTGATAGGGAACACGGATGAGTAAGCCCTGTGGCAATGCACACCATCATTACAGTCATCATAGATAACTGAGGGCTCTTACACAGGTGTATCACAGCTGTGTCCTCCCATCCAAACTTCAGTTATCAAAATAAAAGCCTACTTAAAGAAATAATAACCAGTGGCAATTTTTTTTCCTTAATGTCAGATATAAAATAAAATTAATTTCAGTAAAGCACTCCTGAACTAGGAGTCTGAAAACTGGTACATAAAAACCACAACACACCTTCTCAACAAGCCCTCGCCGGGGGCCCTTTATTCGCACCCAGTGTTTATGAGAGCTTTTGTGGGGCTCATCCCTACCAGAACAGACACAGCGATTACTGTCGGGGACAGTGCTCTAATGTCACACGTGGCACCTCCCTGCGAGCCAAAACACCGCGGCGGATATCAGCCAGATCACAAAGCAGCCGAGATAGGAACAAAACAACAGCTTCCTCTGGGTACAGCAGGAGAAATCCATCTGCAACGAGGAGATGACTGGAGTCCCAAGGCAATTATTTTGTTATCTAGAAGTGGCTTTCAAAGTCAGACATTCTGCCCCAAGACCCGAGCAAAAGCAGTGTTTAGGTGGCTGCATGGAGGTTTGTCGCAACCATTTTCAGGTATTAACTCTCTTCTAGTACAAGTAGCTTGGGGAGATCCAACAGATTTTATGTGTTTCGCTGGCTTTTGATCATCTCCTAATGGAAAATTAGACCTAACTTGGATCTTCTTTTTTTGTGTTAAGGATACCCATGAAATATTGGTGGGTTAATAGAAAGGAGGGGGAAAAGCTGAACACCTCTAATAAAGAAGTTATAAAAGACCATGCCTTTAAAGCAACTGATTCTGCACAGAATGAGGCATCTAGAAACAATTACTGCAATTTCTTCCCTGATCTGAATCTCCTCAAAGGTACTTCTTTCAGGCAGATGGCAAAGAAAAAAAAATACTGAATGTACAACATGGCCATTTCTTACTTATCTCCTGAAACACCTTGGCAGCCTCAAAAATTGGCACATCCCACGGCTTCAGCTCAGGGACTGATCCTTACTGAGAATGTCCATCTTATACAGTCATCCTAACAAAGGAGCCAGTGCCAAAAAACAAACTTTGCACTGGTGGGAAAAAACCTCCCAACTCCACATTTCTGAGCGGAAGGGCAGGATGGGAAAGACAGCTCTTGGGGGCACACAAAAAAAATCCTCTTCCACTTATTTTCTCAAGTCAAATCTAAAGGCTTGCCAAATTGCTTGGACACTAACATGCATTCACCAAAGCAAAATACTGATTCATTGCCCTCACTGGACCACAGTGATGGTTAATACTATTTGCCAATTATCTGCTCCTACCTTTCCATTACTGAGATAGCAATGCATGTATCACAAAGGGGTTTTGAGTGTGTGACAAAGAGTGTTGGCTACTGAAAAATAGTGCTGCACAATTTGCAAACCCAGAAGGTTATTTCAAGACAAAATTGCCATGAAAGACTGTCATTTAAATAATGAATGGCTATGCTTGCTTGCTTGATTTCTTTCTTCTAAAATAATTTTTCTTGCTTTCTGTCAGTTGGCAACAAATACACCTTAACATTTGCATTTCAAGCAAGAAGAGAAACCCAGACAGTTGCTCCAAAAGGACTGGAAAATGTTCTGTGAACTCTGGTATGTACAAAGCTATCAAAGCCATCCAAACTGAGCCATTAGTAGTTCACCAGGAATTCAGAAGAAACCCCAACTTTGCTTAGAGGATTTGGAAGTTGTTTTTCCCTCCCATTTGAAAATGTTGTTCAGCCTCATCCCAGTCTGCAACATCCATTCAAACACTCAGATGGAAAAAGGGCACCTCATTCTGCATTCTTCCCATATCCACACAGAGACACAGTGTCCTCTGCATAATTATGAGCAAAATGGCTCATGTAGGGTTAAGTTTGTAGTTGTTGCATGGGGATTTTTTTGGTGCTGCTGTTTTATCACCAGCAGTCACCACAGAAATGACAGGTCAAGTGTTCAAGAAAAACATGCCCATCCAAGAATCATCCAACTCTCATTATTATTCAGTAAAAAACAAAAATTGGGCTCAAAAGAGTTCCTGTTTGCAAAAATCTACCTGAGACTGAAGCAAGAGACATGTGGAAAGAAACCCTATTTCAATTGTTTGTACCAATACAGAGAGCGGGGAAATCTTGGGCAACAGATTTTAGCCCTGTTGGCAAGAAAGACCACAAAACCAGAGCATTTGTTTGGGCAGAAGGGAAAATAAAATTAACAATCCCCCCAGGTTTCATAGAGATATTTGGCTATGAGATGCCTATGAAGCCAACAGGCCAAGCATTTTGTCTGATAATTTAAGTTTGCAGCCTCACAGACTCAGAGCATCACCTTTAGAAGCCATCTCAGCTGATTTCTTTGTGTACTGTGGGCACTTGTCAGAGGTCCCAGGCTGGAAGGCTGCAGCCTTGGCATGTTCTGCCCCCCCCTCAAATGGAAGAGAGCACAGAACAAGTCTTCCTAACCCCAAAATCCACCCCAAAGGCAGCTTCACCACCCCTTTGCTGCAGTGCCTCACCAAGTTAACAATAAAAGAAAACACAGTGCACAGACAACACTGCTCAGGAAACGTCTAGGAACTTTTTTAATCTAAGGAAATAGGTGATGTTAAGACCAGTTGCTTCACTGATTTGTTACCACAACATCAGAGTTCACCATATATAATTCACTGTGCTTGTTTGCACTTAAAGAATGGGTTTTGACGTAAAGAATCTGATCGGGGAGTGGACATGTGAGTTATACAAATTCAGATACACACACACGTGTACACATGCATAGAGAGAGAGAGACAATAAAGATCTCCACACACATTTCCACTCTTGACTCTCAGCTTACATGCTGCTGTGTTTGGGAGGGATGTTTTTAAAAACTGTGTCATCTCTGTCTCTAAGACAGCATCCTTGTAAAAAGAGAGAAAATATTCAAAGGGTTTAATTATTTTTTTTAATCTTTTCCTGAGCATTCAGCAATCCCTCAGTGAATTATTTTCACTGTATTCAAACAGGCAAAATAAATCCACCACAGGCTAACTCCCAACTCCCTCCCACCAACAAATAAATCCTAACTGTTGCCCACTTCCAAACACAAAATACTAAACAGCAACACCACAGACTTTCAGGTTAAGCTGAAATGAACAGAGAAGAAACATTCAAAAGTATTTTAAAACATGGGCAACACAAAAAGAAAGCCACACAGGAGAAAGGCACGAGACACAGAACACTTGTTGAAAAATATTTCACTGAGAAGTTCTACGGAAGATCAGCATTGAGGAAATCCAGGTGTGAGAAAACAAGAGATTTCTTATCTTACTTATTACAGTATTGTTTAAACTGGCATAATGCTTTTGTTATATAAAAATATTTATATATTAAGACTGGTGAACATATACAGGCAGAGGGTGGGTGAGATGACCTCCAGAGACTGTCATCTCTGGAACTGAAATTATTCTACGGAAAGGAAGCAATGACTTTACAGGATGAACTGAGGGTGGTAAATCCCTGTGGAGAAAACATCTTCCCAGGTACTTGAATAATTTATAGCAGCATGGTGCAATGGTCACTCCTGGTAAAATTCTGCTGTACTCAAAGATTCTACAAATTCAGAAGTTTTATTCATTTTATATATTAAGCTCATGTCTCTGCATTAACACAGCCTTTCAGAATTAAAAAAGCTTTCACAGTAGCATATCAAGTGGATAATTTTAATGGTCTTTCAAACACAGTGCCAGGCAGAGACTCGAGTTACATAGCTTTGAGGGGAGAAAGTGAATTTAGAGGCAGGTATTTATTTCTTTCTTATATTCCATTTTATTTCAAAATATAACACTAGTTCTAAGGGATTATAAATGCAACAATTTAACATTAATGCCTATTTTTTGGGTCTCTAATGAAGAAATTAAGCCACAAATCCATCTGCAGACTCATACAATTGCCCTTTGCATTTTTTACCCATAAAGATGCTCTAACTCAGAATGACTTTTGGCTTCATTTTTTCTCGAAAACTAAAATAAATACCAAGAGAAGCTGGCAAGATTCAAAACAATCATCCCTGGGCTCAAAACACAAAGATAACAACCCAAAACAACAGTTATTAAAGAAAATAGGCAGAAAGCAGTCCTGACATCAAAACTGGAGGCCCAAGGCCATCATCACAGACAGCTACAGCACCCAGGACATGACAGAGGTGTGTACAAAACCTCACACAACTCTTAGTGCACCCAGCGCCTCGAGCTGCCCAGAACCAAGCAGGAAATAAACCAAAATTAGGTAATAAATCCTGCCTTGGGGTACAAAATGTGGTGCAGCTTTGTGCATGGATTTATACACGCACACTTTATAAATTTTAGGCAAAGAATCCTTCCAGTTTCCGTTGTGTGCTCTACAACCACTGCTCATTTTCACAACATCTGTTCCTTTCTGACTGGCTGCATTTTTTTACTCTTGTGAAATAAACTCATGGACAATGAGAGTCCAGATCCAAAACCCGTTTTTACCTGGCCAATGAGAAGTCTGGTAGGAGCCCAGCCTGAAACCAGAACCCTTTTTGAGATGTTCTGCACACAAGTGCCACTCAGCAGCTTTCAGCACCTTCTATATCAATGTACCAGGGCCCATTTTAGCTGAAAATGAACAGCTGCAGGCTCCCAAATCAACAATTCCAGCACAGCCTGGCAAACCTGGCAGTCAGATTTCAGTGATCACATTCCCATCTTAAAATACTCATCTCTGCTATGTTTTACTATTTGCAAGGATACTCCTAAGACTGCTTGGGAAACCAAGTGATAGAGATTTCTCCCTTGGTTTATTCTGTGTGTATTCAGATTATTCTGCACACTGTGTGTAAGGATGGCTTCAAACTCAGCAGCAGAAGAGCCCATCTCTCATGCACCACATTTCTCTGGGGAGTCACAGCATTTTTATTTTCTTCAGGTTCATAGGAGCTCTGCTCCTGCTGTCCTCAGAAGGACAACTTAGGCACAGACATTAAATGTGCCCTGTATTACCTCACAAGAACACGGCCAGCGATCAGGACCTTGCAGCATGTTAGCTCTTCCCACGGCAATTTATTTTCTCTGTTTTGTTACCCAGAAAGTCAATCAATGAATGTAGTGATTTTCCTCTCAGAATCTGGACTTATTTTTAAAACATGATTAATGGGTCTTAATGTAGCAGCAGCTCTTACACTTGCCAGAAAATAAAAACTCAACCAAACATGCTCTACTTTAAAAAATGCATCAGGGTAACTAGAGCAAAAACAAAGCAGTTATGTTCTACAATGCCATCTCAGGTCTGCTCCCAGAAAGCATGAGCAAACTAAGATATATTTAGTAAAAATTAAGGTGGCACTACATATCTGATTTATTCAAAAACCTCAGAGGAGCTGGGGAAAAAAACCCCAACTTTTACTTTCATCCCTGCTTTTGTGCTTCCTGAAATGTTAGCAACCATGGCTACCAGACGTCAGTGCACTCTCATTTTCATCACCATGAACTACCAAAATGCAATACACTCCCATTAAACTTTCTCACTCTCTTTTTTTCTATTTCTTTTTTTAATAGAAGCTTCACATAGTTCAGTATCAGCTGCAACAATGGCGAGGTGCCCCCACATATCCCTCCCTTTTTGCCTAAGAACTTGTGAAATCAGCACTCCTGAACCTGCAGGGTTAAAGATTAAAGTCAGAATTTACAGTGGTAAAAATTCATAGAAACATAAAACCATAGAATATCCTAAGTTGGAAGAGACCCACAAGGATCATAAGTCCAGTTCCTGGCCCTGCACAGGACACCCCAACAATCACACCACGTGCCTGAGAGTGTTGTCCAAACGCTTCTTGAGCTCTGCCATGGTTGGTGCTGCGACCGCTGCCCTGGAGTTCCAGTGCCCAACCACCCTCTGGGTGAAGAACCTTTTTCTAACACTCAACCTAAACCTTCCCTGACACAGCTCCAGCCATTCCCTTGGGTCCTGTCACTGGTCACCACAGAGAAGAGATCAGTGCCTGCCCCTCCTCTTCCCCTCACGAGGAAGCTGCAGACCAAAACTGGGCAGCACCAGTCTTAAACAACCTTAGGGCATTGGTCTTCATAACAGCTGGGCCAGCATAATATACAAAAAGAAAAATGAAGTCCCTTTTCTTCAGTGTTTATTTACTCTGGAGACAAGAAAATCAATAAACAAGAACTGTAACCCCCTGGGAGGTGTGACCAGTGGTTGTACATGCTGGGAGGTGAACTTTGATTACCTTCAAACACATCCTAGTTTTCCCATCCCAGGCCAGAGCAGCATTTGTGGGATAAGGGGCTGCCTGTCTCCTCTCCTCCCAGAATAAGCATCTGCAGCAGCTTAATTATCAAGTTACAAATAAACATATTCAACTTGGTGCATACATTCAATTAGAGATAACGAGCTCTAGACAAAAGCTACTGAACTATAACTGAAATTCTATGAGCTGGTACACAAGAAGCCAAGATTAAATGATACGGACTAGGGACAAGGAAAAAAAAATATTCTTCTCTTGAAAACCATGCAAAGTAAGGAGATTTTCTGGGGAAAATCTGACAAAGAGGTAATTGTCAATACCTGTTATTTTCTCTAGTCTCATCCATTTTTCATAATGTTCCAGTGAAAGTTCAAGTGGTACTCAAATTTTTTCACTCTGGCTGTTGCTGTTTAAATTAGATGTTTACAAATAAAAGCTTATTGTTTGCTCAAAATCGAACTTTATAGTACCACCAGGATGCACCATAATATGCTATATGCCTGCAAATAAAAGCTAAGACAAAGGGAAGCCTGAAGGCACATTTTGGAAATTTCTGTAATTTTAAACTCAGTAGTGATACACCAAATAAACACCAAGTATTAGAAAGTCGGGAAATTCAGACTTACAGCTTACTTTAAAGGAAATGAAAACATCAAGAGTGCAGACAGGGAGAAATGAAGTCAGTGGAAAACCCTGACGTCTGTCCAATGCGTCAGGCTCGGTCAGGAGCTGCACAGATTAATTTTCTCCAGCTTCAAGACAATTTAAAAATGTACATAGAGTTCTTTGAACACATTATGACTGTGAATGGCTATGAAAATGTTTTGCTCTTCCAGTTTTCTGACATATGGGAGTGTTCTTTACATTGGCTTTTTTCCTTATAAACTGAGTTTCCATTTGCAATGGCATAAAGATTCTAGGATTCTGCATCCAAAGCTTATCAGAAATACAGTTTCTTTATCTCTTCAAAAAGGGCCTGTTGTAGTGTTCCATCTGAAAGGTTTGCTGTAATCCTTCATCCTGGATTTAGTTTATTCAGAGTCTAAATATAAAATAATCTGGAAATGCTAACAATTGCTTCTGCTCAGTATCTGTCCAGTGGCTGCAAGTTCATCGTAATTTTTTATTTTGGACACGTCAGTGCAGACTGCACTTTCCCAATAGCACAAGATTAAAACCCCAAGTGCTGCCTCCTACTTCCAGAACAACACAGACAAGCAGGATGATTACAGATCACAGAGGGCTTTTGGAAGAGGTATTTCACTTTGTTACCCATTGCTAGAGAAAATTTATTTCTCTAACCACAACCTATGGCAAGCTTTCACAAGACCGCAGCTATGACCTTACAAGCATCCCAACCAGTCCCTGGTTAACCAGGGAGGGCGAGCAGGCAACACTGAACAGATTCCAAAGTTTACTTCTTCCACATCAATAGGATGCTGAGAACCTGCTACATGGGCAAGAAGAGACAGGTTTCCCTCCTTTCCAGGGTAAATGCAAATTATTGCAATCTGCCAACAGCCGAGGAAAATTCACCTCATACAAAATAAGACCTTCCAGTAGACCTGGAGCACATTACCCTGACAAAACCCAGCTGCTTTCTCGTAACTCAGCTGTCAGACAGCCACTGTCTTGGAAAATACTGCTCTGTGAAAGTACCTGCCTCCAGAACCAATCATCACTATGCTCCATACACAGCTTTTCCACATCTCCTCTTGCAGCCATCACACTCTGCTGGTTAGGGCACTGAGGTCACTTTCTTCCCCTCTTTACTGTCACAGCTGACGACTGCAGTTGTATCTGGAAGTGGCCACAAGCCTGGCAGAGTTCAGGGAGTGTCTGGATGATTAGTTAAGTCAAGTCTTTTGGTTTAGTTTTAGGTAGCTCTGAAAGGAGCAGGACTTGGACTCGATGCTCCCTATGGGTCCCTTCCGACTTGAGATATTCTATGATTTTACTATTCTATATAAACCCTTCTTCTGTTATGCAGCCTCTAAAACTGTCAACTGACTCCTGTCATCCAGGTCTTATTGTAGGGATGAAGAAATTTTTCTCAGAAGATTTAGTGTGAATGATTACACAGAGTGAGAAAAACTGGGCTAGAGAGCAAAAGCAGAACAAAAGAATATAGAGTTTTGAGTGAAAAAGAGTTGAATTTGCTTCATGTTACTGCAGTAGCCATTGGTTGCTGCATGGCAGTACCCAATGAATCAGACTTTTTAATGAGGTGGGAGTCAATCTTTTGCAAAGATGAGCTTTGGATTTATTTTCTCAGGCTTTTTCATAGGGCACGACTTGTTACTTCAAATGATCTGGTTCTCTCAGCTGTATCAATTCCTCTCTAGTGCTCCAATCTTGGCAGTGAGGCACTTGATGTTTATTACTTGGTGCCTGGTACACACTGTGTGTCCTGAGAGCTGAAACACACTCAGAGGGTGCAGCTGGCCCCACACAGGCTGTGGTTAAACTCAGCAGTCAGTGCCAGCAGCACGAGAACAGTTCATCCAAAAGCTCTTCTAGGGGGTCAGGGATGGGTAATTGGAAGGATGGAGATCAAGGTGTAGGAACTTCTGAGGAGACTTTAAGCCCCACGATAGACAAGTGACATCTGACCTGGCTGCTGGGAGCAGCTCTCTCTGAGTGGGAGATGGGACTCACAACCACCATGGGGCCACCAAAGTGTCTGCAACTCAGTGGCAGCTGAAATTATAGGAATATACCAACATTTTCATAAATACCCACAGAAAAAACTTCTTCCAGCCTCACACAAAAGGCTGCTCTAAACAATGTAATATTGAAGGTCAGGAGGACAAAACAATCAGTAAAACCAGAGGGGATTAACCAAACATGTCCTCAGGCTCTATTGTTGCTGTTCCCAAAAATACCTTCTGTCCCATGTTGATGCCTAAATCTTATCATCAGGCTGATTCAAATCCATCCTTTTGGTCAGCCACATTTAAACCTGTCTTACACATCGAGTTAATTGTGATGTCTCCATCTCTCTATGGTATGTTTCTGAAAAGGATTTTCTACTTATGACTATCCAGTTAGAAGACTCCAAAAGAACAAGAAACAAAACCACAAAGAAACAAACCACAGACTTGCTGCTCTAAATAATGTGCAAGCACACAAAACAAAAATCAATATGTAGTAAGGTCTTGGTTCCATTACAACTGGCATGCTTTTTAAAATAAACTATTATTATGACATAATTCTAGGAATATTTGTGCTTCTAACAATCTGAGCTCCCAAAAAGGCTGCACAGCTTTTCCCTTCCTCAATTCTTTCATATGACTTAAACAAAACAGAAAAGCAATATATCTACTCAATGAAACTACAGGGTAAATTCCATTAATTCACCCAAAATCAAGACACAGATGAGCACATGAAAGCTCTGAAGTATGAAGACGTTTCCTGGGACAGGCAACAATGGGAATAAACTGCAAAGATTCTTCTTAAAATCATTTTTCTTGACTTAAATCTAGTTCTCACCAATGGACCAAGCCATGAAAATGCTGAAAACTCTTCCCCCAGTCCCACCAATTATCTCCACTTCACTCTATTTATAAACTGTGCTTAATTGTGAACTACTTTTGAGGTACAGAAGAGGAAGGGAACTTGAAGAAGCCAGAGATGGTAAGAACCGCGGCAAACCAATGTGGCATTTATTCTGCTATGAATTATATGCAGTGATGAACAGAGACAAAGTGTGCCAAAGTGCCACATCTCTGTCAAGAACTGAATTTCCACCTCCTGGTCACTGTCGCATTTTCAGGATGCAATTTCAGAAAGAGTTTTGTGTCATACTCGTGAAGGGTTTGAGAAAAATCAAATGCAGTGTGTTTTAGAATTAATTCCCAGCACAAACATCACCATTTAACTAAAAACAATGTACAAGATTAAGTCTTCTGCTACTGGAACATGACAATGTCTGAGGCAAACACTCTGAGGATGAAGCAAATTTATAAATGAGCTTCAAAACCTCTGAAGCTCTCTGGAACCAAAAGCAGAACTGAAACACAAAAGCTGAAGGCCAAGGCACACAAACTAAAGTGAGGTGCAAGCAAATAAGGTTTGGTGCGGAATTTTCATGGAGTTACAGTCTGGTCAACAGAGGTTCAGGAAAGGAAAATCACCCTTTTAATCTGTTTTCAAACCAACCATTTCTGATAAGGAATCTACGTGATCTTAAATATGAGCTAAAAGTGCTACGATAGATGTTAGAGGTCACGTAAGAGAAAAAAAGGAGGCAATTAGTTGAAAAGCTGAAAAAATTAAAGCAAAGCAGAGAACATAGAACTTGATTTGAGAAGTGAGAGCCGTGGAGTTTTAGAAGTGAAGCCAAAGCTCTAGTCATCTGATCAAATGATGAACTGGAAGCCCTGTGTGAAATGTTTGATACAGTCAAATAGATGAGCAAGGATGTTCAGTACACTGATTTCAGTTCATAGGATATCTGAAGGGTACAAAGAGTGTCAAGAGGGTCAATTAACAGCATTTATGAGCAGGTGAAGGACACTACCATGAATCTCTCCAACGACCTGAATTCCCTAATATCTTTTGCATCCTGCATCCAATGGCTGGGCACTACAGTAGCTGAAATAACACTGGGTGAAATAACACACAAGGGGACCTTAACATAAAAACAAAGGCCTGAATCAAAATGCACGTGTGAAAGAACCTGATGTTACTCCCCTTGAGCTGGATTTGGGGGATGCTTGCTCTGCTGTGTGGAAGACGTGAAATTCAGACTGCCCAGCTACTGCACCCACAGCTTCTGTCATTAATATACACTAGAATAAAATTCTTAAATAAGGAACCTTAAATGCACTTTCTGCCTTTTCTCTAAGAGTTAGATGACTCACAAAGAGATACAGCAAGCAAACTACAGTAAAATCATACCCCAACATATTAAAATAATTGGTTTTGATGGTTATCTCACTGTACACATTTAATTTTTTAAAAAGTCCAAACAAGTGGAAAATGGAAGACTCAGCACAGTGCTGTTGTTTGAGGTAATACTTGAAGGCAACTATAAACAGATCCACATTAGAGTATTTCCTCTCATCATCTAGTTTCACACTGGCTGGGGTCACACACCTGAATGGGGAGTGTGAAGGACACCTGGGCTGATGAGCTGCTGCTGCTGCTGCTGCTGCTGCTGCTGCTGCTGCTGCATGGACTCCACCGATGCAGGGAAGCTCCAGAGGAGGCACTGAGCTCAGCTGGGAGGAAGTGCGGAGGTGACAGGTGCACATTTACATCCTACCCCTCACTGAGAGCAAAACCCTTTCAAACAGCAGGGAAGCAGTTTTGTTTCACTGAAAGCCACAACCCTGGTTTGTCTCTAAGTGAAATGAAAGTGTCAGCCTTCCTGAAACAGTCCAAGGGTGAAGAACTGGTTCTGCCTTTTTTGGATACTCCCCAAATGCGGGAGTCTGCCTCTCCCACTGCCCCCAGCATGAAAAATCTGTATCAGGAACCCCACACTTCTCCCACCGTTGCATCTTTGGGACAAAAAAGTATCAATTACTCAAGAAAAAAAGGGAAGACAATTAAAATGGCTGTGATGCTCTGTATTACCTTCCAGGTAAGATTCTCCAAGCCAGGTATGCTGAAGAATCTCTCCATTGTGGCTCACGATAACAATTCTGCTTTCAACCACACGTGGCCAGTCTTCCAAAAATCATGCAACTGGTGTGGTTAACCACTCCTGTAACAAATCACTCCTGTTCCCACCATTCAACAGTTTTGTCCAATCTTCTCTTCATCACTTCTGCTAATAATAAATCCTCTGCATATTTCACAAGTAGTTTGGCCACAAAAATATTCACTTAAATAATCAGCAGTGAGATGTCTCCACTGGTACACATGTATTATTCATTACTACGTAATCTCAACAGCTTGCTCATCATGCCTGGGGCTTCTTTAACTTCCCACAAAAAGGCTGACAGAGAACTTTTTTTCCATTTTTACGCACTCACAAATTCAGTTTAGTCTATATGCTAAGGCTTTCCTGCTTCCTCTTACCCCAGCCCCTAAAAGCATAACAAATCACAGGAAAATCCATCAGGAAAAAGTTTGACTAAATGATTTCTCAATTCATCACCAGACTATAGTTTCAGTCTGTTGTTAGAAATTAATAAACCTGACTGTGTTTGCACTCTTCCCTTTCTACGTGAATAAAGGACAAAGCAACTAAAATAAAATTTTGACCTGTTCTCTGCACAGGAATTAAAAATCCCTCATGTATGATAGCAAAACCCCTTCTTTTGCTTCAAGAAGCAGAAATTTGAAATGAGCAAAATCCTTATACAAGTACGTAGAATGTGAGTACCACGACAGGAGAAGGGGAAGAACAGAGAGACATGAGAAACTTGAGCCTGTTTGGGACAATCAGTTTGGCACAGGCATTTTTTTCGAGGAAACATCTTTGAGTGAAAAAAAAATCAGTATGACTCACTAGATCTCACTCACCTTGCAGTCACCAGATGCCTTTTCACTGCTGAACTTTGGAGCTCTCAAATGTAGCTTCAAGCATGGTAATGAGTGTTGCCAGGCTCTGAACAGCTTATTTCTACTTGCCACTCATTCCTGGAATCATTTCTTCCTGAGGTGAACCCATCATAGGAGCTACACTCAAAGAACTCACCAGAATACCTTCCCCAAAGCTCTGCAGTAACTGATTTCTGCTATTGCAAGTGAAACCAGTCTGAAAAGCAAGGCTCTTTATGAGAATGAAAGCCATTTTTTCCTCCTTTTCTTATTTTCATTGTGTCTTTGTCTTCCCCAGCTAGGACCATTGGAGTGCTGGCCTTCAGCTCAATGACCTTGCTATTCCAGTGTGCCATGTTACTTCCCCAGGGATAACATGCTTTCTTCTAAGCCCTAGGGATGAAGGATTCTGGGCTGCCCCCTCTAAAAAATCTCTTCTTTCCCATCCTTTTTCGCCATTGTCCAGTAGCTCAGATAGAAGCCAAAACAGTATTTCCAAATAACTTTGCACATGCTGCCAATCTGTCATGTCCCAGTGTGGCTGAGCAAGTGTGTGAGGATTGACCCTGCACCTCCAAACTGCATTTAATGTTCTCATACACCAGTCAATGAGCAATTCACTCACAAGCACATACTAAAATTACATTGAAAAAAAAACCACATGAATTTGATTCAAAAGCAATTGAACAGGTGAACAGCCAGGTGCCAGCTGTGTGCAGCTCATGTGAAGAAACATGAAGCATCTTCTCAAAAACCAAAGTCTGGATTCTACTGGCAAATCGATTTAGAGGGTTTTTTTGCTTTATGAATTTATTTCTAAATTCAAAATAGCTATTTGTCATTAGCCATCAATAATGCAGGATGCCTTTGAAATAACAGTTAATCTTTTCATTTCACTACAAAATGTGCCAAGAATAATTACATTTTTTATGATAACTGAGTAATTTAAAAATTCTACTAACCCAAAGCATATTGCACTGAATCTCACTAACTCACTGATTCCAGCAAAAAAAGCCTTTCAATGACAGCTCAAAGTCATATGGCCAATCAGGCAAGAAAAATAAAGTACTTCTAAAAATCAGAGCCTGTCTTTATGGTCTGTCAATTAACACAGGACTGATTTCTTAAACAGGTACTGAGAAAACACTCTGATGTGCTTATAAAACTAAAAAGACCTCTTGTTGATTATATTAATGTCCTCCAGTATTTGACATACAGGCTTGAACATCTTTTTCCTACATATGACAGTTCAGGTCAGGTCCCAAGGAAGCAGGTTGTGAAATTCACATCAGTGACAGAAATAACTGGGTCTGTAACACACCTTGAGAACTGCCAGAAATGCACGATCCTTAAGAAGAAGCGTGATCTTTTTAAGCATGACTTTTGATGCCATACAGCACTGCCCCATATGTCCAACCAAATGCCATTTTTAAACCCTGAGGATATATTTAGCACAACATACATCATCCTACTGTCGTCATTTCACTGAACAAAGCAAAAGACAGGATCATGCTAAATGATGCATCCTCGGCTGGTGTCAAGAGCACAGCAGTGAAGGGACTGCATTACCAACAAAGGCTAAAATGCAGCCAAGTAGGCTGAAGAAATAAGCAGAAGATGGCATGATAGATATCAATGGATTTAAATTATGAAGTCAAGAATAAAGAATGGAAACATAAAACACGCTGACATACGAACTATATCTGTTCCTGACTAATCTCTGCTCCCCTGCCATTCACAGAAGGCACCATCTGATCTTTCCAGTTCCTGCATGCATGATGAGCTCTTGGCTACAGCCCGGGCTGGTGCAGCCAAATCTTTGCGACTCCACCTGGGCAGGACAGAATGCAAGTTATCACTTCCGACTGGCACCACTTCCTAAGCCCAGAGTGACCCTGCATGACAACTCTATGCCTCATTACACCAGCCAAGAAATTAATGTACATCACCAGCCCTGTACCGCTTACTGTCTTATCAGCAGAAGCTTGAATTACTTACCAAAATTCAGAACAACTGATGAGGGGTTTTTTTTATTTTTAAGAGCGACGTTTAGAATTAAATGAACAGTAAAAAATAAAACGTAACTGTTTTGGAAAAAAAAAACCACAGATATCTTTTGTTGTTCTGTACTGGATGTCCATCACAACAAATCATTTGCTCATCTCACCTTCCTGTTAATAAACTGCCTTCCTGATGTTTTCGGAGCCTCATCAATCACTTTGTACTGGTTTGTAGAGGATGAGGCCCCCTTCCCCCAACAAACTCGAGTCCGCAATCCTTTACTGCACAGGGGGGCATGAAAAAGCAAAGCCAAGTAATTCAGCCTGCACTGAAGGACAGGAGCAAGCAAAGCAGCTCTTGGCATGTACCTGAGTTTTAAAGTAGGCTGTAGAATGTGAGTTTTGTTTCGTTTTTAAGCAGGTATAGAAGGTACTTCTATACTTCTATCAGAGAGATACTTCACCATCGGATAGTGCTGATCAGCCCTGAGGGAATCATTTTGTTCAGCATCTACCCACAACAGTAACCAGCCTTTGTGTTGAGCAATACAAACAAAAAATATCATCTAGTAAAAAACCATCAGAGTGAACTGGTTTTAAAAATAGGAGTTTGAGAAGAAAGTAAAGGACAGCCAGGGCCTTTCGCAGGAGTCCTTGATGCACTTCAGGTGTCCACACTAGACAGCCCCTATTTCTGACACCTTTTGTTCAGAGCTTGCCCTGAGACACAACTTGACCAAGCTGCTAAAAAACACCAGAGCAAACAGGAGAAATGCCAAAGGACGTGTGTGCTCTGCCTCTCCGTCCTCTCCATCACAAGGTCACCTCCACTACGCAAAAGCAATTAAGCACTGGGGTTAATTTGGACCTATGAATAGTTGCTGCCAAACACAGAATCATTAAGGTTGGAAAAGACCAGGTTCACCACTAAACCATGTCCCTAAGCACCACATCCACACAAACCAGACAAATTCTCCAGATTCTTCCCAAATTCAATAGCATTTGGGGTTCTTTTCTTCAATCTTTGTAAAACTGATAGATCTTTAAATGACATTTTAGTCCTCCTCCACTATTTTTAAAATTGGCTTTAGATACCCAATAGGTTGAAATGTAGTGGAGGTGAACAGGGATAAGCAAAAGCCTCATTCCACAGAAATCAGTCAAAAAAAATACAAATAAATGCAGGGAATAACCGAATTCATAGTACAGGTGTGCAAGAATGGGATTCTGCTCTCAGCTGAGATGATTGCTGAAAGACTTGAAATTAAATGAAATCCCTCGTCACATGAATCACTTTAGTCAGAAAACAGATGTACCTTTCAAAAGATATTTGGAGAGGAAGTGGTAAATTTTATTTTATTCCTTGAATGTCCCAATTAAGACATTTCTACTAAATAAGCAAGGCATTTTCAGTATTGATTTGGGGGATTATCGTCAGCATTAGCTTGATGCACAGTTCATCCAGTTCTTCAAATCCAACATTATCAAGGTTAGATTAAAAACAGAATCCATACATAGACTTTCCTGAAGTTTTATTGTATCAAGGAAGGGAAAATGCTTCTCTCATTTCTCCCCATGACAGGCATTTTATTTCCCTTGTGTGTTTTCAGAATACATATGCAGTAGACTTTGTTTTCTTCTAAAGCCAATGAAAGCTTTAGCTTTCAAAAAAATGCTAAAACTAGAAAAAAGAAAAAGCTATTTTCATAGAATTGTCTAACACAGCAATCTCATTTTTGGAGACCAGCTCTGCCCAAAGGATGAGCCAAGCCACTCACCTGCTTCTCTGGGCAAATCTGTTCTCATCACCAAGAATTCACTGGTCCATAACAGATTATTGTGCTGTGTCCTTCTGGGAGATGATGGACTCACAGAACCTTAGAACGGTTTGGGTTGGAAGCGACCTTCAAGATCACCTCATTCCAACCCCCTGCCATGGGCAGGGACACCTTCCACTATCCCAGGTTGCTCCAAGCTCTGTCCAACCTGGCCTTGAACTCTTCCAGGGATGGGGCAGCCACAGCTTCTCTGCACAACCTGATCCAGTGCTACATCACAGCACAACAGATAATTCAGGGAACTCCATCATTTCACAGGACGTGTGTCTGTAGTGAAATATCCCCCCTGCTGGCTTTCTGACCTGGTGGTTTCTCTTTGCAAATGCAAGGCCTGCATTTGATTTTTATGAAGATTTAGTACAGTGCCCAACTTTCCCACAGTTTGGTCAGAGTTCATGAATGTTGAAACTTTTGACATTTAGAGAAATCACCTCTCAGGGACAGGTTACCCACTACAACATGGGCTACCTGCTGCTATAATTAAACAAAACCTCAGTTTCTTCTTAGCAGGGCTTGTCTTGCAGTTTGCTGGGCAGCAGAGTCCCCGGAGCTCCCACACCTGCTCATTCTCTGCCTACACCTCTGATACACCTCGGGGGACTTTGAACTCTGCTCTTCTTGTAAGTGAGAGAAAACCCAAACTACCAAAACAACTTCATATAAATACGGAAAAAAAAGCCAGAGTGTGAAGATAGATTAGTCCAGGTTTTCACCCATGGAGGGAGATGACTGAGCACTGCCACAAGTGCCCAAGTCCCAGCACATCTGAGGTTCACATGACATTCTCCCATCTCAATTCACACATCATCATCTTGGCAATCTCTTCACAATCTCTTCAGGGTTTCAGGGGTGAAACATCCAAATTTCAATTGGGAGAAGATCTATAGAGTAAACGGGATGGAAGCAGGGCAAAGCGAGGAAAATCTCTAAAAGACAAGTGGGGATGAGAGGATAGTCAATTTAGAGACAGGAAACATTGTGTACCAGGTGCACAGTCAGAAAAACCACCAGTGATAGCAGCAATTGCCAAATATACTGATTATTTCTGCCACCAAACAGCACGAATAACAAATGACTGAAAACTGAAGTACAGAATCTAAGTACAGGTATCACCCTCTGATCGTGACAGCCAGTTCCTTCAGATAACAAGGTTTGAAAATTTCAGGACATGAGAATAAATTTTAGGGAGTCAGACTGATGCCTGGGGCTTCAGATACAGCATATATTCAGAGCAGGAAGGATGGAAGGGCAGAGCACAGCTGACAGTCTACGGCACACAATTATTTTCCTGTAGCTTGAATATTTAGATCTGCTACCCAGAATGCCCAGACCCAGAAAACATTCTTTATTAAGTGTGGCTTGATTTACTCTGAATCCAAATACATTTTCTCTTGCTACACTATAAAACTGAATACTAAGAATACAACAGCACTGCAAGACAAAAGCACAAGTACTGCATGTACCACTTGCCTTGTGTATATGCATTGCCTGTGTGTGTCAAGATGACATTGACTTTTTCATCTCGTTCTGGGAAGTATGAAATATTTAAAGCATGGTCAACCCTTCCATCCCAACTACAGCAAAGTGAGATGTCCCATGAAACGGACATTCTCCTCCTCCTACTGGTTCTTTTGTCATCCCTTTGCTGAAGAAGCCTCCAAGTCATTAACAACATCCTTTCTAAAGCACCCAGTCCTGTTTGGAGAATTTCCAGGATGCAGGGTAGCATTTTACAAACATGGGACACCACTGCTTTGAGAGTAACGTGCTTAGATGAAACACTTCACCTGTGTTTGGACAATACTCTCTTATTTAATCATAGTAATTCAGAGATGCCCTTGCCACAGCAGTGTGAAACTTATCAAACCACTGATCCCTATTTTTAACTATGACAGTATGTTTAGCATGAAGCTGTCTCAGGGGAGGTTTAGGTTGGATATTAGGAGAAGGTTCTTCACCCAGAGGATGTTTGAGCATTGAACAGGCTCTCCAGGGCAGTGGTCATAGCACAAAGACTGACAGAGTTCAAGAACCATTTGGACAATGCTCCTGGGCACATGGTGTGACCCCTGGGGTGTCCTGTGCAGGGCCAGGAGCTGGACTCAATGATCCTCGTGGGTCCTTTCCAAGTCAGGATATTCTATGATCCCACACATACCAGTCTTCTTGCTTCATTGTACATTTATCTGCTAGTCAGACTATGCTGACTTCCAAGTCTTGTTCCATGCCTCTCTTGCAGATCCAAAGAGGCACAAAAAGCACTTCAGAAGCGGTTTTTTTTCCCCCCCAATAGAACACATTCAATTTGTCCTCTTGCCCCTGCAGATGTAAATGCCATCAGATAAGGACTCTTCTTTACCATCTTCTCATGCCATGGACAAAGAAATTAATGCCAAAATTCTTACATTTTATACGAACTTTTACTGAAAACAGGTTCTGAAGCACTTTAAACACTTCAAATTGGTTGCATACTATAAAACAAATTCTGCCCTTCCCTTCATACGTAAAAAGTTTTGCTTCTGTAATAAGAGCCAGGGAATAAACCACAGTGACATGATGAATTTCAAGGCTTGGATGCAACATGTAGAGCATAGTTAGATGTCTGTGCAGAAAAGACATTCTCATTTTCTCTTGGGATTGCCTCAAGAGAAAGTTTATTTATTTTATAAATAATATAATTTATAATTATATAAATTTTAACCACAGGGGAGTTAAAATAAAGCCTGCTTACTTCATTCAGTAGTTACTGAATTGTCGAACACATAAGGAGGTCCCTGGAAAAATTTGGAGGAGGAAGTCCCACTCCTCTGGATATTTAAGGACCTTTTAACTGTGTTGTTTTGGGTTCCTGATTTTATTCTGTTAAAAAAAAGAAATCACAGTTTTTAAAATAAAATTCAAATGAAAAATGAAAATATTTTTGTTTAAATTTTAAGCATCATATAAATTGCCTGATAGTCTGAAGTTTTGAGCATGCAGCAAGTCCCAAAATACTGTTTGTCACTGTACTGACCACAATTTCTACATGAATTCAGGAACAAAACTGCATGGGGTGGGTTTTAGGTGAGTTTTGTTCAAATTCCTGGGCAACTTCACTGTACAAAAGATTTTACCATTCGTAATTCAGCACTATAATATTGGTGAAATCGATTTACATTAATCTATTCGTAAACCTAAAAACTCCAATGCTACCAGTGGAGTCCTTATGATTAACACACGAAGTGTAATATTTCTGAAATTTAAAGTTAGGTGGGGGCTGCCTTCCCTACTTGAAAATCATTCAGGAAAAACCAAATAACACAATAAGATCAATATTTCAACTAAAAAAAAAACCCAACCCAAACCATAACAACCACCAAACCAGAAATAAAATGTACATGATAACCAAAAAAAACATTAAACAGCCAATAGAAATGGGGGCTCCAGGGGATGATGCCATATACAAATTGCCTTATTTAGGATTAGTTGATACACGAAAATGACTGAAAACTTCCTGAAGAAAGGATATTTTAAATGGATTTAACTATTCAAGAGAACACTGCATTTTGAAAAGCACCAGCTTGTGTTAGGAGTATACATGAGCAATATGGCAATTTTACAGTTGGACTCAATGATCTTAAGGGTTTTTTCCAACCTAAATGATTCCATGATTCTATGGCTGACGGTGTGCAGCTATGGGGCTTCTCTTCAGCTGGCAAAATACACAACCAAAACAGTCCTCGGCATCACCACTTATGGGAACGACACCAAAGCACAGCAAGGACACAGACACAACTCGTAATTAGCTCTGTGTTACTGTCCTGTTAACAAAGGTGATGAACCCCAACTGAGGAGAAGGAAGCTGTTGTTGTACAGGCAGATATGAAACCTCTTCGGCTCCTGACCTGGCACCTTGGGTGTCTGGGCTTGTCCCACATTTAAAACACTAATTTCACGATTCTGTAGAGAGCACTGAGAATTGTTTTCAAGAAGTACCAGCAAGCTGTATTCAGTCCTTAATTTTTGGCACTGATGTGAAGGCTCCATTTGGTGATGCATCTGCAGTGCCGGGGAGGTGTTTGAAAGGTGGGAGAGAGGGTGCTTTCCCTCCTCCAGCATATGCTGCGATTATTTGGTGATTTCAATACACATTCCAAACACCAGCTGTGGTCAACGGGACCTTCTGTTTCTGTGGTATGTTGTGTTTCTGCGTGAATTGCTGCAGCTCAGGAAAAATATCAGAATGGTTTGGGTTCGGAAAGGATCTCAAAGATCATTGAGTTCCATCCCCCAGCCACGGGCAGGGACACCTTCCCCTAGACCAGGCTGCTCTGAGCCCCATCCAGCCTGGCCTTGAACACTTCCAGGGATGGGGCAGCCACAGCTTCTCTGGGCAACCTGTGCCAGGGCCTCACCTCCCTCACAGTAAAGAATTTCTCCTTAACATCTGATCTAAATCTCTCCTCTTTTAGTTTGAAGCCATTCCCCTTTCTCCTGTCGCTCCATCCCTTGTCCAAAGTCCCTCTACAGCTCTCCTGGAGGCCCTTTAGGCACTGGAAGGGGCTCCAAGGTCTCCCTGGGGCCTTCTCTTCTCCAGGCTGAACAGCCCCAGCTCTCTCAACCTGAATCCATAGTGGAGGTGCTCTCCAGCCCCCTGATTATCTTTGTGGCCTGTGCCACAAAATGCAGCTCATTTCTGTGGAGGAACATTGTTGATGGGAGGTATTCATGTTCAGCCACACGGTTTTGCAAAGCATGTATTTTTTTATCATCCACTGCACCTTATGGAACTGTTGGGTGTAAAACATACTTACAGATACTTCTTTCTAACATTACGTATTCTATATGCTCTGACTAGGCTAATTACCAGTGAACACCATAGCAGCTATGTCCTAGAAAAAATAGGTTAACTTTTAAAAATCTTTAGGCCCAATCTGCTTTACATGCTTTTGCTTCACCTTGTTTCTAAATAGGCAATAATAAAACTTGTCTTTTTCTTTTTTTTTCCCCTGGAAATTCTGGTAGAAACTTTATTCTGTTTCCTTTTGTACTAAATACTGTAGATAAACAGCCTGAGAACAAATAAAAAAAGAAAGGAAATAATTCATCCTGTGATCCTGGATTCTGCTGACACCAACCTTTTTCTAAGAATATGCATTTCCTACTCACAGTACTGTTAATTCCTGCAGCACTCTCATGTTTTGTTCATTAACTTCCTTTTAGCACTACTGTAGAGTCAGAAAAAAAAATGCAAATGAAGCAGAAAACAGAGCAGGGACTACAGAAGTTTGCTAGAAGAAGAAGAAGCAGGGAAGAAGGAAGGAAGCTTCATTTGCTTGAAGAAGAAGCTCCAGGAGCAATAACATTTTCAAACAAATGCAACACAAAATCCTCCCACACTGCAGTGTAACAATCAATTTGTTTGCCCAGAGAACTTCTAAAGCTCTCATAACGGAAGAAAAAAGTAAGAGAGACACCTCAACAATATCAGGAGATAAAATCCTTAGCAAAAACTCCCTACAGCAAACTGTAGGCAAAAATGAAAGCTTCCAATGAAAAGACACAAATGCATATAAAAACAATAATTAGCACTTCTCTCCTTATTTCAGTAACACTGACCCTTTTTGCACGAGTTTTCATGCAGGGAATGCTCAAAATAAAGTACCAAAGTTGGGATTTTTTTTGCAAATGTCTACACGAAGGGAAGACTTCCTGGGAAAAGCTGGAAAGCTGTAAGAGCTTGGAATGCTCCAATAGCACCTTATTTCAGAAGCAATCCACCCAGTCTCATCCCCAATGCATGAACTGCACAGTAAAACTGTGCATAAGACAACACTTCTACACACGTGCCTACAAATTCAGCCATTTTCACAGAATAAATGAGAACATGGACGCATTTGAGAGAAGGAGGGAGAAGAGTTTACAGACATAGAGAAACAAATTACAAATAAAGCCATGAAGGGTGAAAATACCACCTCTGATACTAGAACCTGTGTCCTGTTTCCCTTAAATCAAACTCCCTGCAAAGACGTATTTAATTATAAATTCTACAAGTTTAAAATAAATAGCTCCCCTGAAAAAGAAATCTGTAATAAAGACAGATACTCTGCAGACACGTCACTGCATGTTCATTTTTTTTCCTTCTAATTAAAAGACCATTCTAACTCCTGGCTGAGTTTTTCCCATCCCAGTGCAGTGTATTCCAGAGGAATGCGATAACACAACTTCGCGCACACATCCCAACAGGATTTCACATCTGCCCAACAGTAACTTCGCCTCACATTCCAATTTACTCCATAATGGATTACATGGCAGAAATTCATTCAGCTGATTTCCATAATGACAAGAGTAGCTGAAAAGAAGTACTTGCCTACTAAATGGAAATGTGACATCAATATTAAGGTAAACATTCGAGTCTGTTGAATACTTTACTGGCAACCACACTACTTTAGCTTCAAAATAAATTTTCCCCAATAGCAGCTTTTATTTCATCTCAAATCCATCAGCTCTTCTGGCTGCTAATTCCCAGAGCTTCCCCTTCAAGTTTTTAATCTTATCTTCCTAGTGTGAAAGTGCTGCAGACCAGCACTTTTAAACACAATAATGCAACAGTTTTTGAAAGCTATATAAATCGTGTGAAAGACTATTCTATTAATTCCCTTTCTTATTACAAATTTTTCTCTTTTATTTACAGGGCTTGAGGACTTGAAAATTCAGTTACTCTGAGGGAAGGAAGAACTTCAGTTTCACTGGGACCTCCCCTCTGGCTCTTGACATTTTCAGAAACCTGTTGGACAATACCATTCGGGTCAGCCCAGACATGGAAATTATGCTAAGCCTAAACCAGATCAATTTTAGTTTGTAGCTCTCAGATAACATCTTTGTGCTCAAGGCATTTTACAGAGACACCACCAAAACAAGATAGCTACCTTCAGAGTATCAGACTGGTAGTACTATGAAAAGCCTGGCTGGGACACAGGATGGTACACTGATTATAGAGCACCAGAGGGTAGAGAGGCAACTGGTTGTTTTATTGTGCTCACAAGGACCAGTATTTTTGTGTCAGGTAGGAGAGAAATTATCCTGTGAGCTGTAAATAGACTACTTGCCTGGTTCAGACGCAAACATCTGCAAGTAACAGACACAGAGGAACTCAAAACAAATATTTATTAGATAATTACCAGAGTGCAAGCCTAATGTTTTATGGGACTTTTTCTTTTTAAACATTAATTCTCCAAAGAGGGAAAGGATTAAGATGATGCCACATGCCACTAATAAGCCACTGCTGAAATGTTTTATTTATCTTCTCTGAGTTAGGAGGACTGATGTAAGTATCTGGAAGTTATGAATATTAAAGATGAGCCAAAAAACCTATCTCTAAGGCAGCAAGTTCTTGCTGATAATGCAACCTTTAGCACCACTCTTATCTGGGCCACAAAATTCCACCAGCCATCTGGATCAGGATTTCCCTAGACCAGCCTCCTTTTCCCTCTAGTGGTGCAATAACAGCTGGAAACACCCTAAGAAAAATGATTTGCATCTCTCCAAGCCCCCTTAAAAGAGATGTCACACACGAAAACTGTGCTTGCCCACTCCAGATAAAAAACTGATTTTGCTGTAATAGATGATCTCACAAATATCAACATCTGCACAGTCAACTCACACCACTAAATGACCTCCACCAGCTCACCCAACCTCTCGGATCCCCATCTGAGACAGTGTCCCCATCCCATCCATCTCCCCGAGCTCAGACGTTGATGGCATTTGGTGCCACCTAGACACTTCTGGAATTTCACAGGCTCAAAAGTTTCTTGCCTGCATCCCATCCAAAAATAAACATTCAAAGATATGAGTACCCTTGAGCTGTGCTCAATTCCTCCTTGTCACACATTTGGTTTGCTCAGAGAATTAATTGGCTTTGTGGAGCATGAAGAAACAGAAATGGCAATATGTACCTCAATTAGACTCTATTTTTAAAATAATTTTTAAACTTCATAAATTATGAGACTTTAAGGACTTTAATAAGTTTGCTTGATTCACTTTGATCAAACAAGGTTAGGGACTCATTATGCTGTACATGCAGCTGTTTAACAATATTAAAATACACCATCAAGTCAAGTCTTTCTCTAAGTGACTTCGCATTGCACAGCAAGCAGATCTAAAAAGCCCTGTCACTTGCAACTGGCAATCATCATTCTGGTAGCACTCTAAGAGGCTTTCTTAATTCCACTGGTGTTTAAATTCATGAGCCAAAACTTGTCATAAATTGTCTTTTATGGCTGTCAAGAACAATGATGTATATTTTCTTATTTAGCCCTTTGTGACTTATTGGGATCCTCTGAGTGCCTGAGAAGTGTTTGCTTCACTGCAGAGTAGATTGAGACTCTCCTATTTTTATGTTGGAAAGACACAGCACATAAAGTAACCTTAGATCCTGCAGTCAGAACCCACTGGCTCTGTATAAGCAGACTTACATCAGCTCTTAATTATTTTTATAGAAATTCTGATTATTAGAAATTTTTAGCATGGCAAAAGTAGAGGGTGAATGCTCCAACTCCGAAAGAAAATGCCACCTTCTGCCAGAAAATTGAGGCTGCTTTTCCATATTCTGCCAGTGCCTAAGGGGAATATAAATGGACTGAGGAGGAAACACATGATGTGTCACTGATAAAATAATCTGGCATTACAAAAGGACCGGTAGCTACAGCTCCACCAAGAGATCAATAAATGTGCAAATAGCAGCCTCTTTAGAAATCATTGCTTTCCCTCCAATATGTGGTGACAAACTCTGTGACAGCATTTACTCCGTGCTATCAGCTTCATTAAATAAAGCAGCCTGTCCTCATCTACCCACAAGGCCAACTTCAGAAGTCTATGGAAAATATTGATTTTTCTTGACTATGTTCAGGTCAACGATGCAATGCAATAAAACAGCTTAAGACAACTATTCCCTTTCCAGCTTGTAATTAGAGCCTTGAAACCCTGTTTCTAGGTCTTGGTCTGGATCTGTTGTCAATTCACTTTGACCTTAGGCAAGCAAATTTCAACACTGGGGAACTTGCTGCTTGCTGTAAAATGAGCACAGTTAACTTCTCTCTGAAGGCTGGTTTGCTGGCTTTGAGACTTCTTGCTCTTTTAAGTTTTAGTGATGGGATAAAATCCATTTAAGTTTGAGTTTGTTAGATAAAAGACATCCTCAAGTGAAATCATTACATGTGAATGATTATGCACCTGAGGATCCGTGCCAGGAGCTGAGCCTCCCTGTTTGTCCAGGAAGAGGAACAGGCTCTCCAGGGCACCATTTCCAGAAACACCCTGCACCATCAGTGGAAGCTTTTCCAGCATTGCCACTCCTGGGAGGACCCACATATTTTCCTGAAAAGGATGAAGTTTTGAACAGCAAAGAGACACCATTAAGAAAGTTAAATCCAGAAAACACGAAGGAGCAATTTCAGTTTCTAGTTTTAGGTAAGACACAGAACTATTTCCCTGCTATTGCAAGGACCAGAATCAGCCTTTTCCTGCTATCTTCTATATATATTTATCCTATATATACTGAGCAAAGGATGGAGCCCTGAGGAACCAGCAGAGATATCAAAGCTCATCTTGCCAGACCTTCCATGTAGCTTAGAACCATCCCTAAGGAACGGACACAGAACTTCATCAATTTTTTCTTGCTGGATTATCTGATCCTTCTTTGATTATTTTTATCATTAACAGTGAGCATGTATATACACCACTTTTTTTTCACTCCATACAGCAGCTGATAGCTGGCATAAGTGCACCCCAGAACAGCTACAAGAAAACCCCTTGATTCACACCCTACACACACAAAAGGAAAAAAAATCTTCAGGTTCTGAAAGACATTAATATGGGAACTGTTTAATGTTTTAAGAGAAGAAGTAGAAAAAAATTGCTGGCCTCTTCAGCAGTGTTATTTAGTCTTTTACTGCTCTGCAAATTTCGACAGTGACCTCCGAGGAATTCCTGTATGATTCCAAGATTTCGAGGAGAATCCTCTGCATCCTAAAGTCATGCTCAGACCAGCCTTGACCATTGAATCAAGGGTTCCTGTCTCTGAGCCTAGGACCAAGCAAACATTAGCAATCCATGTTATAAATTCAACCTGTTTCACTCTTTTTCCTCATGCTGTCCACTTCTATTTTTTGGACAAGAACCTGAGCTTTGTGGCACTTCTGTTATAACCTCCTTCTAGTTTAGGAGCTGAGTATTGAAGGCTATTACGAACATCAAGCATCCTTAATTACCTTGCACATAAAAGATACACAAATTCATACAAAGTCCTTGAGACATTTGGAGTTTGAGGCTCAGCTTTGAAGCAAGGAGAGCTATCATCTTGTTCCCCATTTCTGAGAGTACGGCCCATGACAGCCGTGTGCTGACTGTTCTTGCTTAACTCTGTGATTTCAAGGTGATTTACTTTTTTTGGGCACTGCACACCCACCTGCTGAGAGTTAAACAAAATGTCCATCTCTCTTTACCGTTTGGGCAACCACATAGCTCTCAAAGGGACCATGGTTTACATGTACCAAAAATATCCAGCCTATCACATGAAAGTAAATCTTGTTCCCTCTCTTCCTTATGGAAAACAGAGTAATAAAGGGACAGTTTTTGAGTCCTCATGTTGGTGCAAACTCTATGTACTTTTTCAGTTTTGGCTTAATATTTTCCCAGCAGCTGCATCCCAAAAATTGTGCGCATGAGCTACACAGAGTCTCAAATATATTTTGAAGACAAAAATGCTATTTAGTAGTGAAGGATCAAAAATATAGGAATTTAAATCTTTAGATCTGATTTTTGCTGGACAGGATACAAGATGCACATTCAGGTTGTTAAACTGCCTCTTCAGGATATATTTATAGGATTTGTATGAGCAAAGAGAGTTCCACAGAGGCAGGGAGCTTGATTCCAATGGAAAAACACCTGCTCCTCCAGCCAGCAGAGCAAGGCACTTACTTGGGTTCTTATGAAACTTCCTGGTCAACACTGGGCTGCCACTGCCTCATTCCATACTTCAGGTCAATGCCACCATCCAAAAAGTGACAGGAATCCAATATTAGACATGCATAACACAATCATAGAGCAGTTTGGATTGGAAGTGACCTTAAAGATCATTGAGTTCCACCCCCTTTTCATAGGCAGGGACACCTTCCCCTAGACCAGGTTGCTCTGAGCCCCATCCAGCCTGGCCTTGAACACTTCCAGGGATGGGGCAGCCACAGCTTATCTGGGCAACCTGTGCCAGGGCCTCACCACCCTCACAGGGAAGAATTTCTTCCCAATATCCAATCTAAACCTTCCCTCTGTCATTTAAAGCCATCACCGTTACCCTATCATTTCACACACTTGTCCAAAGTCCCTCTTCAGCTCTCTTGGAGCCCCTTTAGGCACTGGAAGAGGCTCTAAGGTCTCCCCAGAGCCTTCTCATCCTCAGACTGGACATTCCCAATGCTCTCAGCCTGTCTGAGCCCCAAAGGCAGCTTTACTCTTGTTCTTGCCCAGGCTGGCCACAGTGGTGTTGTACCATGGGCTGATTCACCTCTCTCTCCTAGAATGATTCAATCACAGCATAGAGACAAGAACTCCTTCTCCATCTCCAAACCACAAGTGCTGTCTGAGTGTGGCCTTTTGTACCACTGGAAGAGCTCTGAGTGATCCACCAGAACTGTTTTTTCTCCAGCAGTGAGAAGACACAGTTTGGAAACACAACATCGCATTGCAAAGAAAGGGCTTTTTGGTTCCTCACCCAACAGGTACCTGACAGCCCCCTGCTGTGCAAAATCTCTATGTCCTGGTGCAAACAAGACCATTCCAACTTACAAATAATGTGAGATTTAAAATATAGGACTAACAATTTTTTTTTTTTTTTGGTTCAAGAGGCAGCTCTCAAAACTGTCCAGAGCTGCAAATGGCCACAAGCAAAAAGAAGGCAGAGAGAGATAAATAAAACTGCATCACCTAATGAAGGAGCAGCTCCTAAGTCTCTCCTTTTTGGGTGCTTTCACCATAAATTGTTGCCATGAGCACACTAAGCCCAGAACATTGTTTTCATATTGATATGGAAAAAACCTGCCTTAAGCACTCCTCATAATGTAATGACAATGTACCCAGCTTATTAAAACTGCCCTTTTATTTAGCTTTGTGAAACTGCAGGAAAATCAAGAGGTCTTGAATACAAACACAGTTCCAATGAACTACACTGCAAGTAGGAGAAGCGCAGGAGGAAAAACATGAACATGTTGAAACACGAACATGAACAAGCTGAACATTTTTTTATTAGCCATCAGGATTTGAAACTGATTTTTAAAAAAAAAGTTAGTATTTGATGAAATTTGAAATCAAAAGTAGGGGCTGTTGTAGAAAAGGCTGGTATATAGAATCTCTTCATTATTTGCCTGCAAAAAGCAATAGGATTTTGTGAATGTCTCCTGGCTCACAGCTCTGGAGGGATTTTTATCACCATCCTTTTCCTTCTGGTTTGTTGTGTGTTATCAAACCTAGTGATGTTAAATGAGTATATGAAAGCCATGAAGTCTGCTATATGGGGTGCAAAAGCAGGCATGAAAAATGAGGAAAATAAGAACATGTGATGGTTCAGCTCAGGTCTTTCCTATCAAGGCAAAGTATCAGCTAAATATAATAATAACAGCAGCCTTAATTATGCAGCCTGACAAAGCCAGCTAAGGGACAGTCGGGGGGGTCAGCACCAGAGCTGGAATCAAATCCTTCCACCAGGCTGCTGCCCCAGGCTGGGCTCTCAGGCTGCAGGGAGAGTTCAGGCTCGGCACTCAGAGGGGAGCTGGCACCACTCCTGCAATCACCTGCCAAGAGCTTGGACCTTTATGGGGGACTTGGTCACCCCAGCACCTCCAAATCAGTTGGAACCTCCCCCTACAAGCCTATTTAAAAAAAAAAATTAAATATTTTTAATATTTAACTTTAAATATGGTCCTAATTATGCTGAGGGAAATGCAAATAATAACTCACAGACTTTTAGGAAATTAAAAAAAAAAGTAAGTGTTAACATGCAAACAGAATTAAGACTACTAAACGCTTCAAGATCTTCTGTATTGTCATTTGTTACTCAAATGCCAGCTGCCAGAGATGTGGCTGTGCTTGCTCTCAGCAAAGCTTAAGCCATTATTTGAAGGAACTTTTAAAACATCATCTTTGGAAAATCTCTCAGGTTGTTAAATTCCAACCTGATGAGGCTTAGGAGTTCTTTGTTTTCCTGTTCTCCCATTTATCGTTAGATATTTTCCTGTACCTCAGCATGTGGTTTCTGAAGAAAAGGTAAAAATGAAAACTTTCTATTGCTCCTTTTTCTATTTTCTGCTGAACTTGAAGCGCAACTTCACCATTTAAAAATTAGATCTTAAATTTGTAAAGCTTACTACACATTCCTGCTTCCACTGCTAATTAACAGCTTAAAATAAAGATATTCATGTTCTGCAACTCTGCTGGAACACAATTATAGAAAAAAACGCTGTAGAAAAGTCAAAGTTACTGAGACAGGATGTTACTAAAATGCAAAACCAAGCAGGAGAGCAACCAGCAGTGCCAACTTGTCTACAAAGAAAATACCTACTGGGCAACTGAAGCTTAGAAGATATTTTGGGGACCAAAAAGAGGATATCTGTTGGAAGGAGAGTAAAAAATAATTGGAAATTGGTAGTAAAATGAGTCAAAGCAAAGGAACAGCTCTTAACAGCATGAAATCCTTGTAATTTAGTTTAGTCCTACTGTATGTAACAGCTACAAGAGGCAAATGAATATTTGTAAGTGAACTGGAAAAGCAGTGGTTTTGCTGCGTCTTTTCCATTTAAAATAATCACAGTTCAAGAGTGGCTCAAGGACGGAAGAAGTCTCATGAAAAGACCTAAAATCTTGAAAAAGAGGAAAGAATCAGTCTGGTCATCCTACTGGACAATATCAAACCCAACAACTTTCAGGCTGATAGTTCTGCCAAATACTATTTATGTGCATAAATATAAAAGCTATGTCCTTTTCTGTATTCAGCAATCTCAGAAACAAGATAGCACTCACTGGCTTTGGGACAGGGTGCTACCCAAGGATTTAAGGATGAAGCACTCAGATCAAAGACAGCATCTGGCAGCCTGGGACTCAGCTGAAGTGAGATGGTGCCTCAGACAGGGGGAAAAGCTACTGATACTTAGCTGCATCCATCCACTGAGGGCTCAAATTCCAATTTTTCAGCTAATAGGACAATAATCAGAGGGACAGATGTTACCAACAAGGGGAATTTAAAATTTAGCAGCATACTTTGAATAGTATGACTATTTAAGAAGCAAATCTATTTCTGAATGTTAATATACAACACGTGGTCAAGTTGTGAAAACAACTCTTAAATCCCCTTGTTCTTCCTCTTTCCTAAATGACCTTTTTTTACTTCCCCTGTTAAAAAAAATCCTCCCTGAGGCCTTGTGTCCCATGTAATTTCCCTCACTTTTTCCCTAATTCCTCGACAGACACTTTTCCTGGTGAAATCTGTTATTTCTAGGAAAGAATGAGGACAGAAGAAAGGGATACAGTGATGAGGCCCAACACAGGGAAGCACAGCCCCCACTCTGAGGCAGCCAAGAGTGAAGGAGCAGAACTCGAGTGCTGCTCACTGTGGTGGAAGGCTTTGCTTTGTGCTTTATTTTCTCTTCTCAAGCAATGCAAGCAAAGTTCTCAGAACACCACTGATGTGGAGCTTCGTTTACCCAGCACTGCTGTGTGTCCTTCTGGAGTCTCTTGGTTTTAAAGAAGCTGAAGAAAATGAAGGAACTCAGAGTTAGGGTTGACAGGGCCTTAAAGGACCAATTTCATTCTGGTTTCTGCAGCTCCCACTTGACAGTGGGAAAGGAGAATTAGATGGAAACAGATATCTCCATTTCTTGAAGCTCAAGTCAGAACCAAGTGTAACTCAGGAATGTTTTTAATCACACACAATACGACACCTCCTGTAGAAGTGACCTGGGAGAAGTCTACCCCAGCTCCCGTGTTACATAGAAGAACTGCTGTCCTTTGGAATGTTCGAACCACAAACCTACCAAAACATTGTGATTACAAGAGAGCTCCAGTATTTTTCACAGAATGATAAAACAGTTTGGGTTGGAAGGGACCTTCAAGATCATCTTGTTCCAACCCCCTGCCATGGGCAGGGACACCTTCCTCTCTCCCAGACTGCTTCCAGCCCAGTCAGCCCTGGCCTTGAACACTTCCAGGGATGGGGCAGCCACAGCTTCTCTGGGAACTTTTTGGTTTACTCCACAGGTCTGAAAATCAATTACCTCCTCCCCCAAACACAGGAATGATGAGGAATAGGTAGTCTCTAAGCACAGTGAAAAGGCAAGTGTTTATTTTGGTAACTGATGCTCTACACAAGAGCTGGGCAAAAGAAACCCTCTAAGATCAAGCTCAGTGTTTCAATAAAGACTTTTATTTTTTCAGTTTTACCTGATTTGAATGCTCAAGTGCAGCAGGGCAAAGGATGTTGCTGGGTTGCATGTACAGGCAACTCCTTAATTTCTGGAAAGCTGTAAGACAATACTGGGCCACTTTAACACAAATTCAAAGACAGAATTTTGTTACTTTCTCTGAAAGTATTGCAGCACATATCCAGATATAAAAATAATTTGCTGTTCAGCTTCTTACATAAGTTGAATAATAACAGCTAAATTAGTTCTAAATATTCAATTAAAACTTGCCATTGTCTTTCAAGACAGTTTTTTTAAATGTCTGAGTATCATTAAATGTCTCAGCACCTGCTTTTTTCTTTGGATTTTTAGATTTAAAAGCAAGTTTCTGGTAATGTTTTATTCACATGTCAAACAGTTCTATGTGTTGTTCTCTAATTAAGCAAAATTTAATATTGAGTAATTAAAGTATTAGGTTGCTAAACACTGAGCTTCTCCAATATCGTATTTTCCAATAAAGTGAAATTCTAAATAAATTCTTAATTGAGGAGCAAGCAGCAAAGAAAGCCAATTTTCACTTGCACTTCCTTCTCCAAAGTTTTGCTAAAAAAATGCCAATCTAACTCTGAGGCTGACATACTTCCAGTATGAACACTGCATCCTCTCTTACTGCTTTCAGATGTTAAACAGTACATATAATGATTAAAAAACAGACCACTTGAACCTGAGGTGCAATGCAGGCCCTTGATAAATCAGTGGTTTCTGGTATTCTGCCTCCATCCTTTTTGTCAATTGCAACCACTCAATCACACATAATCCTCAACACTCAATCACCAAATCCTGCCTGCAGACAGATGCACGTTTTACATTTTACCTATTTTCACAAACTTTTGCTTCTAGTAGGAAGATAGAAAAAGTAAACACAGGGACATAAAAGAAATCAGTCAGTATTCAACATGTTTGTGTACATGAGAAGCCATTGCTTTACATGTTTTTATTTGAAGTGCTGTTTCTCAACTGTGCTGATGGAATCAATAGCAATATCTCAAAATTGTGACACATCTTTAAACAAGTCAGTAATTACAGGGGTTTTATTTTTTTGCTTCTACATTTAAAAAATAAGACAAAGGAATACTTAAATTCAAATCAAATACACTTTTATGAAAGTAACCTTAAATTTGAGAATGAGCTACTAAGCATACAGGAAGTCAAGGAAGTAGTTCTGGTTATTAAAAAAAACCAAAGTATTAAAAGGAATAACCATGTTATCTTCTGTACCACCCTAGAATAATACTCTGTCAGCAATAAATAACGAGGAAACTGAGAAATTTTCAGCCTTCAATTTGCACAGCTTTAGTTAGACACAGAAATCAAGGTGTGGGCTGAATTTCACTGAATCAGTGAATTTATACTGACATAAAACTGCAATGAGACAGAGCTGAATGGGAACTATATTCCTGCAGGCTCAGCTATTTCACCTTCTCTAATAATACCTGTAGACCACTGAGCTGTTGACATATTTTTTCTCACTAGAAAGAAATGCTGACGATAAGTGTAAATGTGTGTATACACATAGAGATGATAAAAATTCTAATTACTTCCACCTATACCACGTGCTTACATATTTCTCTTACTTTATGACATCTCTCCTGCAATTTTATTTATTTTTTATTTTTTTAAAGCTCATTTTTCATGCAGATCACACCTCTTCCCAAAGTCTTTTGGTTTTTTTTTGTTTTTTTTTTTTTTTTTTTGCAAAGGCAGATCTCCAATATGAATACTGTTAGGGCTTGGGTCCACCGAGTTAGATAATTTTTTATATTCATATGATACACACAGGGCTAAGAGCTGATCCATTCCTGGCAGCACGCTCACTGTATCACACACTAACACAGCATCAGAATATGGAATATCAACAACCTCAACTGTAGTTTTTCATTGTTATTCACTACATGTGCAGGGAATCCATTTGTTTCAGATTCTTTGTGAATTCAACTCAATGTGTTGCAAAACAGCCCTGAAAAAGCCGCAAGTCAAATTGCCTAAAGTAAATAAAGAAAAGCAAATTACTTTAAATTCTTCACCTCTACACTTCCAGCAAAAACACAGGCTCGTAGGTTGTGCATATTGCCAAGTGTCTTTTCACAATAATCAGTTTCAGAGAAATTGGAGATAAAAAAAGATTAGCAGACTCTCGCATCCACTCCCTTGAAATATTAACAACTGCTGCATATTTTCCAGTGTTTTCAAGCAGAGGAGAGAGTCCCACACATTTGGGCATGGAGACCACTGCTAAAGGTGACTTTTCATGGACCAGCTGGTGCCTTCCTACCAAAGTGCTTAATCAAAATCCTGCCTGGGGGTAGGATTCAGCTCAAGAGCAAGACATCTAAATTTAGTCAGCTGCAGGTAGGTTTGTCCATGTGCAGTCAGTGTTTCCAGCCCCATGGAATGGAGATGGAGCTGCCAAAGCTGATGATGTGCAGGAGGAGGAGGAGCACCAGGACAAAACTTCCTGAGAACTGCTTTACCACCTCCAACATTTTAGTAATATTCAGCAGGCACCTGATCATGCTAAAAAAAATCCCTTTAAAACATAACATACATATCATGCATACTGCAATTTTTTACACACGTTATAACAGCATAACCTATCATATGCATTTGATTGGTTTTTGGTAAGTTTTAAGGCATTTTCATGTGCTTCAGAAGTATTTTATTTCTGGCAACTTCTTCCACTATGAAGCCTGTAGATTGATCAACATTAGGCAATAAATTTGGACAGTGCCCATCAAACATAAGAAAAAGTCCAACCTGTTTGGATTCTCATCTGGTTATTCTCCTGCTGTTAAATGTAATGCTCATGAACATACCCCCTGCATTTCACATTCCATATCTGATAAAACCATTTCCCTTCCCACTCTTCCACTTGCGTAAGAAGCCACAATTTAATACCTTTGAAGAACAGCTGACACCTTGTGGAAAATTTAAATAAAACATTCCATTTTGAAGGAGTTTTCATCAAGTCAGGTATGCTTTTTTGTTGGCTTACTCGTGATGTATAACATCAAACTACTTGTTCAGGCAACACCTCTTTTAAAGGTCCTGTTCTCAAAGAGAACAGCAGTTTCTACAGCAACCAGATGTGAAATCTTAAGTCCAGGATTAGCACATAAATAAAGCAAAGTGTGAAGGGAAAGGTTCCTTTCTACTATAAAGAACCAGAGAAGAACAGCCTCAACGAGGTCTAGTGAAAGAACTATACATAAATATGAAGTTTCAGGAACTTTATCTGCCACATCAATTTACCAAAAATTTCTTCAGCAGTTATACTGAATCGTAAACATCCTCAACCTGTGTGCAACAAAAATTCTCAAAGTCTGTTCTTGTATCACATTTATTTCATGGGTCTTCATAACTCAATATCTTAATGTCTTTTTTCCCGATTCTCCCCTTTTTTGGCATAACCAGTCAGAGTCAAATCTTCCTGGAGGTTCCACTGCATGAGCAGTGTGTCACATGGGAAAAAATCATATTTGCAGGAAGATCCAACATAAGGAGCACCACTGGGGCTACAGAGATGGCTTTATCAGAGGGATACATATAAACTAAAAGGTGCATGTGTCTGGACAATAATTTGAGCATCCAGATGTAGATGAGATGATAGCACTGAATGAGGAGAGAGCAGGGAAGGGTGCTAGAACATTTGCAAGGCAGTCATGGGGTTATACTTTTAAGCAGAGATTAAGCAGCTAATTAATTGATTAATCAAAACAATTAACTAGATGTCAAATCACCACAGCGGCAAATTTAAAGTCAATTAATTCATATATTCAAAAGAACAGCAAATAATTAATAAGGAATTAAAGAGTTTGTTAATTATGTGGCAGTAGATTAGTTATGCAGAAAACTAAGTGAGAAGCAATTAATTAATTATGCAGAGAATCAAATGAACCACAAAATATTTATGCAAAGAATCCCCACAAATGGGCAGTTTAAAAGCAGATGGTGGGAAAATGCTGGGGTATGTTTAAAAAAATGTTTAATAAGTATCAATTGCTGGCAACTGCAGTTAGCTGAGCTATAAAGAAAACCATTTGAAACAAGAATGGAAGTCAGGTCAGGAACCAACTGACTGAGGAGAATTAGGTTATCAAACAGATTCTATGGCAAAGATTCATCAAGACACTTGATGTTATTGACAGTTCCAAGGGGTGGGTCTCGTCTAGAAACACAGGTCAGTGAAACTCACATGGATACTGGAAGCAGACCTTTGTCACAGTATTTTATGATCATAACGTCACCATATGCTTTGTCTCTCCCCTTTGCTCACTGCCCCGGTGGCGCACCCTGCATTGTATTCAGTTTGGACTGGTAGTTAATTAGGATTCATGTCTTACATTCATGTGTAAATTGTCGTGCATACAACTGTAGCTTCAGACAAAAATAACACTCTGCACGAACATTATCTCCAAAATTTAACTCCCCCAACATGCCTTCGTTAAAATTGTAAATGAGCTGCATAACAGGGCTGAGAAAAAGGCTCTGTTTACATCAGTAAAAGGGAGTGAGATTCGCATTGTGGTGTCGATGTAACTCACACAGATGTGATGCTACAAACTTGTCTGAGCGGTGCCTCCATATTCAAACACAGATAATACCAGGCCTCAGTCAGATGAAGTGTGGTGTCTACTGAGAAGAGATATTTCATTTCAAATGCCTGATTTATTACTCAGAAGACTGAGATGAATTTTTAACAATTCAGCTAATGATAACTTACGGGGAAAGAAACCCCACTCACAAAAACGGTAACAGGGCTGAGCACATTCCTTACAGGGCCAGACTGGGAGAGCTGGGGGTGTTCAACTGGAGAAGGCTCCAGGGAGACCTCAGAGCCCCTTCCAGTGCATAAAGGGGTTCCAAGAGAGCTGCAGAAGAACTTGGGACAAGGGCCTGGAGTGACAGCACATGGGGAAACGGCCTCAAACTGAAAGAGGGCAGGGTTATATTAGGTATTAAGAAGAAATTCTTTACTGTGAGGATGATGAGGCCTTGGCACTGTTGGCCCAGAGAAGTTGGGGCTGCCCCATCCTTCCCATACAGCCAGATACAAGCTTTTCAAATGGAAGAAGAATTGCTAGTATTTTACCATACTTGGGAAATCTAGCCTGAAAATTTTTGTTCAGAATTTTAAACTGAAGAAATCTTTTCAGGAAAAACATTCACCCCATTCCCCTCACACCCACAGAGGTTTAGAGAAGACACCGTAACAGCCCGACCTGAGGTCTGAAGCTCCAACATGAAACGCTTCAACAGCTGTGTGAAATTTGGGATAGAAGCACTATTTATCAAAGAAACATTTGACATGTTCAGAAACATGGTCAGAAATAACACAGAGCTTTGCAAATCTGTACAGAGCAAAAGTGGAATAAATAAATGGCGACAATAAACCACCATATTAACCTCTTTTTGATTTAAAACTGACCTCCCACTATCACTTCAAGACAAGTCTCAACAGAAAGAGACAATTACCACAGCTGAAAAGGCCACTGTGCTCCCTTAATAGCTGCAACGAAAATCACTTTTAGGAACCACAGCTTTATCACCTGGATGTTTTCTGGAAGTGTATTTGTCATTTAGGGTGACTACCTGACAGGTTATATGCACTGCAGTGAAAAGCAAAAGTAATTTTTGTTTTTCTGACACACACCAACTACTGAATGATGTCATAGGAATATAACATGTAAACTCATCTTGGTATATAAAGGCAGTTAGCAGAGCTGGAAGGTATATTCTCCTAAGTGCCCTCTCTCTCAGAACTTCTCTCCAGGCACTGTGGTAGCCCCTTGCTCTGCGAGATGCTCAGTCATAAATAAGAAAGAAAATAAAACCAGTAAACGATACTTAAAATAGCATTAGAGACGGAGTGGAATGAGATGCTTGCCAAGTGAAAAAAAAAATCAATATTATTTAACACATTTCTAGATTGCCAACCACCACAGCACACAGGAGCTCGCAACAATAAAAATACTATTTCAGTACAGTACCAACAGTGAGCGGCAACAGAATCGATCAAAAGCTAAGTGAAATGCATGAGACTGGTTCCAGCTGAGAAAGCTCTCCTGTCCTCCCAGAGCAGCCTGCATAAAGGAGAGCGGGCTCTGGCTAGAAATCCTCATGGTTACAGCACAACCAAGGAAAGCCAGGCTGCAGCCAAGGCTGAACATCAATTTTTAATACTGAGGAGAAAAAATGTTATTAGGTGAAAGAAAAAATAATTAAATGTACAGTATTTCAATTTGACTCAAAAATAACAAGAGATGCAAATACACCCCAGTATTGTTTTTCAAAGGCCTCTCTGAATTCATCATAAGACCTCACATTTAGACCTAGAAATACATACACCAGTCAGGGACAGTCACAAGAGATTTTCTTCCAGGAAGGCAAACCTAAAACATTCAATGAAAAAGCCTATTGACATCAAAGATCTTTGTGTACCACTTTACTCTGCCTAAGGACTCACTTAGAGCAAAGAGCATTTCCTATATTTAAAACTGAGTTTTAAGTGAAGAATTACTTTCTTCCAGGTGTTCATTCATTAGTAAATAAGAAATCGGGGGAAAAAAGTCATTGAATGCCTTTTCATACAGTGCTTTATCTGACTGGAAAATTACTTCTGTTTTCAGGGTAAATATAGCATTTTACACATACACTTAGTAACCCCCACAAAAAATACATGTCGACATTGCTGTGACTCTTAGCAGCTCTGAGCATGTGAGGAAAAGGGGGAGGCAGCCTTAACCCTCTGATTTAGATAAGGGCTGATGAGGTTTTCCCAGATATCTCTGCTAGGAAATGATGTTCAAATTCTGAGGTATTTTTCCTGATAGCTGAGAGGCCAGTCTGAGCTACTGACTCGATTTGGGTGTCCAGAAATTCAACTCCCAGTGCATGTGTACATCAACTGCATGGGCAACAATTCCACATAACCCAGCAAACAACATCCAAAAGTGTGTGCTGATTGTCCCATGAGTCCAGAGACCTGTGAGGGAATGTGCAAATGCTACATAATGCACAGTGAAATTCCTCTCAAAAAAATCCTGTAGAGGAACATGTAGACATGTGCTATACATCTGATACGTACATTCCAGCTGTTCCCCATCTCCTGTGCTGCCAGAGGCTCTGCTGCTCTCCTCTCTGGCTCTGAGGGACAGGACAAACAGATCTCCTAATGAGCAGAGAGCCATATGGCACAGAGAAATGCAGGAGTGCACCAGCATCACCACCAAACAGCCAAGGCAAAGCACTGCAGAAGACTGATACCACCAGAAGAGTCAGGAGAGAGGCACGGAGGAAGGCTCTTAGCCAGGGCAACTGCAGGTGGAGGTTCACAAACCAGAAAACTGAAACCCAGGCAAAAAGGGCTCCAATCTCATTTTACCCGGTCACAGCAGTGTTTTAGTCAAAGTTAAGCTCCTCAGCTCAGTATCTGATTCACTGGATGAAATGTGGTGCTTTCAGCCCTTAAGTTAAACAAAAAATGATGAATTTAAGTATTAGGCCTGGCAGTGTGACACCACTCAGGGCAGTGACATCTTCTCACAACCCAGAACTTGGCTTTGCAATGTGCAGAAGCAGAACACCTCACATTCCAGACCTCCAACTGGCCTCATGCCTTTTCCAGTTATGCAGTCTTTATTAATACAAAGAAACATATGAGCCAAATGCTTTTATTGCTTTCCTAATCACCTTTATTGATATTTGCATGGAACCTGACTATTTTCTCAGTCCATCTGTTCCTGCTGCTCATTTATAATGTGAACTCTTAATTCTGCCTTGTTAGAACTGGCTCATATGGAGGTAATTATGTCAGCAAAAACAAAGGATCATGATTTCTAGAGGAGAATGGGAAGCAGAAGCTACTAGGCTTGCTATTAATGTCAATTCTAATAATCCCTAAATAGAACTGCTTGTACATACAGACCTTTTCAGGGCGTATCGACTGCATTAAAAAGTCAAATAAATGTTATGTTAAACTAAAAAGGCAATCTTTTTAAAAAAGAGTAAAAATATTATCTCTTTTAACCTTTCTTGAATGCAACCAGAGAAAAAAGCAGTAAGATCTCAGGTGTTTAGAAGACACCAAGCCAGCTTCACTACCTATATATGGATTTCACAAGAGCCACGGAGACATCAGACTCCTCACTCATGTACTGAAAATATAAATACAGTGCCCAGAGTTCTTCACAGGTACTGTCTCTGCAGATCTACAAGAGAGTTCCTCAGTGATGCCACTTATAAATTGACTGGGCACAAACAGAAGGTCCCATTCGTTTGGTGACTGGGCCCCATCTGTTTTAATATTATCAAAATCTGTGCCCTAAACTATCCTGCAAAGCTTTTGCCAGCATCTTTTTAAAAAGTACCAATCGGTAGCATGGCTAACCTGGTGTGTATCCAACCCTTGGTCTGCTCTGGCACAAACACCTGCTGTTACACCTCAGGGGCACTCACACACTCAGGGTACAGTGAGGGTGGTGGGGATCATCCACAAGGTAACGTAGGAGGAGCACAAGGTTTGAATCTGCCTCAGACGGAATGATGAATGGCACATGAGAGAGGAAACCCGAGAGCCCTGACCACCTCAGCCCAGCCTCGAGATGGTCAAAACAGCACTGGCTGGAGAGGCCAGACTCTCCTTTGTCCAGGTCTCATTTCTGCCTCAACAGCAAGGTTGGAATTTGCCTTCTCTTGAAGCTAAATTGATTTTATTACAACTCTGACTGTAGGACACAGCAGGAAATCCCCTGTATGAAGAACACATGGGTAAGAGGGTGTTTTTCTGTGTAAGTTTGGTACCTTTTCTGGAAATGTTTAATTACACTAGCCAAGAAAGAATAATTTTTGACAGGACAAATTATATCTCCTCTATACCACCATGGGAGCAGCCCACTAAAACATTTGTAATGTAGACTATTGATCATGTGCCTTGTCGTGCCACAGACAACCTGAGATTCGAGCTTGCTTCACACATCATAATCCATATGCCCAATTTTATTTTTTCAAATAAATATATATGAGAAGGACCTGAAAATTCCCTGAGCTCACATCAGGCCTATTCAACAATCTATTGAATTAATTGTAGTTCATTTTTCACAGGGAAAATCAAATGGTATGTGTAAGACATTCACTACTTCATTAGCAACTTTCACATAATTCTAGTTTGAAACTCATTTCGATTTGCCAAGATAAATGCCTTGATTTTTCCTCTCTGCTTAGTAACAGCATGCAGGGTAATAGAAGCTGGGAAAGGCGGCATTTTTCTTTGAGCAAATTCTACTCAGCAGGATCCAAAACTTTAACTGGAAAAAATTACCATAATTTGTTGAACATTAAATGCTCAAGAAACACTCAGAGCCTCACCTTTCTGAGAAGTTCTGAAAAAAAAAAAAACCCTGTACTTTTTTTTTATTAGTGTGTTAGCCTGCAGAAGTTAAATTTGATTAGGGTAGTCAATAATGCTTGGAAATGGTGATACATAACCCCAAAGAGCTCTTTCCTAGAAAACTGAGGATGTAATGAATGAACCAGGCACAGCCGCAATGCAGAGCCTCTCCCAACAGCCAGACCTGAGAACTTCCCCACCAATTCTCTAAGTAGCAGACGTGATTTCTTTTTCTAGTTACAATTCACTCTCTTTTCCCTCCTCCCCCCCCAAAACTAATTTTAACATAGCTTCTTGTTAATTAACTATGTTAATTGCTAATGCTTCTTGGCAAACTTAGCAGGTTTCTGCAAGCGCTGGCTCTAATATCTATGTCTAAATGCACAGTCATTCTGATAAAATTCATAAAAAATCCCTCCCTCCAGTCTTTACATACTTCTAATTCAAAAATCTATCTTCTCTTTACCTGAAGTCTGGCTGTGAAGTCCCAGAAAATTCTTAGAAAATCACTGCTGAATACACTATAAGCCAGAAATTAAATGAGCACACCCCACGCTATAAAACTCTGTTCCTCGGGATATTTTCTCCTGAGGGTCTCTGGATACGCCATAGCTACTAATTTCTGAATTTATTAGGGGAAGAAAAATAACTTGCAAGTGCAAACTAATTTCATCCAGCCCTGCAAATATATTATTAAGTGCTGAATCCTCTCTGAGATTTGGAATTTAATGAATTAAGGAGTCCAAGTCACCTGTAATGGCATGGAGCTGAATATAGCCACAACCATTATAGAGTCAATGCAAGCCACTGGGATTTAGCTTAATTGAAAGCTGTTTATTTATTTAGGCTTTCAATGATTTATTTACCCAGGCACCAAGCTAACTACAGATTTCAAAATGCTGGTTTTTATGATTTTTAAATTGGTTTTTAAACACTTATCTGTACATTACAGCAATGCAACCAAATGATGTCATCGCAGTGATGTTTTTAACAGGATTTTAGAGAAGGGAATCTGGCATCATCTCCCCTTTGATTAGCCAGGATCTTCCACCCCAAGAACCCAACACCTTGCACTGAGAAAGACCTGTGCATACTCTTTTCAAACAAATGCATATTGAAAATCGTTGCAGAATGTTACTGCACAACTCAGTATTCAGGTTCTGTGCTTTGAAGGAAGGTAAAGAAAATGAAATTAATAGACAGTAGCATCCCCTCCACTCTTGTCTTACCCTCCTTCCTTGTTCACTTTGCACACAATCTGGAGCAGGACAAAGGATTTTTAGGAAATTACTTCCTAGAGAAGCACATGTCTTCCTGCCATACTGTTCACTGCGGGGATGATCCTGCAGTACCTAGAAACGAGTGACCTCCTCCAGAAGAGTGGAAATCACTCCAAGCTGTGATTCCAATTTGTGGTAATAGGTATATCCAAGGGAAGCCATTCCCCCTTGCCTCCTTGCTGCTGTTCTCAGCCCAGAACCACTTCCAGCGTGTTCTGCAGTGAGGTTTGTTAACCACAGCTCTGCAACAAGACTGGTGAGAAGAGAAAAAAAAGATGCATTTGAAAGCAATTTTAGAATGAATTCTGCAGCCACATAATAACTGCACTGGGCCCTGGGAAACAGGAGCTGCCAACTCAACTAACAGGTAACTGAGTAAACAGGAGAGCCAGACTGCTGGAAAATAACTGCTAATAGGACTGGGAAGAAAAGTGCCAACTTCATCTGTACCAGGACTCACATCCACAGCAACACGTCTGCCTGACCTGCAGCAGAACAGGTAATTCACAAGGCTTAGTCCATAGGGTTACAAATAGCTCTAAAAGCTATAAAATTCTCAATTGTTCATTACAAAGTGACAAACGTTACAGTGTCAGAAAGGTGCCATCACTAATTTGTCTCTGCACCTCTTTGATAAAGATATGTCGTTGATTTTAATGTATGTCTAAAAAATACACCACATTTGCCCTCTCTATTCAATCTTTAAAACCAGTTTTCATGATTTGGTGTACCATTTAAGTTTTTCTTAGTGGTGTTCAGAAATACTACTGAAGCTTTTCCCCCTCAAATCCAGCATGAACCCTTCTTTTAAAAACCCTTCAGAGCTGAGAGATCACAGCTTCCAGAAGAGAGAGGACTGAACTGGCATTAATACAACGGGAAGAAACAAATGGGGAGTAAACCCCACCCTGATTCAAGACTGTCTTCCAAAAAATCTTCTTCACACCTCATCACACCAAAACCCTGCCAAGCTTATTCATTCTCTTAAGATCCTAATCTCTAGCACTGGGAAGAGTGGCCAAATACATCAGCAAACCAAAACTAGGCGTGAGTGAAAGTGGCAAGTACAGAGAGGCAGCTCACAGAACGCATCCTCAACACAAACACCAACAGCAGCAGTTGGGATTTGCCACAAGTGTCGCAGCGTGTGACTCCTGCCAGATTCCCTGAACAATTTTAATGTACGGCCATGGAAAATTCCATGCCATTTCACATTACAGGAGGGCTCTCAAGCTTCAGGTACAATGTTATATTAACTTAATAAACTTCAATATACGTATTTTCACAAGGGAGTTTCCTCTGTACCAAAACTCTAAAAAATGTACCAGTCTTCAAAACCCAGGTGGATTTGGGTCTAATTACCATTTATACGGAACTTTTTTTGCACAAAATATTTCACGTATTCATTTTTTGTTATTTTTCCTTTTAGCTGCTTCCAAGAAGATATAAATCCAACCCCTAACACTAATAAGCAGAGTCTCCAAGGGTTCCACTTGCACCTGCACAAAAAGTACCAAATTAAAGGAAAGCCAGTGCCTCCAGCTAAACTTCACATATTGTGTGAGGTTCCTTGAATTTAACTACACATGGTTAAGTAGCTGCCATATAATAAAATATCTTAGCTCAGAAATAATGTGCTTATTTACTGCTACCCTGCCCCTTATCTACTTGCAGGAATACCTTAATTTATTATAGAATCACAGAATGGTTTGGGTTGGAAGGGACCTTCAAGATCATCTCGTTCCACCCCTCTGCCATCATTTCTGTAGCAACTTTCCTCAGACTGACAGAATTTGGCTTTCTCTTAGGGAAAAAAAAGGCAGAACAACAAAAACAACAAAAAAAACCTGCAATCTAAATATGTCAATGCATCTGGTAAACAGCTCACAGAGTGGCCATTAAAATCTATCACTGGAACACTACTGAAAACTATTTCAATAGAAACTTTTGATAGATTATGTTGTCTAGAGTTTTATTCCACCACGGCAGCATACACTATCATACAATTTAAGAAAATACAGCAAAAGATATTAAGTACAGCAGCATTGATCAGACAGTTCTGCCTTTGAAAAAAAGGACCATAAAACTGAAATATGTAAACATTACTTCATCCTGATGGCCAGACTAGGGCCAGAGAGCAAACCAACAAAAAGGGAAATTGTACTTATGTGCATCTAAATATGGGGACTATCAGATGATCAATAGTTATTTGCTTGCTATTTTTCTGTCTAAAGGATCATAACACAGTGATGGCTGCAGCAAAAAATCATTGCACAGCTTCATAAATTTTCAAAAAAAAAAAAAAAAAAGACATTCTTCATTTATGAGCAATGCCTCAAGGCTGATGGTGATTCATCCTTAAATGTCCATCTAATCCCAAAAGAGGGGCTGAATCTGTCCCAAACAAGGCAGTCATGAGCCTCCCTCCAAACCAAACAAGGCACAGAGCAGGTGAAGGGAGGTTCCTTCAACACCTACCCACGTCCCTGCTCAGTTGTAACTTGATGGTGCCGAGAGCCATGTGCAGAAGACCAAAAACCACCAAATTCTTTACATGCAGTTCACTGAAAAGCTTCAAAAAGAGACATGTTTGGATATCACAGGAAAAAAATCTATAGTTTTCTAAAATTGTAGCTCACTTATCAGTTCTCCACAGCAGGGAAACACAAAGGGGACCTGTGGATTTGAAAGATTAACACATGATCTGGAAAACGATTGGCTAGCATAGGGATGAAGTTTGCTGACAACAGAAAATCATTTGGAATAATCAAAATCAAACATTTACTGCAAAAAAATTGTAGCCTCGCACAAGGCACCCAAGTGATGGGGAGATAAAATGGGAGCCCCAGCTGCAGTGCTGGGAGGGAGGAGATAAAGGATTTGGGAGTGATGTTAATCTCAAGAAGAAGAAGGGAGGGGTGGAGGAAGGGGTTTTAAGATTTAGTTTTTATTTCTCATTATCCTACTCTGATTTGATTGGTAATAAATTACATTTTTCCCCCAGTTGATCCTGTTTTGCCCATGACAGTAACTGGTGAGTGATCACTCCCCACCCTTTTCTCACCTCATGAACCTTTCATTACATTTTCTCTCCATATCCAGCTCAGGAGGGCAGTGACAAAGTGCCTTTGTGGGCACCTGGTGTCCAGCCAGGGTCAACCCACCTGGATAAACCACCTGAGGGATGGGGTGATGAAAGAGCAGCTGGAATGCAAAGGGAAGCAGAGAGGTCTGGAGTATAAGGTAAGCACTGACAGCTTGTTACTCATCACCACTCTGGAAAGCAATCTCAGCTACATGGCCAACAGCTCTGTGAGAACCACAGCAAATGTGACTGCTCAGCAGGCAACACAAAAGAATTATTATTGTGAGACAATAATAAAGTGAGCAGGGAAAAAAAAAACCAAAAAAACAAAAAAAAAACCAAACAAACAAACAAACAAAAAAAAACCCAAAAGGTATGACCAATAAAACCCGGCAAACAAACAAACAAAAAAAAAACTAAAAACCCACAGCACTTTCAACATGAGAAAAAACCAAGCATTTTGATTCTATAGCTGGTAAAACAGGATCTGATACAGAGGTAAAAAATCACAAATTATAAAATAAGATGACGAGGAACTAATTCTTCCACAGTTCCACATGACACAACTGGGACACGAATAAAGTTATCAAGTGACAAATGTAAAGCAAACTCTTGAGAATACATTTCAGACAGCACAGATGAGCTGTGGGACTTTACCACCACCAAATGCTATAGGGGCCATGAGTCCAGAAGCTCACAAAGACATCAGTCTCACTTCTGTAGCATCACACCATTAGCAGCTATTAATTCACTGTAGCTGCAGATGAGAAAGTCCTGAACCTCCTTGTTCCCAGAAGCTGGGAATGTAAATCCTGGCCATGTATTTATGGGAAGGATCATGTGG
>VZRQ01002934.1:62993-150560 GCA_013397975.1 Machaerirhynchus nigripectus | reverse complement strand
GTCCATCTAATCCCAAAAGAGGGGCTGAATCTGTCCCAAACAAGGCAGTCATGAGCCTCCCTCCAAACCAAACAAGGCACAGAGCAGGTGAAGGGAGGTTCCTTCAACACCTACCCACGTCCCTGCTCAGTTGTAACTTGATGGTGCCGAGAGCCATGTGCAGAAGACCAAAAACCACCAAATTCTTTACATGCAGTTCACTGAAAAGCTTCAAAAAGAGACATGTTTGGATATCACAGGAAAAAAATCTATAGTTTTCTAAAATTGTAGCTCACTTATCAGTTCTCCACAGCAGGGAAACACAAAGGGGACCTGTGGATTTGAAAGATTAACACATGATCTGGAAAACGATTGGCTAGCATAGGGATGAAGTTTGCTGACAACAGAAAATCATTTGGAATAATCAAAATCAAACATTTACTGCAAAAAAATTGTAGCCTCGCACAAGGCACCCAAGTGATGGGGAGATAAAATGGGAGCCCCAGCTGCAGTGCTGGGAGGGAGGAGATAAAGGATTTGGGAGTGATGTTAATCTCAAGAAGAAGAAGGGAGGGGTGGAGGAAGGGGTTTTAAGATTTAGTTTTTATTTCTCATTATCCTACTCTGATTTGATTGGTAATAAATTACATTTTTCCCCCAGTTGATCCTGTTTTGCCCATGACAGTAACTGGTGAGTGATCACTCCCCACCCTTTTCTCACCTCATGAACCTTTCATTACATTTTCTCTCCATATCCAGCTCAGGAGGGCAGTGACAAAGTGCCTTTGTGGGCACCTGGTGTCCAGCCAGGGTCAACCCACCTGGATAAACCACCTGAGGGATGGGGTGATGAAAGAGCAGCTGGAATGCAAAGGGAAGCAGAGAGGTCTGGAGTATAAGGTAAGCACTGACAGCTTGTTACTCATCACCACTCTGGAAAGCAATCTCAGCTACATGGCCAACAGCTCTGTGAGAACCACAGCAAATGTGACTGCTCAGCAGGCAACACAAAAGANCATGACAGTAACTGGTGAGTGATCACTCCCCACCCTTTTCTCACCTCATGAACCTTTCATTACATTTTCTCTCCATATCCAGCTCAGGAGGGCAGTGACAAAGTGCCTTTGTGGGCACCTGGTGTCCAGCCAGGGTCAACCCACCTGGATAAACCACCTGAGGGATGGGGTGATGAAAGAGCAGCTGGAATGCAAAGGGAAGCAGAGAGGTCTGGAGTATAAGGTAAGCACTGACAGCTTGTTACTCATCACCACTCTGGAAAGCAATCTCAGCTACATGGCCAACAGCTCTGTGAGAACCACAGCAAATGTGACTGCTCAGCAGGCAACACAAAAGAATTATTATTGTGAGACAATAATAAAGTGAGCAGGGAAAAAAAAAACCAAAAAAACAAAAAAAAAACCAAACAAACAAACAAACAAAAAAAAACCCAAAAGGTATGACCAATAAAACCCGGCAAACAAACAAACAAAAAAAAAACTAAAAACCCACAGCACTTTCAACATGAGAAAAAACCAAGCATTTTGATTCTATAGCTGGTAAAACAGGATCTGATACAGATGTAAAAAATCACAAATTATAAAATAAAGATGACGAGGAACTAATTCTTCCACAGTTCCACATGACACAACTGGGACACGAATAAAGTTATCAAGTGACAAATGTAAAGCAAACTCTTGAGAATACATTTCAGACAGCACAGATGAGCTGTGGGACTTTACCACCACCAAATGCTATAGGGGCCATGAGTCCAGAAGCTCACAAAGACATCAGTCTCACTTCTGTAGCATCACACCATTAGCAGCTATTAATTCACTGTAGCTGCAGATGAGAAAGTCCTGAACCTCCTTGTTCCCAGAAGCTGGGAATGTAAATCCTGGCCATGTATTTATGGGAAGGATCATGTGGCATTGCCCCTGCTCCTTACGCTCCCTTCTGAGCCATCAGGCACCGGCTGGGATTAGAAGACAACTTGTGCCATCAGAAGATGTAAATCTGTGTCCTCCTCCTGCAGGGCTGCTCCCGTGGGCTGGTGAAGGAACACCTGCTGAAAGGCAGGCCCAGCCTCCCAGAAGGTGAGCTGGAGTGTCCCAAGGGGAACACAACTTAACTGGGAAGTTGAAAGGGCACATTACACAACCCCCCATCCTCCTCCTCCTCCCTGCTCCTGCCTGCAAAGGAGAGTCTGACTTTGATGTACTGAGTAGTTACCTCACAGTTCCTCCTAGTTTAAGTACTCCAGTGCTGTGTGATCCTTTCTCTTCCCTATTCAATTTACTGAGCCTCTGATATCACAGATACATCTTCCTGCTCCTGAGGAACTTCAGCAGGTCACTTCTTTCCCAAGAGAGTATTTAAGGGCAGAAATGTGGTTTACAATACCGAATTGTCTAATGTTTACAATCTGTTTCTGTGTAAAGGTGATCATTTTTCCAAGCAATATTAAAGGAGAAACACAATATATAGCAAGGACTGGATAGATAGTCTCCTCTCCCAACGTAAAATCTACAGTATTTTACACAAAAGTAATTTTAACTGAAAGGAAAATCTAAGTGGTCATTCATCACTGGGAAGAAATGCTGTTCTGAGTCTCCAAGTCTAGGAGCTGAAGCCTGTGAGAGGCTGAGATCACCGTTCCCCACAAGCAAAAAATACTTTTTTTAAGTACTGATCTAAAATTCTGCTTCTTGGGACTTCCATTATTACAACTTCCAAGAAAATTTTAAACCTGTGATACATATTTAATAACATGGATACATTACACATCATTAACTTCTGCTGACACTTCATCTTTTCCCCTTTTCCTTTAATAATATTGAAATTACAGAAGATGACTTTAAAATATCACTTCCCAGACCTTAGAGTACTACTCCTAATGCCTTATAGGTCCGCCAGCACTATTCTAAGGAGATTTTGGGGATGGTTCCTACTGTTGCAGTTGAGTTTAGACGCTTAAATAACTTGTAGTTAATTTGTAGGCAACTACTTCAGGAAGATGACAATTAAGACAGTTACTTAGAGAATGCTCACATTCTCATTATTTTCTTTTTTTTCCTCTCTGCAATCAATATGCAAATTTAGGCATTTAAAACCAGATGAGAATTAGAGAAAAATGGCACATGTATAAATAAAACAGGCACTGTGATTATGCTCCCCTTCTTAGGAAATGCCTTTAAAATAAATAAATGCCTATAAAATGCAGTGTTATGATTTGTCTACAGTTTTGTCAGCATCATAATGGAAATAAATCTTCTGAGGGTATCTGAATTTTACAAGAGTAGGCATGGGCCTGCTTTGAGATGAAATAAAGACAAGGGCAGGTGGTTAGGCAAGAAAAAAGGCAAGAAGCTTGTAACAAAAGTGATGGACACTGCCTAAAAATCTAGAAACAAAGGGACTATGAAAAAATCAAAGTATATGTAGAATAGTCTGTTCCAAACCACAAGATGAGAAAAACTTTTGAAAGCTAAAAGAATATAATATATCTGGCAGTAAAATGAAAATGAGGAACATCGGAGGCAGACCTAAAGCCTCCATGCAGTGATTCAAGCTGACATCGTGTTTGTTAGCCCAAGACCAGTACAAAAGAATTCCAGTAAGTGTTTAAGAGATGAATTAGAAATACCTCAATCTAGTAACACAGCCAACTTATTTCTAATCACATAAATCACTCTATTGTTCAACACATCCAGTACCAGTTTATTTTCATAATAAGGTTGACTATCTTATAACATGGATAAGAAAAAGACATTTTTGAAGTATATCTTATCCATTGCCACAACAATTCTGAGTACAGCTTCCAATTTGAACAATTACTTGTTTTAACACTCTTTATCATACAATTTTAGGATTCATTTTGTCAGCAGTCTTCGATATGAGAACATCAATCAAGATGCAATTTTCATTGGAACCACTAAGAATTATGTACTAAAGGACTCGAGGAAGAGGCACTCCAGTGTACCAGACAACAAAAAGGTAATGTCTCTCAGAAGCCTTAAAAAGCACCTAAAGGTCTATAATAAAGTTGATGACTTCAAGAGTGTTTATATTGCTAAAAGATTTTAAACCACAAGTCAAAGTTTTATGCATACATGGGTGGCAGGGGGTGAAATGCACTTGCCAGCTCTCACGGGTTTATCGTCGCACGAATGCAAAACAACAGCTATGAAGAGACTGCTTGTGAGGATTGATACCAAACATCTACATCCTAATAAAAAGGGGAAGGTCTCTTTTATTCGATTATCAAAAGGAATGAGCTAAAAGAAAAATATTATTTTTTTTTAACTGGCTGTCAAATCACCTCCAGGTGCAGTTTTCTCTAACTGCATATTCTGATCATAAGGACCAAGCCAGTTCTCAGTTACAAGGGTGAAGAAAAGCCCTGATGTAGAAGAAGAGATTGATTGATTGATTGATTGATTGATTGATTGGAGTTCATGCTATTCAAAAAGGGACATTTGTAAGTAATGTCCCTGCTGCTTGGAAAATGTCGGAAAGTGCAAATTCTCCATTTCAAAACAGCTGTAAAGAGGCACATTTAAAAAGTCAAATCTTCTCTCAAGAGACACTGCACACAGAGACATTTTAAACATTCACAGAGAGAGCAGAGCTTTCCACAGCAACCAAATTGTGCCTGTTAATGAAGAAATCCTCAAAATCCCAAACATTATTTGAAAAGGAAAAAAATGTAGAAAATAGTAGTAGTTTTCAGAATAATCAAGTTATAGCTTGCAGTTGCTTTGGAGTCAATGTTTATGTGCCATTCCTGAATTTCATAAAACATAATTTCAGAGACAACAGTGTAAGACTGCAATAATTTTAAATTTTAATTAAAAAATACTAAAGGTACTCTTTTGTCTAAATCCAGGAAACTTTCATTACATGACCTGATGGCTAGACCATCTGAACATTTGGCATTAAAGGTGAAATCCTTGTTGTCACTCACCCAAAAATCAAATTCTTAACAACTAAAGTAAAACCAGGACTTTATCTCCGAGAACTTAAAACCACACCACAGGATGGCTGACATGTTCCAGTCCAGGGAAACTTTCAGCACCTGAGGAAGCACTTAGAAATACACTGTCCATCATTCAAATGGAAATTAAAATTGCTTCAGGAAAATAATTCTTGGTTTTTATTCACATCAAGGAGGGTGGACTGAAAGCTCAGCAGCATCAGTTGCTGCATTCTGCAAAGATAAAAAGGAGCAGCAGAGTAAAGTTCCCCTTCACCACAGCTACAGTTGAGTGTCTCCCAGGAGTACAAATATTCAGTAATTAAGAGGGTCTAATCAGCTCCCAGGACCCACCTCACCATTTCGTTTTCTTCAGACAGCCAATAAAGATGCCAATTACAGCTAAATATAACAGAACAAGATGTGCTCTTGTGAAGTACAAAGAAAGATCACATCTCATTTCAAATTGGTCATCAAATAGCTAATAAATTGTAATGGGCTTTCATTGCTTTGATTTGAATACAGGAGGGTAAACTGCAGAAAAAAGCTTTCAAAACAGTTGTACCACACCTCAGCCAACCCTGCCAAGTTTGGAAATGTGATAAATACATTATTTTTTCACAGAATCAGAGAATCATGAAGGTTGGAAAAGACCCCTAAGATCAACTATTGAACATAACACTGCCAGGTTCACCAGTAAACCATGTCCTAAACACCATAATGTGATTTATATTTTAAAAGATACTTATGCTGAATTTCCTAACTCTCCCCAGAATAGCAATAGTAGGGTTGGTAACCCACAACATCCTAAATGAAACTGTGAAAACGGAAGTAAAATGATAACCACAGCATTTCACTTTTTCTCCTTCAATCATCCTGGTCTATTCTGAAAATAAATAAATAAATAAATAAATACATAAATAAATAAATAAATAAATAAATAAATAAACCCCTCCCGCATTTTACCTGCTCTACTTATTGCCAAAAGTAATCCATCTTTACACACTGGGCAATTAAATATTGAATATAAAAGGTACTGACACTATTAGTGAGTAGCTGCACAAGTAATGTGCAGAGCCTGCAAATTTTATTTTTACAGAAGGAAGTCATATACCCCTTAAGGCTGCCACAGCACAGCTGCTAATTTTGAATACCTCTCTTACATCTGGATCAGTAAACTCCAAATGGGGATGAATAAATAAGCTAGGTGGTGGATTTTAAAAGGCAAGTGAAACAAAAATAGAAGGAACTTTTTATAGTAAGAAAAGCCTGGGGGAGATCTCACCACCTCTTCTCTCTGCTGGGAAATGCTATTTGCTTTTTAATTAAAGCTTTTTCAGTCTCTTTTTGCGGCCCAATTTCTCTGAGCGCCAGCACGTCTGTGGAGATGAAAAATGCACTGAGTAATGAATTTTAGATTTGGAAGAAGTCAGCTCTAGAAATAAAAAAGGCCTCCACACATAGCCAAGATTTGAAGGTGAAGTGATTTAATGGCTGACTCGACTCATTATAATTATCATTATTCATGTTGTGGTGCCACCCAGAGGCTTTGTGTTAGGTACCGTACCAATAATACAATTTCAACAATAAATCTGTTAGCTAAACTGGGCAGGGGCTTAAGAGACCAGGCAGACTTGAAGCAAGAGGAAGAGCAGATGCACGGCAAGAAGATGGGAAATGAAGCTTCAGCAGACAACTACCAACACTTTATCCAGTGTGGGTTTGCTTGTTAACAGGAAAGTCAACACTTGGAGGGAAAATAACCTGGCACAGGTCACCATCCCTGGGAGCAAGGGAGAGAGAACACCAAGGGTGACAAATATTGCACCAAGACAGCCATGATGGGATGGGATGCACCCATCTCCTTCCCCAGTGTTGTGAACCTGAACATTTGAATAGGCATGGCAGAAACAGCACAGGAAGAAGGAAATACAGTGTACACTGGCAAGCTGAGGGTAAATGGAAAGCCAAAGATGAGCAGTTAGGGCCAAGAGGGAATAAAAACAGAGATGGCATCATGAAAGGCACTAGGAGCAAGGGAGGTTGCTGTGGAGAAAATGGGAAAGGTTGGTATTATGTGGATAATTTATAACGAGTCAAAACAAAAGAAAGATGCACGATAATGTTGGTATAATGGAATGGCAAAAGGCAATTTGATGCTTCAAGTAATTATCTTTATACTTTTAATTTTAGATTATTACTTGCCAAGTGACTATGCTAGGCTTTCTTCATAGCTAATTTAGCAAAACTCCTTGTGGACAGCTGCCCATCACCTTTCTTACACATGAAAATCCACTCTTTATATAACTCTCCAAATTAGTAATTAAAAATAATTATGTAGAAATTCTGATTAGACATACCCAAACAAGATCAGAGTTGTAGATGGGGAACAGCTTGAAAATGCGTGTATAGAGGAGGAGGAGGTGTCAAGTTATTGTCAGCAAGAAGTGGTTTTTCTGGTGTCTCAAATTCACCAGGCCATATCCTTCACTCTGCCAGTCACGGAGCTCAGGTAAACTTCTCACCAAAATTTAAATGCAATTAACTGACATGCAACTCAATTTTGCTAAATTGACAGAAATCTGATCCTAATTGCAACAAAAGCGAAAAATAGGCCAGTAACTTTCTATGATGCTGTGGCTATGCCCTGGGAGCTCTGAAAGGTTTCCTTACGTTTAGGAATCCTCAAACTCTCTTCAAAGGATATTCACATCTGTGCTGATAACAACTATTAAGTTGTTTTTACCTATGTGTTTATCAGATCCAACTAAAGGAAACAATAATATCACTAAAATAATTCTAATTACTACACCCAAAATCATGCTGTTCCACAAGTACCTTGGGGCTCAGCTGTGGGACTATAAAGCAAAATATTCTGTATTTGCCATGAGAACCTAAACTCAGCAGCAGTTATATTAATGTATATTTTCTGCTTCATTTCCTTTGACTTTATTGCTGCTCATCATTCACAAGGTTTTTTCAGTTCATTCTTGTGCAATCAGAAGGTTATCAAGCACCAAGAATCTTTACCCATTTAATCAGCCCATCCTCTGCATTTATTAAAGACATGTGTCCATTTATTCTCACAGGCACAGCACTCCCGGTTAAATAAAACATAACTGCAGCCACTAATTCCCAGTCAGCCCTGTAAGGACACAGGGTCAATTATCTCATCCTTGTAAACTGAAGGCTGGAAACAGCCTACCAAATAACTAAAAGCCTAACAACAGGCTGCTTTCATTACACTTCATATCAGTAACAGTTGTCAAAATGAAAAGAACCGAATTAAAGCTTCATTTGCTTCCTACAAGCCATTAGGAAATGTGTAAGTTTCTGTTTTGATATGCCAAGGAAGCCTTTATAGTCTCATAAATGTAAAAATAAAAGAGCTAATTTATGCACTCATCAACAATGGAGGATATAGCTTGACAAGTTTATACGCCTGAACACACACCCACCAATTAAAATGGTGAGGATGGGTGATCACAAAGATTCTGGTGTACCACTCAGGGCAGCCTCGCGAGGATGTCATGAAAATCAGATGATCTTGATCCTGGAGAAGACATCTGCTCCATCTCCTTTTCCCACACGACTGTCTTGCTACACCTAATAATTTCTGAGACATTTCTGTCTTGTTGGATCTCAGAGGCTTCCATGGTGAAGCCACCATGGCCTCCCATGACAACCTCTTCCCATAACTTTTTTTTGTTCAAATACAGTGTATAAAAAAACCATTTTTCATAGAACTTTATTTCAACTTATTTTTTTTAACCAGAAAAATAAGAAATCTATCATTTTTGTCCTCTTTCACAACATAGGTGTTGTGGTTAACCCCAGCCAGCTACTCAGCCCCAAACACCTGCTCACTCACCCCCCTCCCTGGGATGTGGGGAGAACTGGAAGGCTGGAACTGAGAAAACTCATGGGGTGAGACAAAACCAGTTTAATAGAGAAAGCAAAAGCTGTGAACACAAGCAAAGCAAACCAAGGAATGCATTCACCACTCCCAATGGGCAGGCAGGCGTGCAGGAAAGCCAGGCTCCATCCCACAGTACGGTGACACGGGAAAACAAACATCACCCCCTCCTCCTTCTTCCCCCAGATTTTACTGCTGTGCACAACCTGACATGGTATATGGAATGTCCCTTGGGTCAGTCGGGGTCAGCTGTCCTGGCTGTGTCCCCTCCCAACTCCTGGTGCACTCCTCTGGCAGGACAGAGAGAGGAGCAGAAAAGGCCTTGACGCTCTGTAAGCAATAACTAAAACATCTCCATGTTATCAGTACTGTTTTCATCACAAATACAAACCACCTTACAAGCCACTGTGCAGAAAATTAACTATCCTAGCCAAAATCAGTACCAGAAGTAACATATTAGAGGGCTGTCGAGTACCTCCTGGTCTTCTGTCAAGTCAAAAAAATATTCTCATGTTCTTCTCTCAGATCATGCTGTGCAGATGTCTAATCAAAACCATGCCTGTGCTCTGAATTCTCTGTGTATCCTGCTGGAAAGGCACGCCAGAGAATCAACAAAGGAGAATCCTTCCTCAACTCAGAAGCTTGTCCTCATTCCTATAAAACTTCTTACATTTTTCAGTCCAGTTCTTCAAGTAATTTCTCTCCCAGGTTTCCTGCAAATTTAATAAGAATGTCTTCTAGTCCACCAGCAGGGCTGGTAATGAAAATACTCATCAGAAAGAGTCTTTGCTGAGCTCCATTCCACACATCCTTCCAGTCTCACAACGAACCACTCCTAATTTTTCTACAGGAGGTTTTCCAAGGATTTCTGCATTCCTGTACAGAAGAGTAATCTAAACTCATGGAGTAATCCATGTATCTTCAGCTTCAAGTGTTATGAGAAGGAATGTCAAAACCCTTACTAAACTCCTAAAAATATGTAACCTGGTTCTTCTCTCTCCTTAGGGATTGTCACTTCCTCCTGACAACCAGACTTTTTTATACCGCTTCATGCTGATTAACTTTATTCTCTTGTTTGAGGGTATTAACACCTTTGGTTAGTCTTTTGCAACTCAAAAGTATAACAACAATTTTAATCTGTGTAACAGTTCCAAACGATGACATGGACATACCAACACATCAGAACCTGCATTACTGCCAGTTTGATGAGCAGCACACACAAAATTCACCAGACGTGACAAAAACCAACTCCAACTAGAAAATTCAGCTGTTTGAAAGAGCACAAAAATGGCACACATCATATTCTTTACAACCCAACCATGGCAAATAGGTTGTTGACTACTTTAAAGTGTGAGTGCAGTGCTCATTCTTGGTGGACTCCTGGTTTATGCCTCCTTCTGCACAGAGCACAGTGGCTCTGCCATATGAGACTATTTCAAAAAGACAGTAATAAATGGCATTGTAGGAACATTGACATTTTTGTGACTCAAGGTTCTTGTCTGCCAATGGCTGCAGATTAAACTGACTGAGTCTGCACTTAGCAGGCCACTTTTTCAACTCTGTACCTTCACAAACCCTCAGGTTTGATGTAGCTGTCATAAAGAATGAACACAATACACCAAACCTAAACAACGCATTATTTAAAAAGATACAGATTTATATTCCTGAACTAACAAGAGCAAAAACCAGCTACCTCATCTGAAAGCAAATATGCACCAGGACAGCTGCGAAGTATTCCTGGAATATTATTTCTTTCTAATGCCACATTTTAATCAGATTCTTAGGAAAAAGTACCAAGTGTCTTTTAGCTGGTTGTTTTGAAACAGAAAATCAAAAGGAATGAGCAGCAGGAGTAGCACAAACAGGTAGACACAATCTAGTTCAAAAACTGGGATTTCCCAGGTGAGTGCAGCTCTACATTCACTGTAGAGGAAAATTAGCATGAGAATATTAAGGAGAAATGGGGAATGTTATTGCAGAACTTTTTAAAAGCTTGCTTGTACACCCATCATCTCTGCAAGCAGAGCTTTGTAGAAGTGCAGGGATTTTAGAAAGCAGAGAGATTTTAGACAACGCAGACTCCTTTCTGAGGCAGAAATTCGGATGAAAGTGAGAAAAGCATTTTGGTCCTGCATTTGTAAATTAGAATTCACACTTTTAAGAACTGAGCAAACGGGATTTTTTCTACTTTCACATCACAAGCACAAGGTCTCCTTTAACACAGCTCACTCAGTGGAGTTCTCACACCAAAAAGAAAAGAAAACTTTGGGGTTTTGTTCATGAATACTGAGTGAGGTGCTAAGAAAGTGTCTCTTCAAGACAAGAGTTTTTGACAGAAAGCTGTTCAGCACATGCTTCCCACTGCATGGGCAGGACAGAGGAAGTCTGGGAAAAGCAGTGAATATTGGTCCCTGTTTTTGTTTTTTCCATACTTATTCCAGAGTGCTGAAGAGCCCAGTGGTAGCTCTTAACATCTTTACCTTAGAACAGTAAGAAGTTACAAATATCCAAGTAAAATGTCAAAAACTTGATCAATATAGTTCCCTGTAATCACAACAAAATTCCAAATGCATTAGCCAGAATTTCAGAGGTTAAAGTTTTATAAGGGAAAATTGACAGGTTTGATAAAAAATTCAGAGGTCAACGATTATGGCCCATGTTTAGACATCTTTCTGCTCCAAATTCTTTCCTTTACCCAAAGCAAAAATTGCAGCAAAATAGAAGTAGCAACAGTTTAACACTGCAAGACACCAACCCTTCCTTGGATCAGTAAGAAAGAAATAATTTTATCAATCAGTACTTGCTTAGGACAACCTGTGATAGAGACATGATTCTCATGTAATCTCATCAGGATGGATGAGAAGAAGGACTTTATTGATAAACAATGATATTTTTTTATTAGAAGTGTTTTGGTGAAAGAAAGCAGGCCCAAAGAAAATAACTTATATCCCATCTGGTTTAAAGGATATGGTTATAGTGCTACTGTAACAAATCCTGCTCAGATCCAAAATATTACACACTTTAATACTCCTCCCTGTGCCATAGAAATTAGTTCCAGGGGAAAATCAACTGACACAAAGTGATTTTATAGCAGTGTGACATTTATAAAAAAATTAATGTTCTGCTAATTGATTGGCTGGGGGGAAACATGGAGTAATGCTGCTAAGTTTGAGTTTGATGACAATGCTTGCAGAGCGGAAAAGGCAAAACTCTCTGTGTACCTGACTCAGATTTGCTCAAGTGTATCAGGTTTCATAATAAAACAACGTTTAGTCAATCACACCATCTCCAAATTAAGTTGGCCCTTTCTGGTAACTTTTTAAAAATAGTTTTTATCATGTCAACCATATTTGGCAAAATGAGCAGAGTTCTTAAAGCACAATATTATGAAGGGCTTCTCAAAAAATTAGTGTTATAGAGGTGAGGAACTTCACCAGTCCTCAAATTAAGCTAAATGCAAGAAGAAAGAAAATACCTTTTAGCTGCTACATCCAACACTTCAGTTTCCAAGTCCTTCATTCTCTGCCTACGAAGGAAAAATTACATCAACCTCCCTGCATCTGTAAAATGTCACCTGCCATCCTTGCTCAAATCTGGTCAAAACTTCTCAAAAAAGATATTTCGGGTTAGCATCTTCCCTTGTTCATGTGAAAGCTTAAAAACATCTCTTGGCTCCATCTCCATTTTTTTTTTTTTTTTTTTCCTCTTATTAATTTCAGCTCATCAAACTCCACAGCAGACCATGCCGACTTTCTTATCACAGCTGTGGTGACTGTGAATGAATGACAAAAATGTAAAATGTGGGTTAGAGCTTACAGTAGACAGGAGAAGGAAAACATTCAGGGAGAGATCTGGCAGGGCTGCAGGAGGCCACGGGCAGGGAAAAGGCATCCCCAAGTCTTGTCTGTCTTTTCTTCATGCCTGATTAGGGAGAAAGCACAAAGTATCTCTCAGATCCCTACCAGAAGGCTCAATCTGGATGAACTTGGGAGGGAAAAGCTGGCCTGAGAAAGTTGTTTATGTTTGTGTCTACGGAATTGAAATATATTCTGTATTTTTGTCATGTTATTTGCATCTTTATAAAGAAATACCTCTATTTCTAAACTTTATTTTAATAAAAAATACTTTCAATTCCATACTGTGAATGTAACTTTTAAACTGGCTCCCAATAGCTGTGTCTAATGATAAGGGGTTGTCCTTCACAGTACCGAGGAGCCCTGGAGCTCTTACTGCAAGACCAGCAGCCAGACCTTTGGCTCTGCCCCACTCCACATCCGCATTTCTTCCCAAAATCAGGCACACCACAGTTTGCTCTCACAGGATACACGGGCCCGGGGATACACCTCAGCATCATTTGTGCAGAGCACTCTGGCAAGGTAAGGCAAAGGTAACATTAAACCAAATAAAAGCTGTTATTTGCTTTTTGCTTTGCTTTCTAAAGTGGCTGAAACTGAAATGAGAGATAGCAGAGTTGGTTCAGGTCTCAAACACCATCTGAAAGTCCACAGCAACTTTTGTGTTCGGTTTCATTCTTCCACTCAGGGCACAAATGCAAAAGAAAAATAGTATTTTTAAAAATTAAAAGGAAAAAATGTTTCTGTGTCATTTTAAAAAAATCAATGTATCAACATCACAAAAAAAAAGAAAAAAATTCTAAGTCTGTGTTGAAGCTTACCCTTTATAAGCAGCAGAAAAACTAGAGACAAGATGTGGGACTGAAAACTTTTCCTCTGCTGGTTTTCAGCCAGCTGTCTCTCTCCTATGCTGAAATTAGCACTAAGTAATACTTTCTGTTAGTTATCAATTTGAAATCTCATCTAGTCATTTGGGGGGTCTTTTACAAAATATTTATTATCAATGCATTTTACTGCAACTATCTCTTTAATTATTTTAAAGATCTAATTTGCATTTCATTTGTTTCATCACGACAAAATCCCATTTATTTAGACCCCTATTGTCATGGAACATGATAAATATTTCAAAATAAATTTACTCATCTAAGTTATTTTAATAAATGAATGAAATTCAAACAGTTTTTAAAGCAGTCCTAAAGAAAATACTTCACCTGGTCATTACAGCAGCAGCCTACAATAGGCAGGCACATTCTTCTAAAAGCAGAGCTCCAGAGTGAGGTCATGTTTGCCAATATTCTGCCTCAGTTTGGGAAAGGAACCTTGCAGAGCTTTCGATGGATAATTTCCCTTCCTCGGTGATTGATGCTGACCTTTCTGCCAAGGTACGAGGTGCCATTTTCAGACCCGAGACTCCTTCCCTCAGCATCCAGCAGTAAGTTAATAATAATATTTTCATGTGCACTAAGCACAGCATCCCCAGCATCCTGTAATATTTCACATTTCCAGCTCCAACTCTTTCTCCACCTTATGACATATTCTCAAGTCAACACTTTATGTTTTCCTTTTTTTTTTTTTTCCCCAGAGGAATTCATGATGCTAATGAACACTTGGAAAATAAAACCCACATATTAAGTGTTTTCTCATCCCACCAATAAAATGACAGCTCAGAGTCATTGGTTCAGCATCCTGGAAATCACTGAGGGATTATTCCACTTGACACTGTGTGGGCGTATTACACATTATTAGACTTGAAGCAAAACACATAATAGATTTAAACGTAACAGAATATATTTTTTAAACTTTGTTTTGTCTCCACAAGCCAGTTGATGCAGGACAACTGATGACTTCCAAACCTGCAGAGCAGACAAGGGCACTCTTATTTCAGGAGCTGAGATTACCAAATGACCTGAAAATTTTGCAGAACTATGTGTTTCCCCAGAAAAAAAAAAAAAAATTGTATCACCAGCAAAAGCATCCACCAGCATTGTTTCACCACCTCTTGAAATCTGTCATAACTAAAAATAACGTTAAAAATTCATACTTCAGAAAACAAGTTGAAATTATACTTCCTTCTTCTAGTTCTTAGGAAAACTGATTTTCAAATAGGAAAGTAAATACTGTTTTCTCTAAGCCCATGTCACCCTTCACACAAACGACACAATTTGCAACAGGTCTGCAAGGCTGAAGCACTGCAATAAAACTCCCCTGAGCCTTCCCTGAATATCTGGGGTTTATTAGAAGTGCTAAGAACTGGACTGCTTCCTCAAGAAAACAGGATTTCTTTATCTTGTCCCTTTCTGACAGTTTGGGATGCAAAGAACCGAGTGGCCTCTGCAATAATCCCTTTTTCTGTGCTAAGCAAACCTGCCAAGGCAAATGCAGACTCGCTGCTTTCCCTCTGACACCCCAAACTGATAAATGCACAGGATTTCTTTCTGCAGGTTTTTAAAACTGTGGTTGCACTTGACACTTACTTCAAAACCAGGGGTGCTCACAGCCCCCCTCCTCCCCCGAGCTCGTCACAGAGCCCCAAACAGGAGCTGACAGTGGAGCTTAGGAAAGGCTGAATTAATGTGTACAAGAACCACCTGCTTTGTGTCTCCAAATCTTTCAGCTTAATCAGAGCCCAGGGCAACACTGCTCAATGTCAAAATTATCCACTCCCTTTGCTGCCAAAATCCTCAGTAAAATACATCAGTGGTCTGAAACCAATGAATAAAACCTATTGCTATTATTAATGTATATCTCATCCATTTCTATTGCCATCAACATTGGAAAACTTTTTTCTTTTTACTTTTTTCCCCTTGCAAGAGCACACATTTCCTAGGACTGCAAACACAGACAAATTTAAGGTAAAAATAATGAAAAATAGATGAACATATAATATAATGGAACATCCACTGGGAGGATTACAAAAAGATTTATAATTTATTTATATTTTATGAGTAAGAAGATTTTGCTATTTGCTTTGGGAAGCAGGAGAAGCATTTACAATGCCTCCTAAAACCAGCACAAATGGAACAGCAAGAGCCTGAACCAGCTCCCACATTCCTACTCCATCCCCTGACTTTATAGTATATTGTTTTTACTTCTACTGATGCTTACTCCAGGTAACATCACTTTAAGCACCTAAAAAGAAATAGCATACACCTGTTAATAAACTATGGGTCTTCCAGTGTAATTATGAAGGATTTCCCAGACACTCATTCCAAACTGAAAATCTTATTACTATGGCTTCATAAAAATGAATGTTAAAAAAATTAACATGATAAATTATATGTTAAAATATATATTATTGTCTACTTTTCTTTTTAATTTCCCTCTTGATTGGCAGTGCTGCATCCACACAGTTCAATGTGTTCAGTAAGAACCCTCCCAAGTCTCTACAGCTCCCACTTGGAGGCATGAGGATCACGCAGCAGTGAGGGGAAATCCACCCTCCTGCCCTGACAGAAGTGCCAGGGTGTGACTGAAATCAGAGGACCTGCCACTGAGGTCAAAGCTCTGGTACATAAATCCAGGAATAGGGAAGCCAGCCAGTCCAGTCCAGGAATCTAAAGCTAATTTCATTGATATTTAGGCAATTTCAGATTTTAAAAGCCTTTCAACTGCTTTTGCAGACATTAACAGAGAACTTTGTACATGTGGTGGATTACCATGTCCTTAACTGGCAATGACACCAGAATGAATCTGGGAGTGATGCTGGGCCCTCTGACAGCAGTGAAACTTTAAACCTGGAAACAAGAAAAACACACTTTCAAGTGTTTGAAGAACCCCCTATTTTCTACATTGCCTGTTGAAGAAAGGCCAGACTTTGTGCCACGCCTTCTGAGCAGGGCATACAAGTAAAACACAGGTGTATAGGGAGAATCATCACTCAGGAGATTAATCTCAGAATGCTCTGATGGGACACAACTGGTTGAATGTGAACCCATTAAAGATACCCCTGGCAAGACCAAATTCTAAAGCCTCAGCTGCACACAGTGGCTGTTAACCTCCAGTTCTGAAGGGAAACTCTGCCATGATAACCATTCTATTTTCCTACACTGTCAAGCAGACACAAACTACATGCACAAGTTTAAAATATTAACAGTTTAAAATATTGACAGTTCTATAAAGGTTTCCAGCTTTAAAAAAAACCAAACAACATTCTGAGTACAGAATAGGATGGTTATTTGACACCAAAAATAAAATCACCCCTGTCAACCCTCACATGTTGCCCTGCACATCAGCAACAATCAGCGACCTCCAAAATCCAGCATTATCCACTTAACGTTCTGACCAAAACAAAGTAACTTCAGCCACTCCCTGAGATGTTGTTGAAAGATGTTAAAAAGTACCTCAAAAACAGTTGATGGATGGCTTTGTGAACTTGCATCGTGCTTGAACAAGGATAGATCTAGCTGGAGTTCTTCTCTAAAGTAAGGGTTGCATCGTACAAGGGAATGGACTGATCACTGACCATAATAGAGAGGAGAATCTTCTTTTTTTTTTTTCCCTGAAAGCCTCCTGTTAAATTCCTTGTCTTGGATGAAATATTACTGTAGCAAATTGTGAAACTGCAAGAACATGCTGCAGTAATAAAAGCCCAGTTTGCTGCAGGAGCTAGCAGGGAAAGCAAGGATGAAAACAATTTCAAAGGCTGAAGTGAGATAGGACACAACCCTCAGAATTTCGGGTGGAATTACCACCAATTTTCCTACAATAGGAACTAGATATTTTATTTAAATAGAATTCAAATTTATTCCTTGGTCCTTTCCAAACCAAACCATTCCATGATTCCATGATTCCATGGCATTGCAGTGTCACTCTCACACCAATGCCTGTGCACTGGACTTTGCTGCAGATGCAGGTAACCAAAGGAGGTTATCACTCGCTAAGATTCTGAATGAAATTAAGATGTTTCCAAACAATTTTAAATGAGAGCAGGGAGCCTGTTGGTTTAACACCAGCATGTTCTGACTGTGAAAAAGCTGTCTTTCGCTTAACTTTAGAAATGCAGGAGAAATGGAATGTTAAATTGAGCATTTTATATAATAAATATGATTTTGTTGACCCCAGCTTCCTAAAGTTAGGCAGGTGCCTAGATTTATGCCTGGACTAAACCATTACATTGAACTTCATTTGATAAATTTATCAAAGTTAGTAAGTTTGATCGATAAAGATAGAAAAAATGCCAGATGAGGCAAGGATAAGCTGAAAGCTGAGGTTTGGGTATAATCACCTGCTGTTTCACTCCACAGGCTACACAAAGCATGGTACAGCAGGGCCTCTTTGTGCCCTTTTCACCTTTATATCCCCTACACAGTCGCTCATGTGAGGTGTGTAAAACATTTCAGTAAGAACTGATTCTTGATACTATGCATATTTCCACTTTCAACCTCTACTCCGTCAGCTCAGTTCCTGAAAGAGGAAGAATGGGCAAAAAAAAAATGTAGGCATGGAAATTAGTTTTAGTCTGGACACAGAAAGCAGTAGAGCAGAGAAGATAAGCTCTCCTGGTATGTCATGAAAGAATTTGGTGCAGACAGAAAAAGTAAAATACACAGCCTAAAGAAATACCTTTTGTGATAGTTTTGCTGCAGTTACAGCGTGCCTAGAGCCCACAAAGAAAGCCCAAGACAACTCAAGTCAGAGCAGCTCAGTGTGCACATGGAGAAGATGCCTGAATGAGCATCCCTAAGAAAGAAGAGTTCAATCAAGTGTGAGAGTGCTTCTGGTTTTAATTCTGATTTTATTATAGGTCTCCTTTAGGATCTGTCTCTATAGATCTGCGTCCCATTTCTGCACAGGGTAGAAAGAACTACACTGTCAAACAGGGATTTATAAATTAGGGAAGTAGAGGGAGATTCCCTAAAGGTCAATTTTCCTGCAAGAAATATAAAGACAAAAGCAATTTTTCCAATGAACAGAGAGAAAGGCTGGTCTTGTAGGAAAAGGGATAGAATGAGGAGCTGGCAGATAAGGACTCTATTGCTCTGCTCCTGTTTTCTTGGGGCAGAATTTGGGAAGTTTTTGACACCGTGTCAGAATTTTCCCTTAGAAAATACCAGCAGAACCTCAGAAGGACTCAAGGTCTGGATATTCTCAGTTTATCAAGGAGGTTGATTGGACACTGTGCAACATAAAGGCTCTCTGATAATAATGCATGGATGCTGTACAATCATTAAATGAAAACTGCTGCATCATTAAGGCCTCTCTCAATATGAAGCATTTAGTAATTAAACATAATTTAGTGTAATTCAATACACTTTCCATGGTATGGCTTGCACTAACATGTACCAGCTATGCTCAACAGCCCGAGTGGGTAAACAACTGAAATCCAGTAAAATAAACCTAAACTGAGTCTATCCTGTGGTATCTTTATAGAGAAAATGGCTTTATTTTGCTTTCTTTCTTAGGCAGAACAGGAGCTAAAAAAAAATTAGAGAGATGTAACTAAAAAAAAACCACAAGGGAACTTGACTCAGTGTGTGCATCACTTTACACTTTGTTTTTAATGATTGTTTTGTAAAAAATGTTTTCACTGAAAATTACTTTTCTGAATTCAGTTTCACATTTTGTACTTTCCTGTAACCACACAAGGAACTGCAGCAAATACTAGTGCCCACTCACTCAGCCAGAATTAGTGGAAAATTAAAAATAAAGTACATAGTGAGCAGGGGGAAATGCAGCCAATCTCCTCTTCTGAAACAAGGCTCAATGACTCTAAATTGGAATGTATAAGCAAAAGTAGTGAAAACTAAAATTGTTTAGAATATAATCAAAATAAGTCATAACTATAAATGCTTTTTTTTTTAAAGGCATTGCAAAATATTTTTTTAGTTCTAGATGAACATAAACATCCATCATATTTCATTTAAAGAGAGCAGTTTTTAAAACATTTATAGTGATTACCAGAGAGGAAAACAAGTCTTCAGAAAAAAAAAGTCTCCCTGGGATTAAATGCTTGTTAATCAATTAGATTTGTATTTTCAAAAGCACTTGTGCTAGCCATCATGTACAGATGCATTGCCAAATTGGAACAAGAAGTTGGTTAAATTCAAATGGATTTTTGCAATTAAGAGCAAAGAAAATTAATCAGTCCAATACATACAATCCTCAGTACTGTTCCAAAGGACAGAGATACAGCTGATAAATTCCACGTTCTTCTCTTCCAAACATTTTTGAACTCATGGAACTGCCATCCACAACTGGAGGTGGCCCATAAGGGAAACTGCGTCAACACATGAAAACTAATTTTCCATAATCTCACCAGGAGGCAAATGCCACAGCATCTAACATCAAGAATAACCTGACATTTCTGAACCAAAATCAGATCACTGCTTGTTTTCCATTAGCATCATCACCACTAAGTTCCTGAGCAGATGAGCTACACAGGGTATTCTTCAGGCATCACACCAAGTTAAAATCAGCATGAAAAGTTACAGTCAAGAAAGTGTCTGTCTTCCTAAGCACAAACGTCTTTTCAAGCTTCTCTGCGTCACAGGAAAGCTGAAAGCAAAGTTTGTAGCTGAAGTCTTGCTCTGAAAATCTTAAAATAAAATTTATAATTTGAAACTGGCAATTGTTCTTACGCCAGGATTTTGTTAAGGTTGATAAGGTTAAATATAGCTAAAAGTCGTCCTTGTACGCCTGAAAGGTCTTGGATATTCCCCTGCCTAGAGATCAAAGGACAGGGCCAACATTATCAGCCTCTGCAGAATTTTACATTTCTGTTGAAATAAGCAACTGTTGTGTTCCTCTGGGGTTGAAACAAATCTCCTAGAAATCTGCATCATAACTCAAGTCCTCCTGGATCTGCTGCTGGTCACACTTTGGCTCAAAAGCAGCACTGTGCAATAAGTTATATTAAGAAGGTATAATCTGGGACTTTCAAACTTAATTTGGAAGGGACACTAAAGATCATCTCATTCCGACCCCCTGCCATGGGCAGGGACTCCTTCAACTCTCCCAGGTTGCTCCAATCCCATCCAGCCTGGCCCTGGACACTTCCAGGGCGTCACCAAAGTGAAAACCAGAAGCAGCTGCTCCAAGTGCTGCACTGGGCAGTGCACAAGGGGAGCTGTGATTGGCTTTGACCAGAGAAAATAAATTACTTTTTAAAATTTCTTTCCTTTTTTTTGCCCCTTCGGGGCAGCTTTCAGGCCACAAGCAGAACAGCACTTGGGAATCTAAAACTCATTAGGGTATTTCTCTCACACCTGATTTTATCAAATATGGTGATTTTATTACAGTAAAAGTATCAAATTAAATTGCTGAATGACCTGACTAAAATATAGATTTTCAGAGACATCTAGAATAGAATTTTTATTTGTCCCAAGCTCATATCTTTCACTCTTAACTTTTTAATTTAATTTAAAATGCAAGCAGACTGATTTTTATTTTATTTGCCCTTGTCAGGGATCTTAAATCTGTATAAATCAACGTCTTCCAATTATTTACCCTCTCCTTAAAGCAAAATTACTATTTGTGATTTTTTCTGCATCACACATGATTTCAGATTCCATAACACATGGAAACATTCAACTGATTTTTCTTTCCCTTCAACTGTAAATCACACATTGTTGTCCGTGTGACTTTCCTATTTTTCTGCTCATCTTTTCTTCATGTTAAACCTTTTGGAGCTAATTTTTGACATTAAGCTTACACTAACATGAGCTGGTTTTTCTAAAAGCCTCTGTCATTGAAGAGAACAGCAAAAATTTTCACCTCAGGGCAATTTGGAACAATGGAATTAAAGAGCTACAAAAGAATTTCAAGGAACACAGGTCAGCACAAGTGTCAGCATTATGAATGGCCAAGTAAACAGACTGGGAAGAGGGAGAGGAGGAAAGAGCGAGTCCTTAATTCTGCATTGCAATGAAACATTAAAATTCTTTCTGAGGTGAAGAGTGATCCCTGCTTGTTCACTGGGGCTGATGAATGCCACCAATTTTGGTTCAGCTTCACTTTGCTAAAGGGCTTTGAGAAAATTTCAGTAACAAAAAACAGAGCAAAAATGTCACCGTGGCTCTTTTCTCTTTCTGAGTTGGAAAATCACAAGGGTGTATAATAAAATTCAGCAAAGAGGGAAGAAGGGTACTTCAGGTGACCCAGGGATGATCATTCAGGAAACAGGTTATTGAAAAGCATTGTACTACCAGCCTGAGCAGTGCATGCATTATTTAGATAAACTCACTTTATTTACCTCTAAATGTTATTCAATTCATGTGTGCAGCACAAGATTTTATAAGCTAATTTGCTGACTTTATTTGTCACTGTTTGCACTGAACGACCACATCAGTTTGTTCAGCCACAGATTCAAAGTTTGGGGAGAAAATGTTTATTTCGTGATGGCTCTGCTAAAGGTTTTCAGAAAAAAACAGTAAATTATCCTAATTATTCTATTTTTAAAATACTAAAACAAATCAAGTAGAAATCCCTTCAGCAACCTGTTGCCAGTTGAGAACTCAAGGTCCACGTTCGTGCCCTCTTCAGCACTGCTTTCCCATTTATCCTTTGTCACGTATCTCTGGCATGCTTAAGAATATTGAAATATCACAAATACAAGACAATTCTAACCAAAGTTATGAAGTCCCAACACTGCCCAAGGTGCCAATAATACAAAGAGCTGTTTCTTTACAGTGTTTCTAATTTCCTATTTAGTTTTGAACACTTTTATTTATTCTCAACAGCCATATATCAGACTTTGACAAAGATGGTAGATGTACCTTACAGGAGTTATGAACTACTCTTTATGAAATGTTTGTAGAATTCAGTGCAAAGCCTAATTAAGCAATACAGAAGTTTCAATCAAACACATTATGAATTTTATACATTTGCAAAGCAGCAAGTTAGAGCATATTTTCATCCCTTAAGGATTTACTTATTGCAGAGTAACCAAAATATTCATGATACCTAATTACTTTCTAAAAAAGAAAGACAAAAAAAAAGTTCTTCCTTTGAAATATTAATTAGTTTCAATATTTCTTTAGGGCATTTTTACCTCTTTTTGATACTCTAGGTTGTTCCATTTAGTGAAAAGCCAAAATGCAACACCAACAAGTTAAGTATATTTCCTGTTTTCAGCTTGGGAAGGAACAGAGGTGGGAGTTGGGTTGTAGGAATGAGAGAAACCTGGTGCAGGCTATATCCCACCTAAAGCAGTATCAGGCTACTCTGTACCTCACATCTACTTTGTGTTGGGTCATTTACACTTAAACACACAAGATATGAACTGAGAGAGCTGCTCCCTCCTTAGACATGACTCAGAATCCTTCGTGTCCACACAAGGTTCTGAGGCTGGAGATGCTTCACAAAACCAGCAAGTTAAAACTACAATGAATCCTCTTTTCTTTCCTTTATTTTCTTTTCTTTTCCTTTTTTTTTTTTTTTTTAATATATGGCTTTAATATAACCATATTCAAACTTCAACTTGGTATGCCTGGGATGGTAAATAGCAGCGCACCATAATCAACTGTTATTCTGAAGAATGAGTTGCCCATAATCTGTGTAATAGAACCACTCTCCTGCTAATCCATCAAGCACTTTGCCAAGGACACTGCAGGGACAATAAAAGCACCAGTCCCACTGTCACAGGATTTCTACTCAGGATGGAAGCACTTGCTGGAATAAGGGGAGAATATGATTTGTTGTGACCAACAGATTTCATCTTTTGAAAACCAAAGTCACGACACAGAAAAGCTCTTTTTTGTTGGTCCACTTTTCTACCATTGTTAACACATGAAAGCTGTGAGGTTTGCAGCTACCCAGAGCTGGGCCCCAGCATAAGCTTCCCCCTGAGCTTCAGCTCTTGACAGGCAAATCAAGAATGGATGATTTGACTGGAATGTGACGCTGCACACAGGTCTGAACAGAAGCCACAGAAGTAAGTGCACAGTCCACTGAAACCACACCTTGTCAATCGGCTTCTCAGATTGTTCCAAAAATCTTTTGATTAGCAAACATCAAGTTCTTTCAAAAATTCATTGAGAAATCACATTTTTCCTCTTTGAACTCTGCAGGAATTATCTTCAAGCAGCAAAATCATATTGCCTTCCAGAAAGGCAAAACCAAAAAACAACCCAGCACGTCTATACTGCTCATAGCACTGCAACATTTATGAACCAGTGAGCTTTAGTGAAAGCTGCAGCATTCAGCTTTTCCATGAAGCATGATGAGCTTTCCATAAATTGCAGCCACGTTTCTCCTAGAGGGATATGAATAAAGTCTATTTATGGAATATTCAGCAAGTGGATGCAGGGTGAAAATATCACTTGTTTCTTCAAAAGACTAAATTACCAAGTTTCTGTATCCTGGATTCCACAACATTTTCTTCCCCTTAAAGAAAAAGAAATGTCAACTTCTTTTGCACAAACACACATTAATCATATAAATGAAACTGACCTACAGACAGCCTTTGTGCATTTTTTGTTCATGTAAACATGCAATAGGAACATTATAAATACAAACACATGAAACTGTGTCTAGAAATAGAAACAGCAGCAAAGATGTTTTATGGAAAAATGTGAAAGCAGAGACAAAAAATATGAACATCATCAAATGAATACCAGGATGATCAGGGTAAAGGAACAAAGACCACTAAATCTTGAATCAATTTACCTTGGCCAGTTTGATTTAGCTGGTGGGAACATGTGCCACAGCGTGACAACCACAGGTAATAATTGCTCACCCAGAATTCATTATGTGCTAAATTCGTAATTTTCCAAGGAAATCAAGTGTCCATTAGTCTCATGTTTTGCTTTAACTTGATATATACAAAAGTTGCATGTTCCTGGACAAGGAGGGTGTAATTACAAAATTATTTTTTCATAAAAAATACAAAAGAATGTGCATAACTGGGAGCCTTTCTTACAACATCAGGCGCATGAGTCCAGTTAAAAGCTAAGACTAATAGTCAGCAGTGTATTTAAGTCAGGGATCCAAATATTTCTAATGCTGAAACAAATGAATGACTGTCTTCAACAGATGATTAAAATTTTTTAAACCACCTGTTCTGAAAAGGCCTGAGGCTATTAAAATTCCATGTGCCTTTTCTCCCTTGGAATGATAAATGGAGCCACCAGCTGATTGGATGTTCTACCATAGGTTCTATTATTAAGCCATGCAAAGAGGCATTGGCAATTATTACTAATTTTATGCCAGGCATCAGTACAGAAACGTAGCTGGAAGAAGTTCTTTTCAAGCAGTTCTCTCAGTTTCTCCAGACAGATAAAATGCAGCCATCTTCCCAAAGAAAGTGTGTGGGTTTTCAATGCCTTGAAAGGTCAACCATTCGCACAAAATTAAGTTCTTGGAAGTTCTGGTGTTATTTCGTGGAAGGAAAACCTAAATAATAATAGTATAATGAAGTTAGCTTGGCAACAAGCTTCCAGGAAAGAACCAACTCTCTAAAGAAAACATTAGAGATAAATTATTAAAATCTCTGCGATGGAAATTTTGATACGAAGCATTCTCAGGGTGCCCAGGAAAGATGGGAAAATACATAAAAATACACAAGACATACATAAAATACACAAAAAGCTATTACATGTACTGCATGACTTATTTATATGCATTAATAAACTCTGCAGCAGTACACACCCCAAATTGCAGGGACAAAGAAAAGTACAAACACGTAACTGTAAATACCACAAAGTTGCCCAGTGGGCTCAAGTAAATCTGGATTATTTTCATGTATATGTGCTGATCAGTAGGATAAGCACTGAATATAAATACATGCTGGTTTGGATTAAGGCTTATTTTGTGGGTTTTTTAAATAAAGATCATGTTGTCACACTTCCAAGATAATGCCATATACTTTAGCAGATGAAATTACACGAGAAGAAAACAGTTCTCTACCAACAAGGTTCTCTGTGGTAACCTTGCACCTTTTTAACACCTTAAACTAAGGCAACAGATTCTGAGTTCCCGTTCTAGAAACGCTTTTTAACTCTCATAACTTGTTTTCCCTCTCCTCACCATAACCTTAAGTCCTTCCTCTCACCTTGAATTCTAAATATAAATAATGTAACTAATGAAGAAAAGCTTCAGCGCACGTAAGAGGCCTCTGCAGAGATCTGTGAGGAAGTTCACTGGGAGAGCTGGGGTGGAAACACGGAATCAAACCTGGCTCTGGCGCACGTGCTGGCGTTGGGAAGTTACAAACGATGAGGATACCGCTCCTTTCCAATGCCTGACTCGGCATTTCTTTTTAAGAATAGGGCTGGCCCTGCTCCGAGCGGGGTCTGGAATGGATGATGGCACAGGTCCAGTCCACCTACATTCTTTAAAACTTCAATAGCTCACTCACAATACCCCTTTCAATTAAACTAAACCAAACCAACCTCTCCAAAGCATCACAATAGGTTTACAATGAAAGTAGAACACAAAACCAGATGTTCTGAGATGTGGAGCTTCAAGCTTCTGCCAGAAATTTATTCCTCCCTTTTCGCTCCTTTTTACTTTAGGGCCTCCACCTTTAGTCTAAATGTTATATTCTGAAACTAAGGGTTTATGGTATTTAGGTGTATTTGCAAAGCACTTTGAAAGCGAAATGTGACTACTAGGAGTGATTTTTTAATTATAAACTATCTATTAAAATTGTAATACATGGGGCATTTTTCATTTGACTTTATTCCTCTTCCAAAATATGCAGTGAGAGTGTTAAATGAGTCTCTACACAACATAGAGAAGAAGGTTTAGATTAGATATTAGGAAGAAATTCTTCCCTGTGAGGGTGGTGAGGCCCTGGCACAGGTTGCCCAGAGAAGCTGGGGCTGCCCCATCCCTGGAAGTGTCCAAGGCCAAACTGGTCAGGGCTTGGAGCAACCTGGTCCAGTGGAAGGGATCCCTGCCCGTGGCAGGGTGGTGGAATGAGAAGAGATTTGAAGTCCCATCCAACCCAAACCATTCTACGATTCCATGATTCTGCAAGTCTAAGAAACTAGAAAGAGTATAGATACTAAATAAAGTGTTTGCATCTGCGATTCACAGCAAAATTCATACACAAATAACAACTATACAAACCTCCATAACCTCCCACATCATTACGTGGGTATCAAATTTAACTCCAATTCTGCATTTCCAACCCTCTGGGACAAAGCAGAAACATCTGTCTTTATTTCAGCTGCCAGTCTAACAGTATGATTTAAGATAAATCACCCTCTATGAATAATTAATACTGCTTTCTCAGTTAAATTTGTGATTATTAAGTCATTATTTGTTTGTTTTCAGTGATGATTAATCTGTTTTCCCTTCTTGTGCTTAGTCATAAAACTCTGGAGGAAAACGAAACCCTTAGATAACTTGCAAATTCTGGTTAGAACTGAGCAGTCAGTTCTTAAGAGCTTTGAACTTCAAAATATCCAGTTGAAAAGGTACACAGACCAAAGGATATTCTGCAATGGGGTTTCACGTGCACAGAAAGAACCCTGGGTTATAAATTACTCCAGCACTGGAAGGTGTGGTTGGCACACTGAAGCCCAGGGACATGGGCATCAATCATAAACCACCAATTTTTAATGAGGATCACATAAACAAAAGGGTTGGGATAGGAATAAAGGAAATTCCATCTCCTTAGCAATCTATTTCCTGTCTCTTTTTGGGAACAGAGGATCTGATTCTGCAATTCTCCAACCAATCAAGGCAATCATCCCACCAGCCATTCCAATCACTGATGCCACAGAAAAGCACTGGCATTTCTCACTGGGTTTGTCTTCTGGGCGACTGCTCTGGTAAAGCAGCACAGAGAAGCTGCAACAAACTAGGTAGTAAAAATACACAAAGTAATTGAGGAAATAATCTAGAAGAAGACTTGGCAATGATGGGTGAAAACTGTTTCCAGAGAGATCGACTCCTTAATTTGACAGCCTGCAGCGATAGAAACACCAGAGCCAAAACCCAGTACACAACTGGGAAGTGGGGGATGCACAAAGACTGTAGCAGCCCTCATCTTGGCTCAATAAAAAATCCTCCTCAAACTACACTGGATGAAGGAGAAGGAAAGCAGCAGGCTGCAGGGTCAGGAAGACACCGGGAATTTTACATCACGTCTGAAGTTCCTCTGTGGTTTGATAATGAACTGGGCTTCGAATAAACTGAGCACAGCTTTGTGTATCCTCTAACTGCAATTAAAAAGAAAACCTCTTCCTAGAGGTGGCTTCTTGCAATTCCAAGACCAGGAAGGCCTTTGGATATAAATACTGCTGTGATGCTGAGGGGGATTTAGAAGTCCTCTCATTCAGAAGGACAGAAGCCTAATGCCACCTCATTGCCAAGCCAGTGGCACGTAAATGGAGCAACAAAAAAGATCTGCCAAAAAGCCAAACCACAACTGAAAGGACTGGTCTTATACACTGAATTAAAGATACTGACAGCAGGTCACTGCAAAAATCATTTGCTTTGCTAATTAATCAGGGATGTTGCCAGAAGCATAATACAGTCACATAGTTTAAGTTTAATCTCAAAACGGGTGTGAAAGTCACAGGTTATTAAAAACCCTGAACAGGACACTCTGTTCTGACCAATCATTTCCCAGGCTTTATTCCCACCGTTCACTCCTAGTGCTTTTCAGCCAGTATAATGAGTCATTCACTGGTTAAACCAGGAGACTGCGAGACTGAGCTTCCCACTATATTACTGTCTTATTTTGTAGCCTGAGGCAAAGTAATGATCTTTTCTCAGTCTGTCTATATGTAATATGCACATTATGCTTCTCACAGGGATATGATTCGTTCACTGATGATAAAAAACATTTCGGTGTTCTCAGAAAAACAGCATCATAAATCCACAAGAGGTAAGCAGCAGGGGGAAAACAACTGTCTTCCCATACCATTGCAGCTGGACAATTTAAAAGTTGCAACAAACTTTTAACCTAGCATTATACCATTCTACAATATCAAGTTCTTCAAGATTTTTATTTAAAAAATATTGGGGAAAAAAAATCTTCCCAGGAGAGCTTCCAGCCTTATAAACATAATGTTAGCCAGAGGAGGAAAGTCAGAAGTTCACCCTGCCCTCAGAGAAAGATACCCATTTGACTATTTCAGGACTTCTAATCCGGAGCCAGAAGGGATGGGATCTTCCACATCATCCCACGAATCCTGAGAGAATGGGAACAGCAAGACTTGAGCTCTGTCAGCTCGGGAGGACCACACAAGCCCAAAAAAATGATGGAGATGCTGTAGAGCAGCTCCAAAAAGCTGAGTTGGAAAGCTGGCATGGGAGAAGGAGTTCAGGAAAGGACCCAGATAAAATGGAGAAGACAGAATTTGCTTCTGCAGTTAAACAGACTTGCTCATTTGTTTTATCAAAATTCCACTGGAGCCGTGGTCAGCAATGCAGTTGCAGAGACTGATAATGACATTTCTTGAGATATGCACAGTATGGAAGAGGCGTTCCAGCAGTTCTGCTGGAGAATTTTGCAACTTTTGTTTTGGGGGGGGAACCAGTAGGAAAACTGGAATCCTATCAAGGATTTTATCTGCTCACAGTCATGTTTCTAGCTCATATTTCACTGTGTTCTTAGATGCAAAGCATGATGTCCAAATTAGACATCTTCATAGGATTTGCTCCCCCACACCATACCAACATCTTCCTTCCATGTTTTTAAAAACCTGTTTGAATTATTCTCTGTACAGTTCTGAGACTCAGAGCTATTGGGGGAAACGGCAAAATTATCCTTTAATCTTCAACTTTTACTCCCTTGGAACAGATTGATTATGTTAGAAGTCACAGGTATTCCCATCAGAAGCATCAAGGAATGTTTTGGAAGGAATTTTTTTGGCCTACTGAAACACAACTTGGCAGAAACATAGTTTTTCCTAATGAAGTCTTGGCTTATTTATCTATATTTATCTTGAACACAACACAGAAGAATTCTGTGAATTAACAAAACCATTACACGTTTCCATGTAGCTCCTTAGGCATCTGTAGGGAACAAGCCTGTAGGTGTATTTATGCAGCCAGCACATTACATATGTGGGCAGGCAATAGTAACAGTACCTGTTATCACATCTTACCTGCATTTCCAGCAAGTCAACAGCACGCGAGCGAGAATCTTGAACAAAGAGGAACATTTCACACTGAGATTTACTCATTTAATTGACAACAGGCACAACAAACTTCATTTCCAGAAATGTTTTACCCTTTAAGTAACCCAATTTAGATCTTGTCAACATGAATTGCATTGGATCTCAAATGCTGAAACACCACATAGAGAGAGATGCAGACAAGGCAACCTTAGAACTCTTAATTCCTTACAAATCTTGAATGACACCCAACCACGCGCAGGAAACCACAGCAAAAATGAGCCTTAAGACTCTTCCAGAGATTCATGGGAGCTTTAAACAGATAATAAAACACATCAGCACTTACACTTACCATCCACCAGCAGCAAGTCATTAGCTGCAAATGAAATACATCCACTTAACAAATAGGACTGGAATCACAAGTCATCCTGGCTTTGTATGAGGGAGACAGCATTAGCATCGACAAGACTCCCGAAATGAGCAAATTTAAAGGACAGGACAATTAAAACATTAACCACTGCCTGCAGCCTTATTTGCAAAACTGTTCCCAACACTGCCACCATCAAACAAGTGCTGCTTCAGATGGGAGTGAAGTGCCAAGCCCTTGCATTTTGTTTTAATTGAACTGGATCTACAGCAGAGGCTGGGTATATACAATAAACTGAAGTCACAGATTAACTCAAGTAGATAAACTGAACTCTCCATAAACTGCTCTGTAACAGCCAAAATGTGCAGCTGAAAAGTTGACACCCTCTGATGTACATACACAGCTTTGCACTGGTCTCCCCACACCTACTGAAACAACTCAATCTGTCTCTGATAACAATCCTTGATATTTCAGATGTTGCGACGAGATTTAAACTGAGATTCCTAAACTGGAACTTCAGCTGTGTCAGGAATCGTTAATCCTTTTATAGAGTAACCAGGAGCCAAATCCATTTTGTGATGACAGACTGCAAACAAAGGGACTTGCAGGGCCATCAAACATGCCAAGAGCATCGCTGCAAGATTCAACGTAAGTATATGAGGTCAGAACTAGGTCACATTTCCATATTTCGTAAGGTTTGCCAAGTTCCAAATTAGAGGCAACCACATACATCTCAAAACATGACAGTAAGATGATAAAAACTCCCTTTGGTTAACAAACAAATGAAGACAAGAGTATACAAGTCTCAGATAAAGCAGAAAGGAGAACAGATAAAACCTCCCCCAGAAAAAGGAAATCATTCAGAGAACAGTAATTACAGGCAAGTGTTTTTGTCTTCACTACAGACACAGCTTTGACATTTCCACTCTCTCACAGAAACTGTATTTAAAGTATGAAACCACTAAAAGACAAGTGTCAACTGCTGCATGTTCATTGACTCTGTGTCAATACAGGCTGGGAAGTCTTTACTCTGCCATTATTTTTAACCTATCTCTGCACAAGAAAAAAATTCAGGGTAGAATTTAACGATAACAAAGTGTTTTAGCAACTGACTTGCATTCAATTTTACAAATTTACAGCGAAGTTGAATGTCAGTAGATACCAAATTTACCAGTCTTCAGTTTCAGGCCAAGGCACAACCACGCAGGAGCATTCGCCCATTGGACTCCAAAAGAACTGCCTTTGTTTTTAATAACCAAAACCACCAACGGTAAAAAAAAAATTTAAAAAAATCCCTTTGTTTGTCACAGAAATGTTTGTCTAATAAAGCAAATTGGGTGGCATGTGAACAGATTACTGTAAGAACAGCAACTATGGGGGGGAAAAAAAGGATGTCATAGTGACTGTAAAATTTCAAGCAAGACACAAGCACTAAAGTAATTACAGCTGCTCTAAGCCCTAATGGGAGTGAAATAGTCTAAGAAAACAAGAGAGAATGCAAACCTACATGGGATTGCACAGGACTAACGAGTACAAAAAGCATAAAGATTAACTAGGGAGGTGGAGGAAAACTCACATACAGCAAAACTCTAGCAGGTAGACCAGCAAAATCATATGCGTTTTCACAGAAAACAAACATTATTTTATCAGTCTGTGACCCAGAACTTACTTTTTTCCCTACAAACACCTGGGCTGTGAAAGCTACAAACATATGAATCTGTAATAAATGTGAAAGCTATAAACAAGTAACTTATTAATCTGCAGTTAATATCATGGGTTATGAGTTTATGTAATTTTTTATCATGTTCTCTGCTGATTCTTTTTGTAGTCCAAATGAGCCTCTCTCCACCCATTGTCCCTGTTCCTCCGACTGGCTCCTGTTTCACCTGATGATAAAGCTGAATTAAGAGCTGCCTCCTGCCCTCCTCTTTGCCCACCCTGGGGGTGCAGGACACACTGACTCAACCTCGCAGCCAGATCCCACCCAAAACCACAAGCTGCTATTTTTTTCTGGTTTGGTTTTGGTTTGGTTTTTTCCTGCTGATTTAGTGAGTTGAATTGAGTCACTGTGCCATGAAGTGACACAGCCAGAAATACCTGAGTTTCTCTCACATAAGAGTGAGAGATGAGAGATAATGGGACTAAGCAACATCTGGCAGTTTTGATAGGAACAAGCCATTACTGCCTTGCCTTTTCACAAAGCCATACCCGCCCTTTCTCTGTCTTTCCCTTCAGCCGATGCCCAGTTACCTAAATCTCATTCCATCGTAAAAGAAAATCATCGTAGAATTGAGATCCCTTCAGTTTCCTCAATTCTTTTTTGACAATCCTTCAATTTCTGGTTTACTTATGTACTGAGGAAAGGAGCTGCCTCTTAATGTGTGCTCACTCTGTTCTGCTGCCTGGCAGAGGGAACAATTTATCAAGTTGTAACTACATGGATTTAGCCAAATACTGCATACACAGAAAGCTCGGGAAAGATGGTGTTAAAAACTGGCTTGGGTATGCAGAAAGAGTAGAATTAAAATAATTTCCTGATATGAAAGAAACTGTTTTAAAAGGTATGGGATAATGGACTCCATGTGTCAGAAGACAGGAACCTTCAGCAGCAAGACTTGAATAAATACTTAGATATGTACAATTAATTTCATTATACCTTGAGAAGAAAGTGTACCTATCAGTGTATTATTGTACTCATACTTTTCCTATGCTACGTGTTTGGTGAATAAAAAGGATTACATAGCAGCTTATTATTATTAAAATATGATGACAGTGCCTGTGTCTCCCCAAGCAGCAGAAAACTCCAAGCTCATATCCTCAGAAAAATCTTTTCATTTTTAAAAGCCATCTGTCAACAGGCCATTTCTTCTCTGCCTTCCCTTTGATCATACAACCCTAATTTTCTCAATGTGGCAATTAATCTCTTTTCCCCCTGATTTTTATATAAAGATATTAGAAAACCCTCTGAAGCCTCCACATTGTATACTCAGCTAATACATGCAGACTTGTATTCCTATAATTATCCTTTCTTTTTCCCCCTCCTTTCTCCCTTCTCCCCTTCACATATCATCTATCATATCTTGTTTCAATAGGACCACATGATCTTTTTCTGCTCACTGAGTACCTACCCAGTGTCCTGTGCCAGATATAATCACCCACCACCCACAATTTTGCTCCTCAAATTACCAACAGAAATGTCCAGGCTCTTTTTCCTTTGACAAACTCCACCTTGATTTTATGTCTACTGCTCACACACTGCACTGCTAAGAAAACTAATCGTGTAGATGTCAGGCAGAAATGTGTGTGCCTGAAATCCTTCACTACTTCAGCAGATTTTTTGCTCACATTAGGTCTTATCCCCTTTACTAAAAAAAAAAAAAAAATCAGGGGGAAAAAAAAAAAACTTTCCTAGAATGAATCTTTTGAAGAATGGGCATTGAGACAGTCTTTGGGAAAATAAAACCATCCTCCTAAGAAGCAGAACATTTAATGTGATTGGATACATCACTCCCTGAGTATTCATTTCATGCGCAAAATCCTTTTGATGCTTTATACCTTCGGTGTCACAATAAAAATATCTTCTTCTTATTACCGAGGCACGATAAGAGAGTAAACAGCAGCTGTGTGATAGCACTGATGTAGCAGAACATATCCCCCTGAGGATTCTTGACCTTTCAGCCTTGGTTTTCAATGCTGCAGCTAAAAATAGCTTTTCTCCACTGACAAACAGTACAGCTCCATGCTGCAGAATAGCAATGAGGAGCTTTATGCTCTAATGGCTTTACTATAAATAGAATCTCTTCACTGCTAAAAGCTCTTCATTAAAAGGATTAGTGACTACAACACACAACAGGAACAGCCGATACCAAACCTCAGGCTTTGTAGCACAAGCTGATTTTAAATTTACTCCATTTTAAGGTTTATGAAGTAACTGTGTAATTTGGTGAGTAAAGCAGAATGAAAAAGAACCCTCTCCCCCCTTCCATGCAACATTTAGGAAGGTTGGTTTTGATATAAAATTAATAGTTTGAGGAATCGGCTTCCTAGCATTCTCATTTTCTTCAGTTCGATGCCAAATTGACTGTATAATGCAACGTCAAAATGGAGCACAAAGTCTCAACAAAACCGATGTCAGTGCTTGAGCATGACAAATGATCAGTTCTCTGCTAGAGCAGAAAAATTCCCTTTCCTGCCCGGCTTCAGACAGGGACACAAATCCTCCCAGGGCTGGGCTGTGGCTCGGCTGTGCTGCAGCAGGGGTCACATTCGGAGACTGAAGTAGGAGGGGGACAAAGCCAGGGACGAGAAGGCGAGCAGCAGGATGGGAATCCCACTTCCCATTTCAGGGTCAACACTTTATAAAGCCAGCCTTAGGGGGTTACTCTGAGATGCACTGGCAAATACAGCGTTAGAGTGATGCCCCACAAATACCCAGCCACGGGAGGAAGGCTGGAGACAAGATGTAATTGAAGCAGAAATAAAGCACGTTTTAAGTGATGAGTTATACATGATGAGTTGACAAAATGGTAAAGTCATCATGTAACATCATGTTAACATTAAGTGATGAGTTAACATGGCTACAGCAAAAAACTGACCAGGAAGTCAGAAACTTTGAGGAAAAAGATGAACATTACTTGCCAAATGTGAGATAAACTGACCATCTACAAATACTAGAAAAAGACAAGCTTGTCAAATACTCTGTGAACAAAAACGTGTCTGAAGCGTTCAGAATTTTTAAACTTCAGTGGTAGAAATGGTGGTGAATGTGCAGTCAGTCAAGGGAATTCAACCCCTCTGAGACTGATTTGAAGATATGCAGTAACCCTGCACATCACTGGACAAAGGGAACTATTCAACTCCCAGGTGCAGTTTACTTGCTCCCATCTTAGCCTGGCCTACAGAGCCATCTCTCCATGAGCCACATCAGGCAACAATTAGCAGTGCTTACAATCAACCTCACAAATGGGCTACTGCATAGTCTCAGTACTGCTCAGTCCTGGGCCCACACAAACAGGATTTGGGCCTCAAACCAAAGGCTGTTTCTTGCAGCACCTCCGTATGTATGTGGCCATCTTATCCCACAACCAAATAGAAGGTGATCAGAAGATAGGTCCTGAAAGGGTAAATCGAGCCTTCAGCCCTCTGAGGTTCTTAAAGAAAGGAACATCTGTCTATGGAGCCATTCTGTATTTTTAATTGACAAACCAGTGCACCATCTGATTGCCCATCAATGAATTCCCCTCACTGGTCTTTGTTTTCTTTTTCCTGAGGTTCTGCAATTTCAGTTTTGCTTCAGCACTCTTAATTTGTTTGAATTAAAGCAGATGTGGTAATATTATTCAATTTTTTTTTATAAGCCATAGTTCTGAGTAGTTGGAACCAATGGCACATTTAACTATATTCTGAGTTTTCCTCTTTTATATTTGTTTACTGTTAGAGAACAGAAATTTTATCAAACATAAACCAAATTTAGATTACCAAAATAACTAAGGATGGCTTTTCCCCCTCTGACATTTAGACAAATGGCAAATTTTGATTGCCTGCAAAAATTGCTAATATGCAGAACTGCATACTTCTTTTCATTTTAAATTAGAGGATTTGCTACTAACATGCCATATGCTGTGTGATATGTTTAACAGAATGTTACACTTCTAATTGCATACCAATCAAGGGCTCATATTTTCCAACAATTAGCAGGGTAAAGTATAAATTTCCTCATGTCGTTGGTGCTTTCAGGCATCCAACAGCTCCTACAATATTTTAATCCACACATCTTCCAAATCACAAATATGATTTGTCTTCAGTAAGAGACCTCCAGATACAGGAGACTGAAATGGAGAGGATGGGGGGAGAGGAGAAAGAACAATGTATTTCTACTGACAGCACCATCCTTCTGACTCCCCAGGATTTCCCACAAAAGTCTAAGATATTCAACCCCAAAAGTGGGGAGGGGATCTTAGCTGGGGTTTTATTTAAATCTATTTATAATGCCTTGACTGACTGATGTTTTTTTATTTTTAAATATATGGGAAAAAATTCTATAAATACATATATATATATAAATAACATAATGAGGTTTCTCAGTTAAAAGGAGTTGAAAGGAAGACGTCTGCAGCTATTTCTGACATCTTAAGGATCTTACAGAATGAGTTTATCTGTACATTTGAAAATCACCCATTTTCAGGAGTGAAGAAAATAAATATTCTCTAATCTTGGCAATTACACCTAGTTTGAATGGAGTATGGGAATGGAAAAATCAGGAAACAGCTCTCCAGGTAGATCTTGGTAACTTCCAATTTTAGGCAGCAGAAGGTATCCAATCCTGATTTTCACCACACAGTTTTCAAAAGTTTCAAAGACATTTTATGCTGATGATAGCTCATTTTTTATTTGTATCTATTAACTGACTTGCTGATATTCAAATTTCACTAACAATGATAAGTCTCCCCATCATATCATTTATTATTTATAATGGAGCACGAGTGAGCTACTTAATGAATAGCAAGATTACTTGGATTCATTTTAATCCCTGTTTCAAAACAGAAAGAATCCCCAGTGACTTCTCTCCTAGGCATTATTACCTATAAGTACAATTTTACTGTACTGAGTAAAATATTTACTTGTGTTTATTCCAGTGTTTGCAAACTTTAATAAATTCAGTTTGCCATCAGAATATGAAGTAATGAAATTAAAGACTGGATAATCACTGCTTATAGAGGTAGTTTTAATGTGCTATTAATTGCTACATACCATGTACTCAAATTTAATTTCTAGTGAAATGCTCAGGGCAAGCAGAAACTTTAGCACTGGAAATATTTGAAGCTGCACAAGTATCTCCTGTTTCATCAGTGTTTTCTCAGAAAACTACTTCACACCAGCCTTCTCTCTAGATTTTTGCGTGTCTGGAAAGGCACAGGAGTCATTGTGACATTATTTCAATTTAAAGCTTCTTCTCAAAGGTCGTTCAAAAACTTAAACTCTGCAAGTTTGTGTATAAACAGCACTATCCAACAGTATTACCTAATGGTATACTGGGAGTAAATATGAATGCTCTTAGCATGAACTTCTGGGAATAAAGACAATAACTGAACAGTTAAGGGTCACATTTGGAATCTGTTCAACTGAGAAATGTCCACAATGCACACAGAATACAGTGAGGTTCTAATCAGAGGAGTAAACTAGGACATGAGGTAACTGGTGACACAGCCAACCTGCTCCTAAAGTCCAAAGGAGCAATGTTTTAGTACCTACAGGTCACTAAATCTGAATAAAATGTAGTTCCTGGGCTAAATGACATCTCTGGTTTTCTGTAATTTTGTGGTCCCTTCACCTTTAAATTTCCTCACGTAACAATTTTCTGCTGAGTTCATACCATCAAAATACCCAACTTAAGGGTTGCTGATTATTATGGCACTTTGGCAAACAAACAGCTCCACAGCCTGAAACTCCAGGTGAATGACAGAGGTAAATGCCATCTGTGGTATTTTACATAAATTAGGTAAAATGACTGGATTATTACCAAGTTGCCAGCACCAATGGAATACAAAAGACACTTTAAAGGAGAACAAGAAGGATTAAGGCTGCAGTATGTCAGAGTTGTTGGTAATTTCACTCAACACATTGCCTAAGACATGATTTATTACACTCACAGAAGGGTTTGTGAAGGTTAATTCTGCATGATGAACAAGTAGCTGGATTTCTTTTACTCTCAAAATAACAGAAGAGTTTCATTGTCTGCCACCGTGCCTTTTGAAGAACAGCTTCCAGATTATCATCGCCAGCCTCTATTACAAGCTGCCTCCCCTATCAGACATGTATCACTTCACGTCACAGCCCTGCTCCCCTCTGATCATTTTTACTTGTGTGATTCATGCACAGCATTCTCAGAGGTACAAAACCACGTACTGGTTTTGTACAAAGCCACAAAGCCAAAACAATTCCTCACAAGCAAACAATCCTGTATTGCCTCATTGACATTCCTTGCCTCGTGTCATTCCAACATGATGGGTTTTTTTTTTTTACCTTTGTGTAGCATCTATTTGTTCTGCAGGGATTTCTGAGTATTACTGACTCCAAACAACTGCTCTACAGTGTTCCCAAAAATGTAATTATTGTGTAATGGAAACTAACATAAACTTGAAATTCACTTGCATATCTGGGGTTGCTAACAAGTGTTGAATTTCCAGCCTGTAAGGCTGATACTGCTCTATTACACTATTGGTCATGGTGCTGAGTACCTGAAACTTGAAATTTAATCAAAATTAACTTCTAAAGATTTTGGTGGTTTAATTATTCTGTATTTAATCAAAGTGACCACATTATGATCCATCTTAAACATTCAAGATCCTACTAGAGATACACCAGAGAGACACAGCAGCAACCTGCTAAACATTGTGTTGTAGCCAGGCACCAACAACTCTCACACTGGTCTTTATTCATAAACTTTGATATGAGCCAGGAGGTTTAACAAGCTGGATTTACTCCATCATTGCCTGTTTCAAACTCCTGTTTGTGAGACAGGCAATGTTGGTTTCACCAGCTTACATCATGTTCTGTGAAATACTAAATATTCACTATAACTCTGGTGACAAGAGAGCCTTGGAAATAAAAGCACAGATTTACTTTAAGGTTGAGATCATTAAGGATCCATGTCAGGAATAATGCTACTGAAGATCTAAGCTTGTCAAGCAGATCTAAGAAAACAAAAAACACACTTTACACCAGACACGGACAAAGGCTACTGAGATAATTGTGGGGTGAGAAATAAAAAAAAAACCCTCTGCTATCAAAGAGACTGGGAGAGTTAGTCCTGACTGCTGTCTCAAGATGCACAAAGGAAAGAGCAAGAGTGATAAAAGGCAAACATCAGAGACTGAGAAAAGCTATTTAAACTAAAGAACAATATTGACATGAGAACAAAAGAGCTGGAAATGAGTCACAAATAAATTTAATCTTGAAATTCCTATTCACTGCAAGGATCTCAGACGAGCTCAATAAGTTTACAAAAGGCTCTCCAAACAAAATTATACTGAGACACCTTCTGCAGTCTACTGAATTAAATAACATGAAGATGTATATTTCATGTTATGAGATTAATTTTAAGCAATATGCAGACAAAGCACAATCTACCGAGTACCCATGAGCAGAAATCATCTCCTTCAAACACAGCCAAAATGTTTAACAAAAATAGTTCATAATTAGCGAATGGTAAGCGCATTGCTGATTAATACCTTCATTAGGAACAGATGTTCAGAAGCTCACTGGTTGATCCAGCAAAAATACATACAAAATTATAGCTGCTAGGAAAACAGAAGAGGTCATTTTGACTCTTTAACAGGCAAAGTTCACGTTGTTCACTCCAAGTGACAGCTGCTCACTGATCTTATTTCCATCCCAGTCTCAGACCTTAGATTACATTTACCAGTCATTTTTATTTTCTGTGCTTCACAAGCACTTTTTGGCTATTTGATTAGTGAGATAAACCTGGATGTTTTCTTTCTGGAAGTGAAGCATGTATGGGAAAAGAGGTGATGCAGTTGTTGGGAGTTGTTGTAAGCACCACGAAGGAGCTCAGTGGGCAGGACAGTGTGGACACCCATCCCTGTGGGGTCAGCTCCTGTTTCGGGGGTTTTAGACATGGGCCTCAATTTCTGGGCACAATGAAAGAGCAGCAGGTTCCAAGTGGCCCAATGCAGAGGTGCAAAGTCATGTTTCACTCGGCCAGAGCTCTGAGCAAGGCCCAGCCCCAGCCAATAAGCCCTGCCAGGTCTGAGCTGCTGATGACACCCCAGCAGGCCTCCAGCTGGAGTCTGCAGCTTGTGTGCAGCGTCAAACCAGCTCAGAGGCTTCATGTGCTGCTAAAACAAATTTACTGAACACTCCTCAGCTGGGAGTACTGATGGAAGGCTTCCCACCAGAACCATTCGAGGCTGGTGGCACCTGCTTCTGCTCTGAGGTTTCTGACTGATGGCCTCCAATGCTTTTAATACCTGGGGCTTTCTCTTGACTTGAACAACTCAACCCCATCTTTCACTCAGAAAACTGACAGTTGACTCTTTATCAAAGCACACAAATGTAATTATCCTTTAACACTTCTTTTAATTATTGAGGATTACTCCTGCTGCCTTTTTTTCTTTCCTGAAGTTTTCACATGAGGCAACCAATTACTTCTCTGTGTAATTCCAGATACTGCTGAGACACTTTACCCTTTCTATACCCTACTAACATGTTTAATTGACTCTTTCTTATTTCATCTCATGTGCCTGGCCTTGATATAGAAATTCTGTAATAGCTCTGTACATGTCTGGTATTACTGAGCCATAACTTCGTATGATACTATACAAAATGTAATGAGTAACGAAAACCAACTTGAGTATCATTTAATGGAAGCCCTTTTGAACAAAGCCTACAGAACACATTTGCTCAGCTCCTCTTTTCTATCCTGAGATGGGAAAAATGTCTCTTCTCCTTCTGTAACTTTTTCTAATGTATACACAGGTAAGGAGAAATACTACTAAAGTGACCCTGAATTTCTGCTTAGTAAGGAAACAGGCATTAAATAAAAAGTCTAAGTTCCCTACTGAGTATACATTATGAATAAATACACAGAATTCCAGCTCAGGAAAGATTTTCTGTTTGACTGGCTTTTTTTTGTAAAATCAAATGAATTAATGATTCAAATCAGCCAAATGAAATTAAATTTTATCATTTTAATTAAATTTTTATTGTTTCTTAATCCAAAGGTCTGGGATAGAAAATAAAAAACAAAAGTAGTATCTAGTTCTGACACTGTTTTACCGAAGGGACAATGGGGATGTGCAATAGGCTAAGATAAATCACAAAATGGGGGGAAAAAAAATCTCCTATGCTAAAAAATAGACAGATGTCCATTTTGAGAGAGAATAAAAAGGAGAAAATGAGAGAACATGAAAGAGAGCACTTCAGTCAAAGAGTATGTTTCTTCATACAAATCTGTCTGCTCTGGTCTCTGTTTGTACTGCTGAGGTTTTGACAGTTGGAAGCTATTAATTTCAGAATTACAAGGCTTACTGAGCTGGATTTATGGTCTCTGCAGTCGTTAATTCACTTCTGCTTCCTTGATGAAGTAAAGGACTACTTCAGAATGAACAATGCAAATGAAGCCAACTTCCATCCCCTCAAAACATCTCTTTGGTGGAGCACCTCTGCTGATGGAAGGTCACGCTGGCCTTAACCAATGAGTCTAAATACATGAGGTGGGGGAAGAACTCATGCAAATACTTAGGAAAATTTGCTTTTAGTGTAATAAAATAAATGGGAAACGTTCACTTTATCTTAAGTACAATTTTCAAACTGCAGAAGAGTATATGAGCATTTCTACTGAGCAGACATCATGGTCCAGTCAAATGACAAATTTTCTTAGTGAAAAAGAGTTTGATCCCAAGTACAACATGGCCAGTGAGGTGACTGCTTTCATTTACAGCATTCCTGGTTTTCAGTTCCAAGCAGGTGCATTTTTTTTTCCCAAGTGAAATAAAACAAAAGCTGAGAAGTGTCAGCAGCCAGAGGAGGAAAGCTCAGCACAGGCCTCTGGACTGAGGTCTCCCCTCCTGTTTATTGCCCCAAACCAATCTCATGTAAAACCTGTCCTACAAAGGCTGTTCAGAGTAGTCCTCCACTACAATAAGCCTATTTTCCATTTCTCGTTCTCTGCACACTTAACTGTACAATTCGTTTAATTGTTGGGCAATTAAAATCTTGCCCGATCAAAGCATTTTTCTTGTTTCTCTTGTTAATACATATATCTTCTGATCTCATTTCCATTTTTTTTAAATAGTCCAGAAGCTGAAGCATATTTTTTTCTGAGTTTTTATTCAAATAGTATCATCTATGTTCATCAAAGTAACAGAAATCTATTTCCCTGCAGATTCATGGATAGTTTTTCACCAACTACTTTACAAGACAGCTTTTTTGTCTTTTCAATCTTCTTCCTTACAATTATCTTCACACAGTTCTTTTTGAATATGTAACCCATTGTCATAATTATTACAGCAGCTTTTCATTTTTTAATTTGGATGTTCATTTAATCTATTATTCAATTTACTTCTAACAATACCCAGAAAATGAAGTACCTTGCATAAGTGCATGACAATTTATCATCATTATGGTGTTTCTCAATCACCTGTTATGGCTTAACTGAAATGTCGTAAGCAATACTCCTGTAAAGAAGTAAACAAGGCATGGCCACTCTTTTTTTTTTTCCTTTAAAAATAGAATGGTTTTGTCAGTGAAATATTGAAAATAGTCACTCACTCAACACAACAAAATGTATTAAGTACATGTGCCTGGTCAAGTTTGAATGAGTTAATTTCCCTTCTACCACAATGTCCTGTTTCTTTTTCTCTTTTTTGTATCTGATTAAATACCATTTTTTCGTACTTTCCTCTCCACCAGTATTTCTGCTGTGACATTGTTCTAAACCTCTTAACATTGTGCTGAAAACCACCTATGCTCTTATGCCAAAAGTTGCCATATTTCAGCAATTTTTCTGCCCTCCTTGAGACCGTGGTCCTCTGATGGACTCCCGGAGATCAATCAACTTTTGATTTTGCTAAGTTAAAAAATGCATCTCAGAGATACTGGAGCTCAAATCGAGCAGACTGTAGACGTTTTAAATAGTGAACATAAAACTCACTTTCCAGATTTAGTCAACTTTTGAGAATTGATCAAATTTTATTCAGTGTAATATCTTTATAGTATAAACCTACTAATAGTCTTCATTCCTAGAACACCTCTAAAACTTTGTATTTTCCTGTTCTGGTTTGATTTGAGCTCTTCCATAAAAAGTTTCCTTATAGGTTTGGACAAATGTCACATACACCTTTCCTCACAGCTGAATTACTCTGCTAGCTCAGAGTAACACCTAATTAAATAATTTCCAATCACTTCAGACAGTTGAACTTGTAGCAGATTTCTGTGTTACTTGTCTCAGAACAGATAAGCACCTTTTTTGGACTACATTTCATCCATTTCATTTATGGCACTTGGGTTTTGAGATTACTGAAATATTGTAAGAAATACAGAGGGAGACTTTTGACCAAGACCTGCAGTGACAGGATGAGGGGCAAGGGTTTTAAACTGAAGAGGGCAGGTTTAGATCGGACTTAGGGAAACAATTCTTTACAATGAGGGGGGTGAGGCAGTGGAACATGTTGCCCACAAAATCTGTGGATCATCCCACACCAGTACTTAGACTTCTCCATTAGGATTTATTACCCCATTTTTTGTCCCACTCTTCTCATTGCTTCGTTAGAAGTGCTGGACCTGAAGCTCCAGCTGCCAGTTACTTCAGAAATCTGATACGAAATGACCTCTGGCACGCCACACAACCTCTCTCAGGCCATTCCATAAGAGGTTTTGTTAATTTATTTTCACTTTAGGGTACTCTCTATTCTTAGCATCTTTCCTTTGAAACCACTACTCATCTGGTTGTGTCTGAAAGCTTTTCTCCACAAGTTTTACCTTTCAGTTTTGAGTAACCAAGGCTTAGGAATTAGAAACAACAGCTGCTTCAAAACACACCACACAATAGTGTGTTTTGACATGAGAGACCATTATCCCTGTGCCAGATGCCCCAGTTCCATCAAGTTAGTCCATTTTTCCTGTGTACTACCCCAGTCCCTCAACACTTCCCAGGAACTAAAGCATGTTGCTAGCTTTACATTGCCAAAATATCCTTCAAAACAGCCTGCACACAAGCTGTTAAGATATGAAAGTGTTCCCACCTCTCTTGGATCTTAAAAATAAAAATGAAAAACCTGAAGATTTTTCTAAATGGATGAGAAAGGTCAGTTACCTTGCAAAATCCATTTACCACCAGATTGTTTCTCAGTTTTGGTTGTCCTGTGAATCAGACTGTGATTTTCTACCTTACAGACAGCTTACTCTTGAGATTTCCTGGCTAATGCTCTTGATTTCGTCTTTCCAATGATGACAATGGCCAGACTATTGTAATTCTAAAACAGAAATAATTGCACAATATTTTATTTTGGTAAATGAACACAATTACATTCAGCATTTTTTTCAAGGGCAGGCCCTCATACACCCTGCTGATCTCTTCATATCTCCAGGCCTGTATCTATATAATATAAATGATCCTGTCTAGGGCCTAGAAGTGGGGTGTTTATTAAAAGAGAATGTAAAACTACTTCCTTACTGTCCTCCATTAAGTCCAGTCTTTGCAAACACATCCAAGCAGCCTTGGAATTTCAAATATGAGGGAGCAGCAATACTGTAGGACTGCCCTGACTGAAGCCAAACTGTGAACAATGGTCATGTGTGCAGAGAGCTGAATCATGAAAAGAAAAATTTAATTATCGTCTAAGGTCAGGCTGGAAACTACAAAATAAAATGGGTGTCTAGCTTCAGTAATTATTGTTAATATCCACAAAACATAGAGCTGTGAAAACTGATTATGATTTGGTGCTCTCGAAAACATACAATTAATTATTAAGATAATTTATCTTTTAAGTAATGCTTCCATAAGATGCTTTGTGAAACTTAACCAGACAGAACTCCCAAACAAGCTGTCATGAACCATATGTTCATCAAACACTTCAAAAGACTTTTAAATCAACATCTTCTATTGATTCCAGCTACCTCTGAGGGACAATTTTAAACCACCTCCACTTCTGAGTGTTTTAGTCTTCTCAAAGTACAACATTCCCGCGTGCTGCAGGTAGGCACAGAATTTGCTGTGGGCCCACAACAAGGTTTGCAGCATTCTCTACCAATAAGTAAATAACCAAGGCTTTGTCTACTGCCCATCACTGTTCCTATTTATGATCTGAGCAGCATTCAGTGGCACTGATTTTTGTTCTCCCTGTTATCATATCTGAGGAAACAAAATGCACTGCATTGTGGAAAGGGATCCAAGTACATTTAAACATTAAAACTGTATTGAAATTCACATTTTTTATGAAGAAGGGAAGAGATAAAAGAGTGAATGAAAGCAAAAAGCTGTTTCTGGACTTTTTTCCATGGTGAAGCTTGACAAATGCATGTTTCTTGGAACACTACTGTTAATAATATTAGAATGCATGTATTATCATTGATTTTCAGTTATTCAGTTAGTTGCTATAGAGAAAGAAAAGCATTTGGTCGATATATTAAAACCTCTAGCACTTTTCAGTGTCTACAGTTCTAAATTCCTAAACCAATTTTCTCCAATAAATCTTCCTTCTTACACACATGAGGGTCATCAGGAAAAGATTTCTATACCTGGTGCTCACAGGCAGTGAAGGAATTTATGTTTATTTTCCTTTATGTAGGAGAATTCAAAATAAGTTTCTGTTGTGAAAATTGTTTACAGCATTCAAAGTGTCAGGAGCCTCTCGTTTCAGAGGCATTTCTCATTTGAATGCAGGAATATCCCAAGCCCAGCCTGTTCCAGGTTCAATCAGGAGCCTATTTCAAACTCAGTCTACTTCAAGTTCGATAAAATCTTGTGCACACATTCGTACCTAAGATAATTTTGCAATGGAAAGCAGAAGAGCACCATCAAAACTGATAAGTGTTCGGTCCCGGGATTCTGCTTGCTTGCAAAGTCAGTGACATAAATCAAATAAAGATTGAAAAAATCCTGCACAGACAGCAGCTACAGATAACTCCATCAGATCATTTCCAACCCCAGCCACGGAGCTTGCATGACACATGCCTTGGAGGAGACCTGGTTCTCCTCATTAAACTTTGCAGGCTCTGTTTCCTTGATTTGATGGCATTAATGTATTCACCTTAAAACCACATCTCTGCCTACATTTGGTTTGTTGCCCAGCCGTAAAAAGAAAATATGTCATAAATTTTAGAGAACACTGAACTTGGTGGTGTTGAGCAAGATGATGCTTTTCAATTACGTGTGATTTACTAACCTGCCTAACAGACAACTTCATTTTACAGAGATGTCCTAAATCTTAAAATCAATTTTAACAACACATTAAGAACTCTCAGTCTAGCCTTTGAAATATTTTCTTTTTTTATGATTCCTCGTGCCTTAAATACTTTTCCCTTCCCCAGTCTTTTAATGATATGAAATCAAAACAAACTATTCACTACAAACCACTTTCCCCCCTCTATCTGACAACTTTAAAGGTAACTTCTTACCCTCAGATCAAACTCCAATGTCACCAATTTTTAATTCTACTCTTTGCCTTGCAGTTAATGAAAAAAGGACAGGATTGTCAAATTTACATGAAAAATTATTTCAATAGGCCTTCATAATTTTAGAGATGTAATATTAACTTTTATATGAATTAAATATGCCAATTTTAAAAGGAATGTTGGAGTACAGCTTCTACAAATTTGAATAAGAGCCAGTCATTTTTTTAATCAAAACCATGTTAAATATTCATTCATGTTTCACTGTGAGCACTTATAATAAAGTAAACCTTTCAATGTGACCATCAATATAGCAAAATCCTTGAATAATCATAGAATCAGTTATATTGCATAAAACTAAGCCAAATTTTTAGCCAATTTATACAAAGGCTATGTCACAATGACGGCCAGTAGTACAGAGTTCACATTAAAACACAAGTTATTGTTAACAAACAGAAAAACAAAACTCAAAACAAAGCCCAGTTGTAAATACAGTGTAATGATTAAGAGAAATAAAAAATCTAGCTGATACCACAACATTACAGTATTTTAAACCCTTAACATATTTCCATGCCTGTAAGAGTTGAATAGGAAATATATTCTGGCACTGGAAGAGAATTTAAGTCCACCAGACAGTGTGTCACGTTGTCTAAATGCATGTGCAAGGCACACACACCCCCCGGCTGGCCAGACATTTCACAGCATCCCTACTGCTCCCACCTCCCACCTACCAAACAATAATAACAATCTCTTCATTCCCCCTCCATCCCACACATTAATAAAGAAAAAATCATCCCGTATTGCCACAGTACAGAGTGTGGAGGGACTGCAGGAGCTGCAGGTAGGGTTACCTGGCTACAACACTAGCAAAGATTTAACTGCTGAATATTCAAAATTATGGTTAACTAAAAGAAGCTAAAATGTCTCCATTGTCTCTAATTTTCCATTTTTGCTTTTGTTTTCAAGTAAAAACAGGTATTTAATCAAAATGTCCTTTTCAATAATCTCTGCAGTAAGCTACAGCTTCCACATCGACATACCTTGTGTGTTATACAAAACAGATAATATTCATTATTAATTTAAGATTGGGAAAATTTTTTTAAAAAAGTTGAGCAATCTCCTGAAAAACTGAACTTTCCACTAGGAAATATCATATATAAGAGGTGGCAAACCAAGCATTCGATTTCTCATAGGATCTCCCTTTCCCTGCTTTGCTCAATGTAGGAAATTAAAATGTACAACACCATCAGTCAACAGACTGTGCTTCAAAAGATTTTGCAGTTATGAAGCAGAGAATATCACAGAGTTTTGGCTGAAAACTCAAACAACTGGGACTCTTTAACTGAACAGCCTAATCAGCAGCCTGAGAAATAAACAACTCCACAAGAGATTTTATTGTAAATCAGAGCATCAAAGAATATCACTATTTAGGCAGGAATGCCAGGCACAATTCTATAATTCAAGAAGCCTCTTTTACTAAGGAAACAGTGGAAGTTGGCATAAAAAGAAAATTAAAAGAAGAAAACCAAGGGTACAGGGAAAGAAGAAACACACATTTTTCAACCTTAAGGCAAGGTCCTATGCAGAAGTGCCAAAGGAAAATTTTCCACCACAGAGCCCAGGTCCCAAACCTGCTGATGGTCAAAGCCACTCTGCAGAGCTAAGAAGTGACCAGCCTGAGCTCACAGCACACACCTGACACAAACCACTTGTTTTACTGGCGAGGCCCAGGTCAATCATGGCCAAATCCTGTCAAACATACAAAAAAATGCTGCCAAATCCTTGAATCCCCTGAAGAACTTAGGGCAGGTAAGTATGATTTCAGAGGCAGCTGATTATGGCTAAAGTTGGATATACTTACAACAAACTACTTTAAACCATTTTTTATCTTCTCATCTATGAACAAAGTGATCACAGGTTTTAACATATGAGTTGAGGACGGTCAACATGCTCGTAAAAACCCAAGCACTTAAAAGCCTACACAAATAATGGAGCTTGGGGTCATTTTAGTTTTCATAATTAACTCAGGCAATCGAGATGGATCATTGTTCCTTAAAATTGGTCCTCTTTGGGTCATCAGAGTATTAAAATATGGAGCATACAGTTAATTTTGCTTTAAAAGCAAAAGCTTGGAAACAATTTACGGATGACCTGGGGACTTTATCTGAAGCTTGCAACTCACCTAGAAGTGTTGGGGATAAAATATCTCATGCTCCAAAGCCTCTGAAAAAGCCTTGTTGAGAACCTCAGACAAAAGTCACATTATTACAACTCTTCAAAATCAAATTTATTCAATTTTTCATTGTGGGAACATCATTCTAAATGCAGAATAACGACAAGTAATTCTTCTCTGCTACCCCAAGTAAAAACATTTTCTGCACCTCAAAAGTTAGCAATGCAATTTTCTAAACCATAATAAGAAATATATCACAAGTACATTACAATTCCAAAAGAAAAAATTCAGAGAAATTACATTAAAATACACACTGTAAGAAAAAGTGAAGATTTAAGTAGCAGCCACCTCTCATACAAGATATCTAGGACTGAAAATTACAGGAAAAAGTGCACAGTCAGGTTTCATATTTAGTATCACCGAACAGTGGTACTTAAAATAAAACAGATATCAATTCTACATTTATCTTCAGCTAAGTAAAACAGCTAAAGGAAAATAAAATTCCTATCAAATTCTCTGGTATCACAGATTGTCAGTAAATGAAAACATGATCATTCTCATGCTGCTGAAAATTACAAGCCAGTACATTCTCTAAAAAAGATCATCCATCGATTTTGACACCACTCACCCCACTGGAGAGGAGCCAACTGTAGATGTTCCAGGACCAGCTGATTAAGAACCCCTTCCACACTTGCTTCCCCTTCACGCTTCAAGGAGGGGTAAATTGGAATTAAGGAAAATTTTGTTTCAGAGAGGAAAAGGGCATGTGATGTGCTCAACTTTTATTACTGCAAATCAAAACTTCAGTCTAGTGATTCATTAAAGGTTAATTTTACATATGGTTTATTAACACATAAATTGACCAATGGTAAAAGTTACAGCAGTTGGTATCTTCAGAATATAAAAACTTAATTCCACTGAGGAGCATTAAAGTAAAGGTAAAATATACTTGAACCATAATAAAACATGAGGGTAAAAAAAGTCTGGAAGCTGCAAAAATGCAAAACCTTTAAGTATGGATGAGAATTCAGAATGATAAATTAGAAACAACCTGAAAACAAAAAGGGTAAAATTTGATAGGACAATAGAAAACAGAACAAAATTTGATAGGGCAATAGAAAACAGAACAAATGCCTGCTAGGACAGCCCTGACTGCTGACTTAGTGCCAGTTCCACGGAGGTACTGGGATGCTGGACAGTGACAGTGTCACTGAGGGCAGACATCACACCAGAACCACAGGCACAGAACCTGCAAGCTTCCCTTTCTACCCTGTATGAGCTCAGAAACAGGCCCAGGCTGAAAAGAAAAAATGAGGAAATTTTTCTTATTCTAAGGACAGCGAAGCACTGAAATACACTGCTGTGAACAGAAGTATCTCTTTTTAAAGGGCTTCAAAACAGGTTACAGAAGTGCCAAAATAAAAGCATAGGCAATATCCAACGTCATGCAAAGACAGAATTGTCCATTCAAACAAATTAATAATAATTTCGTGTGATGAGTCAATCAAGATAACATTTATTTGTAACAGGAAGAGGACTGGATTTCTTTTTTCTAATTCCCTGACTGCAGAAAGGCACTGAATTCACAAGGTTTGGAAGCACATGCAGATGTCAGCACCATCTTCTATCCAGGCATGTGTCCCATCAAAATTAAGGAATAAGCTCCTAGTCAGATTCATCAAGATTCCAACCAACTACTCCAAAAGTACTGGAACCACGGTCCTCAAAAATACATCAAAAAGTAAAGACTATCTGAGCTTTTATCAACAGCTTCTAAAGGTTATCAGTCCCTTTTCTGTAAACTCTGGAAAGAGACACACAGCATCTGACTGCTGAAGTATTTATTCACCTGTGTCAGTTAAAAGAAAATTAACAAGCACTGCAAATAACTAATTTCTACCACAGGACATAATCTTGCAGGGTCTCCAGGAGGTTTAAAGAAAAGTCTTGAAAGCTCAGAATAAAAGCAGATCTAACAGTGATTGAGACTCAAGAGCTCAGAGATGACAGAAGAGGGAAATCAATATCGAGTACAGGATTCTTGCCATTATTTTTTAAAATATTCTCATTATGCCCTGAAAAATGTCATAAATAGCACTGTTTTTTTTCTCCTAAAGAGACCACAAATAAAGAATTCACAAACCCCGAAGAGTCTGAAAGCTGTAAACACCATTAAAGAAAAGCATCTATTTGGAAAACTGAAGGCACCTAATATCACCTTAGAAGAGTGCTGCTGCTGAAAAATAAGACTCAGAACACCAGCACAACTCAATAATTTCCATAAAACACACTAGAGGGTAGAGAATAATTTGAATTACTTCACAGAAACAGCAGATAAATCATTCTGTTATCACATCTTTAATCTAAGGACTGTAAGTGAGAGAAAACACTAATAAAAAGGCAGTATTTAAAAGATGCTTTAAAACAGAGTGGCTGCCATTAACTGTAACATTAAACTAACTTTACTGTAATTTATTTACAACAGACTCACAGTGGTGCCTGGAATATTACAAATTTTCACTGTTTAAGGCTTCATGGAAAGCTTAATGTCTCAAATAACACTATAAAATTACTATAAAACAGGTGATTCTCCATTCTTTATTATTGGTAAATGCTACCAAAGCAGATGCATGTATTCAGATGTAGAACATTCCCCCTGGAACATAAAACCACGGGATGCAGTGAGGCACATCTGGGGTGCTGTGTCCATTTAGGGCTCCTCAGGACAGGAGAGACATGGAACTCCCGGAGCAGGGCCGGTGGAGGAAAAGAAATTACAATTAAAGGACTGGAGCATCTTTCTTATGAGGAAAGGCTGAGGGAGCTGGGCCTGTTTAGCCTCAAGGAGAGACAACTGAGAGGGGACCTCATCCCTGTCTGCAGGGAGGGCTCAGAGCAGGGACCAGGCTCTGCTCCTGGGGCCCAGCAATGGGACAAGTGGAACGGGCAGGAACCGATGCCCACCAAGTTCCACCTGAACATGGGCAAGAACTTCTATCCTGTGGGGTGACCAAGTCCTGAACAGATTGTGCAGAGAAGGTGCAGAGTCTCTCTCACTGGAGATATTCCAGCATTGTCTGGACACAATCCTGTGCCCTGTGCTCTGGGATGGCCCTGCCTGAGCAGGGAGATTGGACCAGATGGCCCCACTGTGGTCCCTTCCAGCCTGACCCATTCTGTGACACTATCGGTGGTTTTTTGGTTACATGTTTAAGAAAAAAGTTAGAAATCAAACTGAATGGCTCTTTGCAAAAGCTGAAAAACATTAAAAAAAAAAAACAAAACAAAAAAACAAAAACAGCAAGAACCAACCAAACAACAAAAAAAAGAAACCCACCAGGAAAACCCCCAAACCGATTAACAGAGAAAATTATGTAATATCCCAAAAGAAGTTTAAGCTTTCACAGCCAAAATTTTTGGATACATACATTTCTTTATTCCATCACAAGCACTAAGCTTATTTTTAGCACACTGCTTATTGTCATCTTGTGGCAAAATAAATTCTATAGACAGGAAATAGCTCAGTGAGTGTTACTCTACATTAATCTGGAGGTTCAGGGTCTTATTTGTTTATTTGCCAAACAAATTGATGATATTAGTTTATCTTAGATACACGGCCATGGATTGTAAAACTGATGACAAATTTCAGTTTTCGCAATTGGCAATTCCGTGTGAAAGAAAAATGTAGCATTTAAATGGTTAGGCCATGCACATTTGACTCATGTATTGAGGAAATAAATTGCATTTGTCTAATGAGATCATTGAATAAAGCCGTAGAAGGGGATCTGGTGGCAAAGAAGGAAAGGCAAGGTTGAGATGCAGCCAAAGAAGTGGTCTTGTTGAAACCTAAAGTAACAAACACATAAAGGTATTATGTGTTCACATGGACCTACACAGGAATCTGGATCATGGAATTCCGTATCACTGATCTTTGTGTCCTGACTATATTATCTGACAATTACATTAAATTGTTCACTATATTATACAAAATATGCAAAAACTGAAAATTGTGACAAACCCATTACCTTGGAGATGAAAAGCAACCAAAATACATGGTAAGAAAATATCAAAGGAACAAAAGAGAAAAGCTTAACTCCAGAGTTTGCCTAAGACAAAGCCTTTAGAAGTTAATGAAAGCAAAGGAGTTGAACAGGGGCTGCCAAGATACCCTTTTATTCTTAGCTCAAAGTCAAAGCTGAGAAAAGACACAAGTATAAGATCAAGGATTTAAAATTCATTGAAAAAGACTGCCCAGATAAACAGGAGTACAGACTTCCAGGGTGAAGTCTGACCTTGCAGAATCTATCTGCTTAACCAAATCTCCACACATTTTGCTGAGGTCTCACTGCCATCACAAACCTGCTCTTCTGTAGGAGCCAGACTGCTGACCCAGGCCTCATTTCCTAAGTTAAATCTTTGTTATTAACAACACAGGCATCGGCCAGGACTCAAAACAGTTGGCTTCCAGCTTCCAGCACAACAGCTCATATTTAACAGTTAAAGATATTTTCATCTGCACAATCAAATAAGACTCAGTGGAGGGCCTCAGAGCCAACAAACACACAACCACCAGATGCTGCTTAAAAAAAAAAAAAAACAAACAACCTAAAAACCTAATTTTTCACAGCTGACACCCTTATTTCACGTTTCTGTAGCAACAGATAGAATATGATATAAACTGTTTCATACCAAAAACCTAAATGACAGTCAAGTGGACCAGTTATTTCCCCAGGGAAAGCTTTGGTCTTTTACACTCTCTGGATTCCCCCATGTGTAGCTGGGTACTCACAATTAGAACACAGTCTGTTATCTAAAACCTCCGGCTTAAAAAGACAATAGGTTTTAAAAAATGGCTTCTACCTGGAAGTTACTCATGTTTTTTCTCCCCACAGCATTCCACATCTTGCATCCTGAGAAAAAATATTTTCAATACATATGTCCTTTGCAAATAAATGCAAGTGGGAGAAGGCACATAATCATAAAAACCAGCAAATATTTGTAAGTAAGAATTATACTAATTAAAAATAAATTTGCATGATTTGCACATTTTACTTACAGCAGTTGCCTTATTCATATTTTAAGCTTTCTGCTAGATTATTATTGTGGTACTTTATTATTAAAACTAATTATATGCATTTATTTAGGGTCTTAAATAATAGTTATTTTTGCAAACAATTGCTGTTTCTAAGATGCTGCATGGAAAAGTAAGGAAACCTTTTGCTGATGTTCATAACTGCAGATTCATAATTATGATCAAGATAAAGTCATCAAAAGCTGAATAGACACAGAAAAGTGATTTTAAATAAGAGTTATCAGTGATTTGCTGTCAAGCAAATGAGATGACTCAAGGTTGTGTCTGATAGATAATTTTAAAATCCTGATTGGCTGCTTAGATGATGAAATACAAAAACATTCCTAGTTTTTGTGGATTTGGAAAAAATGTCAATGTTCACAAACCTAATAAATGAGTGGAGTTTATGAAGATCACTTAGATGAAATGAATAAAAGTTCCAAGTATCACCTTAGAAGGAAACAACAAATCTATAAATGAAAATTTGGAATAATTCAGTCAGTTATGCTGGACCACATGCAAAAAAAAAAAAAATCAATCAGGCAATAGAATTAGAGAATACTTCTCAGAGAAAACATCATCTCTGAAATCCAGAAGGTACCATTTTCTTATGTGAAAAACCTCACCCGCAGTATTGCCTCCAGCTTTGGATCCCACATACTGAGAAAAATAGAGCTGTACTGCAGAACAACATCAGCAATATGACTGAAAGAAAATGTGCTTTGAAAGGAATTTTGGCAATTAGGTTTAAATGTGGAAAACAAAGAAACTGAGGAAGGGGCACAAAATACAATTCAAAAAATGTAAGGAAACATTGCAAATAGGACAGACTTCCCATACATCACAGATATTAAGGCTGAAGTAAGAAAAAAAGTCTAACTATTAGAAAAGTTAAAAATGGAACATGATATTTAAGGTGGCACTGGAAGTCTGTCTCACTTTTTCAAAGGCTGTTTTGGCCAGGTTTAGAATATTTTCAAGAAAATGACCCCAAAATGTTATAGTCTCATTTCTCTGAAATAGCAATTCCTTCACAGTACATTAGAAAATTTCTCTGGCTGCAATCAAACCTGGGGATAGCAGAAGATAGGGAAGGAAAAGGAGTTTACTTTTCAAAAGTCATTCTCTGACCCAGCCCTCTGCCCAGCTGCACAAATCACAGAATAATTTATATTGAAAGGCAATTCCAGAGGCACTGTCCAGCCCTGTGCTCAAAGCATGGAAAATACTGAAATTGCACCAGGTTGTTCAAGGCATTGTCCAGAATTTTTGAATGCCTTCGAAGACAGAAATTTTACTGCACTTTTGGAAAACTTGTTCCAGTATCTGAGCACCCTCATTGTGAAAAGGAATTTTCCTAGTATCTAACTGGAATTTAAAGTCTCCTCATGACACACCTTGCTCGAAGGGTCAGATGAACTTTGCTGATTGCCTTAACTCTAAGGCTTTGGGAAGGCTGCTCCTGGAGGCCCAGCAACTCCACTGGGCCAGCATCCTTTCCAATCCTGCCTTCCACGTCTCCAAAGTCTCCTCTGCTAAAGTCCAGAGTCATTATTCTGCTACCCATTCTCCTCACTTCCCTCAGGATATTGAGCTCCATCATCTCAGCACAACTGCAGCCAAGGCTGACACCAAACTTCAAACCGTCCAGCTGCATCATTTGTTCAGGGAGCAGATCCCACACAGCACATACCAAATCAAACCATCCAACACCTGAACACCCAAGCTGTCCTTAGAGTACTCCAGAAATAAGCTAACCTGCAACTGGAAGACTTCTTCCAGTTGTCAAAGGAAGAGTTCATCCAGCTTTGCTTCTTGTTCGGGGGGTCTGTAACAAATGCACAGCTCCTCACTCTGTTGGATGACTCTGTCCTTGGTCAAAAAGCTTTCAACTGTCTCATGCCTCCTTTCCTACTAATTCCCTGTGCACACTCTGATTTCCCCCCCACATGCTTTTGCAAGTCCCGGTGTAAGCAGCTGACGTGGGCCTTGGATCACACCTCAGGGCAGATTCCGTGATGTTAACTCACCTCAGCCCATCACTCCCCCGTGTCATGCACACAAACAGAGAAAAGTTATCTGGGGACTTCAAAGTAGCTCAGAGATGATGGATAACAAAGGGATCATTCAAAGGGAATGGTCCTACCATTCAAGAGACTTGCAAAAATGCCTCCTCTAGTAGGAAATATCAGTAACTCTGCCCCTTTGTAATTCTGCAAATACTTTTCCTCTCTTGGCTGCACTTAGGCTGACTCCTGACGGAAAACAAGGCTAATGCAGCTGACCTATCCATCCATTTCTCTGCCTATCTTTCCATCACTATAAACTCTGCTGACCTGGGTGAAATTACTCCGATGGGAGGAAAATATCTCAGGAACCAAGTTTGTTAAATCTAGCATAATTGAGAGAATGTTTTTTTTTAATTGACTGGTTCACATCTAAATGTTGCTGGAAGAAATGAAAGGATGAAGCCAAGGGAGGTTCAGGTTGGACATGAGGAAGAATTTCTCAATGGAATGGCTTGTCGAGCATTGGAAGGGGCTGCCCAGGGAGGTGGTGGAGTCACCATCCCTGGAGGTGTTCAAGAAAGGACTCAATGTGGCACTCAGTGCTGTGGTTTAGTTGACATAGTGGTGCTTGGCCAAAGTTTGGACTTGATGATTTTGGAGGTCTTTTGAGGTCTTTTCCACCATTAATGATTCTACAGTTCCATGAAAAAGACTGACTCTAGTTGGGACATGACACCTGGAAAAGAATGTACACATTTCTTACAGGATTTTGAAGCACGTGTGAAACTTGTTGCCTTTCATTAATTAGATTAGTTTTAGTTCCTGGAATAGAGAGAACAATCACAACAAGTATTAAAAACACAAACTAATGGTTGCACTGAATGTAACACACAGAATCCACTGTTCTACTGGTTTCTAAGGTACTGACTTTCATGTCAATGGTTTTGGGATCAAAACTGGGGTTAAATCCAGAACACAGAATGGATGTAAACAGTGTTACTCAGCAACTGAAATGAGTGAGGATGTATTTTTACACCTTGACAAAATGATTACAACTATGCACTCAATTCCGGTGTAAGAATTCATCTGTGCTATCATGGAATATTTATATCTTTCCATAACAGACATTTTCTAAATGAGTTCTGGTTAAATATTGACATTTTTGCATAAAAGGAGCTCTCTCTGAAATGTTGCTTGGGGAATCTGGACTGAACCAGGCACTAGGAATCTCATCTATGCCTCAAGCCTTGCCTTTGACAAATCCTGATCTGATTTAATAACCACGGGATGGTTAAGTTTGGAAGGGACCACTGGAGGTCATCTGGTCCATCCCCCTGATCAAGCAGGGTCCCCAGAGCACAGGACTGTGTCCAGGACAGCCCTTGAGTATCTCCAGGGAAGAAGACTCCAAAGCCTCTCTGGGCATCCTGTGCCAGTGCTCAGTCACCCTCACAGTAAAGAAGTTCTTCCTCACAGTAATTAGTAATGAAACATCATTTCACATCACTGGATAAAAGTACAATTAAAAGTACAAGCAGATAAAGCATGATTTGATTGCCACTCTTCTCTGATCTTCTGCCACCCCCTATCATGTGAATTTGAGGATGATCTGAGTGAAAAATATAAATCTCCTGGGAAGTGCTGAGTACCATCACATGGCTTGGGGGACTGTTTGCTGTACAGAATGCTTCCCGAAGAAAATCATGAGAAAGTGTATTTTTGACAAACCAAGCACAAGATTTTTTTATAGAAATCATGAAATTTATAGCAACACCGTTGGTTTATTTTAACTCTAAACTGAATGTAATTTCTTATTAATAATCATAAGGCAATATTTTACTGCATTTAGAATTATTGTGGGGATTTTATGTTTAGAATGACTAAGTCATCACACAAGCCCTGTCTAAGTCTTAAAAAGCTACCCAAGATTAGACACATTACTAAATCTATAAAGAGGACTTGGAAATAAATTATTCTAATATGTTCTGATTTACTCAAATTTAATTAAATATATGCAAACACTCTAAATCCAGCTTCATTAATTTCTTCATGACTCAGTTACTTGGTGTGGGGGAGAATAGAACAATTTGACCCCATGAATCTACTACGCATCAATCCTAACTACACTCCCTCAGTTCCCTAAAAGCTGGGAAAAACACACAGGATTTATGACATGCTCAGTGACTCAGAAAAAGCCATTATGGGATGACCCAAGCATGGCCTAAATAATATACAGCACAATTAACCTTAAACAGTCTATAATTATGATAAGCTTCATAGTTCTAATTACTTTTCTTTTCAGTAACACTGCTGTGAAGTGAGCTGAATTATAAAATAAAATGTATCAGAGGGCATCTATTTATATACTTTTAAAGCAAGTATTTATGAAAGGATATAATTTTCCAGCAAATATCCAGCTTGCTGTTAATCTCCAGACCTCTTGCTTGTTGCCTTTCTTCTTCCAGCTGCTTTGCGTTCGCCAACTGTGCCCCATCAGCTGGGGATTCTGGGAAGCTCTCAAAATTGAACTTGTCCACTTGGATAGCCATGCTGTAGCACGGGGAAAGAAAGAAAGAAAAAAGAAACAACAACATCATTCTTAGGGATGTTATTTCTGCAGACGCTGCAGACCACTGTGAACACGGGCACTACAATATCAGGATATTGGTTTCTGTGGCACCCAGTCTATAATGAATGATATATAAACCATATTGTTTATGCTACTGAAAACAGAAGTCCAAGTCTGTTGATGGTAAAATGTTTTACAAATCATCAGTCAACATCTAATGACTTTGTGAGCGGTGCACAAGACATTTATTTTGCAGTTGCAAGCAGATGACTTTATTGTGGTTCTGTAGAGGCTCACCTGCCTTCACTTGGTAGGTGAAAGCTCCTGGTCTGCTCAAGACTTGCTGAAAAAAGCAGCAAGACTGGGCCAAAATCTGATGAATATACTATTTAAAGCGAATTATTAATACCAACCCATAAAAAGGAAAGCAGAATATTATATATGAAAGCATCCCTGAAGTGAACTGCAGCCATCTGGAGAGACCATTGGTTTTACAAGCCAACTTCCTCACTTTTCCTTGCAAAACTCAGGAAGGAAAGACAAAATAACCACAGAAGTAGGGCCTTAATGTGGCCCCTGACTTTTTTTTAAGAAGACACTTCCCTCCTGCTTTGTGCATCTTCATGAATTACAGACCATATTAATTTCAATATCCCAGTATAATTCATTGGTAGTAAATGGTTAAATAATTGCTTTATTAAATGTACGGTAAGACATAAAAGGTAATCAAATTAAATATAGTACACTATAATGCATACTAAATACTGATATGTTAAATTAGAATCACTAATCTAATATAAAAGGGAATTTAAACCAGCTCACATCACATGAAATGTGGTTATGGAAGATCTAATATACTATGCTGCTAAAACAGCTCTAATTTCCTGAATTGTCTGAAATAGAAAAATAATTAGGGAAGAATTAAAATATATTGCTCTTGAGATGACTTTGCACTTAAGGAGACCAAGCAAGAGCTTTGAAAACCATTCAGGGTGAAATGCAACTACAAACCAAGAAGGGGTCTGGGAAGGGCATTTCACAAAAACACAGGATTACAGTTATTCTTTTATCTCTTTCTCCATATAAAGAGGGAAACATATTCTAAGAATGTTGCCAAAAGGAAAATACCAGTAACAAACGTCAACAAGAAAGAGCTTTGAAATCTCTCCAGACCAGAAAAGATTTTCTGTGATTCACATTAATTTAAAATAATCTTGACCCTACAAGAAATTGGGTGAAAATATATGGCAATTACAAGGAATAACCTAGAGCTTGTGAAGTTTCTTGTGGGGAGATGAATTCAAATAGACCTTATCAAGACTGAGCAAAAACTGACATCTGAGGAGAAGCTTCTAAAGTTCGCCCTTCACCATTAGTGGAAGGTGTCCATGCCCACGGCAGGGGGTTGGAACTAAATGACCTTTAAGGTCCCTTCCAACCCAAAGCACTCTATGATTTTATGACTAAAAAGTACAATACAGCACTCAGGCCGTGGTTTCTGTAAGCTACTACTTCTGCAGCCTGCATCTCTGCTGATCCTCGCACCCCAAAGGCGGAGGAATTAATCTGTTCCTCTCCAAGGGAGGGTTTTGTTTCGGCTATTTTTAATGCAGCAAGAGATCATTAGAAGTTCTTCATTTGCATGCAGAGTCCATCAAGTGCTAAGCATATTCAAAAACTAAACATGAGCTACAAAAGTGGATCACAGGAACTGCCAGAATCAAGCCAGAAATAAAGACCATAATGAAAAACACCCAGATACAATCTGAAGAGTGGATTCTGAAAAAAAATTACCAGGCCTGAAACTATGACTAGCAACATCTATTCTTACTGGCACTGAAGCATGATTTGATTCTGCAAATGCAGGTTGGCTTTCCTGGATTTCGAACAGGCAATGCACGTGAAGACACAACTGGAATATTTTGAATTTCATTGTCTTTTTTTCCCAGATCACTCCATCACTCCGTGGTACGTGAGCCGATGCAAACCCAGTACTTGATTTCTATGATATACACAGTACTGCCTATATTCTCACAGAAATACAGTTAGTTTCCTATCGCCATATTTTAACAAACTGTCTTAGCTTCTGGACAGTCAGAAGTATTTTGAATCCATCTCTAAAGGGGCCAAGGAAACAGTTCCCATCTAATTACTGCGTTGTACTTTTCTAAGTGATTGATATTTGAGAAAAAATATTCCTGCATAACAATATTTAATATGCAACTACAGCATTCAGATTGCATTCCTCTGTTGAAGGATTGTTGCTGGCAATATGGCAATTTTTGTCTGAAAATTAAATATGCATGTAAGCACTTTGTACTCCAACAGCCCCCAATAAATCCACATCAGCTTTAGGAATACAGCTTAGATTGCTCTTAACTGTTCATTGTGCATCTCTGCTTCAAATAACTTTTATTAAGCTCCAAGTTACAGCTAACTTTAGTAAACAGGGCTCTCGGTACTCGGAGACTCTACTAAGTTTTCAAATCTTCTAGCCATGTTTTTATTTATAATGTTTATACTGTATTTAGCACAGTGGCACCTCCTGTCACATGAGAAGCTACAAAAACACCCACAACAACACAGTTGCCAGCTAGAAAGTGAAGAATCTGAGTAAAAGAGAACTACAGAGAGAAAAATATCACACGAAACAGTACTATGAACACAGCTGTAGGTAGGATGTATGAAAGCAATAAAGAGAGATACAATAAAATGTTTCAAGACTATAGTTCCTCTCAAAGTAACGCACAACAAAATTAAATCCTTGCTCTTTTTCTTAAACTTATCTGCCTTTTACCATCCATATTCTGCTTCCTCTTGTGCTAAAAATATTCATTTCAAGTTTTGTCTCTGCATTTTTTATCTGTAACGTTGCTTCAGTATTTATTCCTCAGAACATGTAGTACATGGGAAGGCTTCGCACAAGAATCTAAACAAAAAATAAATACCATAACCTAAATCAGTCATTCATCCTTTAAAATGTACCCCTACTCAAACCCAGCTTCTTTGCTTTCTTTTTAAATATGAAGATTTCTCCTATCTCAGGCGATGCATTTCACCAGGGAGGTGCTAATGAGTGGACAAACAATTCCCAGGGCCAGTTGATGGAAGGATAAAATGGATAAGCTGGACAATGAATTACAATCACCAACTAAAAAAAGCATCTTTTTCAACTTTTAAGTGATCTCTAGAGATCACATGGACCTCATCCTGAAGGAGGAGAGGGCAGTGAAAGGCAGCCTTCTGAACATCACCAGCTTTGTCACTGGGCTATGCATCAGAATAACGAGACTGAAACGTATTTTAGCCATAGAAGTCATTCCCTGCTGTCTTCTGCAGTTACTTTGCAACCTGTTTCCTGTCAAGAGCTCTCTGCACTTCTCCCCAGATTTGTCCTTGCTTGTGGTGATATACAAGAATCTATGGAATCTATACAGGAAAAGGTAAAAATAGACAATTCAGTTTGAAACAGGCATTCAATTTACTGCAAACAGCCAGGATAATGACAGCTCACATTGTGCAAGGGCACCTGTTCCTTGCCCTTCACAGTAATTACATATCAGAGAAAACAGAGAAGATCTGAAAACGCAAAAGTTTAGAAATAAACTCGTTCCAGGAAAAGGACTAGAATTCCATTTTAAGTTCTTTGCCTCATGGGGAGCTATCCAAATTTCCTACTAGATGAGTTTTCAATAAATAATGAGATATTTGTACGAAAACACTGCATTATGCAAAAAAAATATTAAATATCCAATCCTGCAAATGGAAAACATGCATTGTTTCTCTCTGGCCATCCTTGTCTGAGCAGGAGGAGGAATAAAGTAACAACAGTTTTCATGAATAATGAAACAACTGTGTTTTGAAACTACTGGGTTTTGTCACGAAACGAGCCCGAGCCGTTGTGACAGCTCCTCAGACAACTGAGCATCGTTACAGGGATGCAAATTATTCAGATACAAATTAAATGGATGAAGAGGAGAAGGTCAGCTCATTGGCGATGCTGATGGTATCTCTGCACGGTATCATCTCACGTCATCTGTCAGGATGGCTTACAGGGAAAAAAGTGACAAACCTTCTGATGGCACAGCCACCATCTCAATGACAGTCACCTAAAGTCCTTTAAAGTCACAGTGCAGAGCTGCTAAAGGCCCTGGACAGCTCATTTCACCTCCTCTCATAAAAAGAGATGCAACTTTACTGGAAATCCTACCCTGCCCTGACAACAAAATGCTCAGCAGAAAGGACTTTGCACGGAGGAAAACAACTTCCTGCAAATGACATCACGACTGCTCCCCAGCCAGCGCCTTCCACATCCCCCTTTCCCAAAGCAGAGCCAGTTAACTCTGACACTGACAGCTTCACAGAAGTGCCAACCGGCAGAGAAAATTAATAGGTGAAAAATTGAGTAAGGGAGCATCACTGGGGGTGCTGCAAACTCCTGCCTTTGTTCCTGGCAGGACAGTGGGCAGGTCCCAGGCACATCCCATCCACCAGTGACGCATCTCAGATCATTACATGTCCGCTTCTAAGAGTATAAATCTATAAAGTGAAATTAATTATGTGATACTCTCCAAATAAAACAAGGTTAAGAGCAGGCATGGTATTAAAAGAAAAGCAGCAATCTGCTCAACATAAGTAGACTTCATCTTTCATTAAGTAAATAAAACACTGCTGCTTAGCTTGGGAGAATAAAATATAGAGATAGTCCTTATTCAATTATCCTTAGGAAAAAACAATATAACAGGAACCCAAAAACTCTTCCTCATGGCTAACTACCTATTTAAATACTATCATCCACAGATGAGTTTGCAAGCTGCTTCCAAAATGAAGCTGACAGGAGGCGGTTGGAGACTTTATTCAATATTATGCTTCCTGTTCATCCTCCTTGCTTATATAAAGTAGACAGTAGGGACCCTGTGCCAGACCATGTTACTGCCACTTATGCAGAATGCTTATGTGCATGAAGAGTCCCTGTACACTCAATGATTTTAAATTTCAGGAAAACTTGAAGTGAGGATGATACTCTCGTTCTCATATTCAAGTGGGAGGAAAAAAATGCATAAAAGCACAAGTTTCCTTTAAAAATGTTGCCTGATTCTTTCACTGTGCAGTCTCACTAGTAATATAAACAAGCATATAACATCATGCTTCAGGTGCACGTAATACAAGTCCTGCAGTTGATGCCAAAGTGGAAGTGACACCCCAGTACATAATAATTTACAGACAAAGAGGGACCTCAAGAATCAAATCTCCTGTGAGATGAATACATTTGTACCATTGGCTGGTATTAATAACATAAAGTAGTGCAAATCAATATATACCTTGTGTTTACTTGTAATTCTTCCACAGATTTAGAAGTACAATCTGTATTTCATTCACTACTACAAAATATAACTGTAAAATTTAGTAGCTCAAGTGACTCACAAGTAATGATCTCTCTTCCTGGCCTAAAACTGACTGCAGAAAGAAAAACGAGGGCTTTAATATCTGAACCATGCAGAGCAGAAGATAAATTTTTCCATTAATCATGAGAAAGGTCAATTAAATTTAAAAATTTGCATTTAGAACTTAATTATTTTTTTTTTAATAATTGAAGAGGAGATAAAAGTCAAACTATGGTGCTGAAGTCCACAATATTCAACAGCTTAGACTTATCTGAGCGACAGCGTTTCAGACGATAAAAAGTTAAACCAGGAAAGAATCGTTCCACTGGATATAATGTAATATTTGAAAATGGAGCAGTGCTAAAAGATAGTTGGCTACATAAATCTCCTACTTAAATGTGATTATACTATGCATGCTGGGCATACAGCTTTTTGATTCCTAACTCCATATCTGAAAACCATAAACTGTAAATGAAGAGGCAGAACAATTAACTTCAACTTGCCTCTTTTTTCACTTGCCCATTTAAATAATTTGGATTCCCATGGCAATCACCATGCAGCAGAGCTGTTAGCTACCTAAAGAAATAAATTTAAAATAATAACAATAATGGTTACAGCCTACTTTATGAATACACCAATTTCCATAGGGGGCATGAGAGACCATTAATCAATAGTCTTTCATTAGGAAATTTGGAAAAGCCTAGGTAGGGTAATACTTAAAGATTGAGTTAAATATCCTCCCTTTATCACAGCTGAACTACATAAGGATTTCAAAATTCTCTTTATCCAAAACAATGCCATACTGTACCTCCCACCTCTCTCTCAGTGGAATAGCAATAATCAGAGAAATAAATGTCAAAATATATATGTTCATATTCAGCTGCTCATTTGTGTAATTCATTATTGCCTTCATATGGCAGGAAGGTCAGAAGAAAACATATGCAATTAAAAACATGGAATTTTGTACAAGGTATAACAAACAGGACCAAAAAACCTCTACAGTCTACAACCTCTACAAAAAATTCTACAGTCATGCCTAGTTATCCCTGCAGCTGTCTGAATCTCCTCAGGAAAAGATTAAGAAGATTGCCCATCCCAAAACATAAACAGCAAAAATAGAGTGGAAGAAGGCAAGAACCTCTGTTACTTTGAAATTATTTCATCTTTTCCAGGGAGCCGTGAGTGAAGGAAGCAGGCGCTCACCTGGTGCAAACCTAATCTTCATTCTGACTCTGCTCACACTGAGCATTAAGGGACAAACCACCAAATGTCTCTGCTCCTGGAACATCCCAAAAGAACCAGAAATGCTGGTCAGGAATCACCCCTGGATCATTTCCCAGCCTGGGCTCTGTCCTGACCCAGCACTGATGGTTGTTGCCAGTCCCAGGGCCCTGCAGGATGATCCAAAGGAGTGGAGCTGGGTGTGTATAGCACCCCAAAACACTCAGGGGGATCTCACAGCCTCCTGCACATGATAAACCTGGAGCATCAATTCACTTTTCCCTATGAGAAAAAAGAAAAATTCCCCAATTCCCAGTGCTCCTCTTTTAAAGGAGTATGACTGAGACATGTGGCACACAACTGGAAGGTTACTTAAGAGAAGATGCTGAGATCCTACTCAAAAACCAAAGTAGGGGGCAAAAGCCACCAGGACCACTGGTACGTATGGGAAATCATCCACATGTGAGGAGCCCACCTCAGTCCATCTCACAAAGGAAGTGATTCAAACACTTTTTGGGTAGAATCATGAGAAGAATGAATGCTCAGTGTGCAAGAATACACATTTCACCATGGACTGTCACTTCAAGATACAATTAGACTTTACATTCATAATGAATTATTAATTTACCATCTACTTGCTTGTCTTCTCTTTTTATACACAAAAGTAACATTTGCCCTTTTCCCAGAGCACTGCAGCAGAAGTTCACCTCAAGATGATTTAGTGTGATAAATAAACTGTGACTTCTTTCCCCAGTCACTGTTTTCCCACTATAACCTGTATAATTTTATCACACCTGCAACCTTCACATTTTCTGTTCAGAGCACTCTTTGGTGAGTCCCTTGAAGAGTCCTGTATTTCAAGTTAACCCAGTCCATCGACTTTAAACTGTTTATTTTGCCACAGATACATTGATTCTTTTCACCTATAGGGTTGCACAGATTTTATTACAGATTCTCAAGTCCCAGATGCAAGTTTTGTGAGTGATGCCATACTTAAATCAAGGAAATCCAGAATCTCTGCCAAAGAGCAAAGCTGGGGGACAGTCAGGACATCCTCAGTTTAAGAAACAGCACCAGAACAGCAGTGAACATCTCCCAGCAAAGCAATGTGCTCCACGAGGTTCAACCTACAGAGTTATTTTTTAACTAGTGACAGAAATAATGTTCACAGACATGACTGGGAGCACAAAAGCTTTAATCAGGCTCCAGAAATCTTAGCTCACAGGGAGTGTGGGTCACAGGTTCCATAGCAGTCAACTGCTCAGCACTAATAACAGAAATTATACACATCTCACTCACCCACACACAATTTCACCTAAACAATTTTTTTTTCCAACAAACACTGTACATATTATAAGTTTTTTTAATGCTTTCACCAGCAATGACACCTGTATGTGTTTAGAAGCATGCTCATGCTCATGCTCATGCTCATGCTCATTTAGAAGCTATTTTCAGAAAACAAACCAGCAGGGATTGTTCACCCTGGAGAGGAAAATGCACTTGGGAGATCTCAAAGCAACCTTTCAACACTTAAAAGAGGGTTATAAGATGGGGGGCAGATTTTTTAGCAGGACTTGTAGTGATAGAACAAGGGGTAATGGTTTTAAACTAAAGGAAATAATGGATAATAAACCAAGGTGCTGCTTCTACTGCTTCTGTTGCTCATTACACTCAGCCTTTGGCAGCCCTGGGTCCAGCTTCAGCCAAACGCAGAGCTGGGATTGCCTTCACTTTCATCTCATCACGATTATATTGATTTACCTTGGCACGTTTTACCCCACATATTGCTGAGCTGTGTTAGCTGTCTGATGTGCTTTACTGGTATACCAGAAAATGAGCACTCTAAAATACCTTGTTGTTTTAGCCAAAACTCCCCATTTGGAAATCACCACCCCAAATAACTGCCCTGCCAGGTGCCTTCCTACTCAGTGAGCCTTGAGCTTGAGCTCCCTTGGGAAAGGGCAGCGAAGCCAAATGTCCACCAGACTCAGATCTGAACACTACAGCTAGAAATTCAGTATTTATTTAATTATTGGGATGGAATGATACTCATTTAGGAGCAGTTTCCTGCCACGTTAACCTCCCTTGGTCAATCAGGATGGTCTCCACCACATATTCCATATGGAAAATGGATTGCACAGCCCCGCCCACGTGTCGCCTGATGTCCAGGCAGTGACCAAACTATCCTCAAATTAAACAAACCCACTAAAGTCAAATGAGATCAGGGGGATTTTGACCCCCGCTTCCTGTGGCCCAGAAATAGTTTGAACATTTCAGGCTAAATTTTAGGCAGGGAAATTTCTCCTGTGAGCAAAGCCATGCTTGGGAAGCTTTCACAGAATATGCAGCTGCCTAAAGGAACTCCGAGGTAAACCCAGGATTTTTGGTGCCACTTATAAAGCAGCTTTTCTTACCAACTTCACATACACAAATCTCTTATGAGATTTTGAGAATGGATTTCTTCACTTCATTTGGAGGAAGTGAGGGAAAGGGAACTATAAATACTACAAGTTTTGAGATGTCAGCTAATGGTGTCTGAGACAGACACCTTGGTTTTAAAAATCAGCTTCCTGAAGCACCCTTTGTTATCATGGCAAGCACAAAGCCTCCACCTGAGGAACAGTTAAAAAGAAAACCCCCAAAATATGACCTTTCCATTGAAAGTTTACACTGAAGGTAACATTTGAGTCTGCTACTAAACTTTTTCGAAATTTTCATTATTTTTAAGAGAACTTATTTTTCTTAAAATTAGGAATACCCTCACAGAACTAAGGAGTGATATAACTTTTCATGTACGTATTTCATTCATATCTTCTTGAAATAACACTTTGGAAATGTCTAGCTTTAAAAATATGGAGCTTTTATATTAACCTTGATAATGCTTCATAAACTGAGAAGGTATTATTTCAAGTAAAATATTAACTTGGTTTTATTTAGAAGCTTTGGCAATGTTTTAAAATATTTAAATGCTGAAGGTCATTTTTTTCAGCATTTATGTTTAACATAGAAATTTATAAAGTCTTTTCATTCACCTAAATCTAAATTTCATGAACTAAGAAACAATTTTAATCAAAATTCTGTTTTTCTCTGTTTCTTTGTAATATTCCTTTACACATAATAGAAGTCCAGAAGATGATGGTATCTAAACATCTGCAAGAAAAATTCTCCTTTAAAAAAAAAGGGGAAACTGCAAGGTAAAATTCAAAGATATCAAAATAGAAAACAGTGCTTTGCCATCTCTTTTATGAAAGTTACATGTACTTTTCACTTCTTGACTAGATTTTTCTGACTATAAAAAACACAGGCATATCTAGATTTAGGTATCTATTTTAAACTGAATCCCTGTTTAGGAATCAGATTTATTCTTTAAAGAGGGGCAAAATTATCATAGTTTCACTGCCAGTTTATGAAAGAGTTGAAATTCAATTTTATATAGATCACCAACACGATTTTTCTTAAAATCATGCTGTGCCATCAGGCTTCCAGTTCCTGCAAAGAAGACAGAACCCCCAAAAAATACACAGAGGGCACAGACATTACCATACACAGAGCTTTGGGCCAATTCGACAGTTAAAAGTAAAAACATTTCTTTGTTCTTTTCCATCTACAGAGAGCAATTTAACACAGAAATTTCCGAGTCAGATTATCCCAAAATGACAGGCTACTGCTTCCAGAAAAATTGTATCCCAAAATTGTGCAGCAGTTTTATAAACCTCCCCATCCACAGCTGAGAAGTCGCCATGGTTCTGACGCACTAATTTGCCCTGAGTTACTCAATTAAACAGTTATAAATGGATTAGACAGTTAATATTAAAATTGAAAGTACATTATTATTAAAATTGGGTTTATATATCCTATGCTAAGCAAATAATGCTGTAAATACATGAAGCAAAGATTACACAATCTGCTTTGTTCTCAATGTAAGCCTTTCACACAAAAGATTTCCTTTTATTACTTACTATTCTCCATTTCTCTTCTTCCATACCACTACAAAAGGGATGCCATCAAGCAAGTAAATCGAGGAATAAAGCTGCAGAGATTTTTTTACTTCCATTCATTCCCATTGAGCCTCCCTCAGGGATATACAAATTGGAAATTGCTAAATTGTCATCTAATAGGCAGAAACAACGTAGGCGAGACCAATTAGGTAAAAGGCAGAAAGTTGTATTACACATGTAATTAAATTAAATTCTTTGACTAGACTACATTAGAATCATTCCCAAAAAGGACAAAACTCAACTTTAATCAGCACATGACACATTGTAAGACACGTCACTAAAATAGTACATTAGGAGTTTGGATATTACTAAAAAGACCACTTTTCTTACTTGTAAATCAAGTTACTTCCAGGTGGTAGAAAACTGGCTAAACAGCAGCATTCCCTCCTAAATATACGAGACTCTAACAATCATAATTGAGTACAAAGTCATAAAAAAAGTCGTTTTCTGCTCTTTTTTTAGCTGTAATATCCTTCAGCTGGGTACCTACATGCATTTTTCAGCGGGACTGTTCTCTTACAGAGATCCCCAGAACACAGGAAACCACCAGATCAAATCCCCACCTCAACTGCCAAATATGAGGGACAATAACTAGGGATAATTTGGCTTGTAATAGCAAACACCATCAAAAGGAATAACACAGTGGGGGAGAAAAAACTGCAGTGCAAACAATTCTGATGTACAAGGTTTGGGTTCTTCACCTCTTGCCGTTCTCAGCACTGAGACCAAAACCTGCTCATTGCAGGCACCAGCTCGGCCCCCGCCTCGTACCACTGCACAGCCCCCGGAGCTGGAGCCCAGGCTGGGATGAAAATCAATTCCACAAAGCAGATACAAGGGACTCTCCTGGACTACAGGAGCCAGAGGAGGAGGAGAAGCAACATTTACCTCTGCCCGTGATGCTTTTCCACGCTTCTCCCTTCTGGAAATTGGCTAAACCCGGCCAAAAGCCATCAGCACCCCATTGTGAGAACAGAACTATTTAGTTAAACTAACTGTTTATCTAGATGATAATCAGAGTATCAGAAATGGACTGACAGCTAGAAGCACAAACTACCTTTTGGAATTAAATCAATTCTGGGATTGTCCAGCAACCAAGGGGGGCAAACAGTTTCACAAACCTGGGACAGCCTCTGTACCCTAAGCCACACTGGTAGTTTCCTCCCAGTAATTCCCAATATCTCACTTTTTATCTATCTCTTTTTATGTTATGTTTCTTAGATAATACCATTTCAGTGGCAAATCTGTGACTTTCTGTCTCGAGAAAATTCCTATCCTACAGGAACGCATTTGCCAGGTAGGCTGAGAAACCCTGGTTAAATCACCATCATCATTTCAGTATTGGAAACATTAGCTTATTGTTTATGTCATACATGTACACAAATTAAAATGGAGACTTGGAAAGGAAATAAAGTGATTTGCTTTCTTGATTCAATAGTATGGAAATGCACAAAATTTAAAAAACAGATGGCTTAAATTGCCTTAGGAAAAAAATTAACCCATTTATGTGAAAAGAACAAATAGCTTTTAAAAATTATAGATATTTTAAAATGCTAATTGTTTGTATAAACCAGTTCCTGTGCACAAGGGATCACATCTAAGTGAGTTAGTGTAGCTGACAGCAGCAGTGAGAAAAGCAAGAGGCCAGGCAAAAGACAAAAACCAGGGCTTGTTTTGGTGAGCCTGTTCTGAGGACAAGTAGTACAGACACAACCCACTGTCTAATGTCACCATGTGCTTGCAAATATCACTGTACAGGAGTCCAGCCTGCACAGCCTCTCAGATAATGCCAGATAAACGGCAAGAAGCTCTCCTTCAAAATTACAGATGGATGGCTCTTCCCAGAAAGGGAGACATAACATCAAAATACAAGAGAGAACACGACAAAGAAGCTGCTCTGGGTCCACATGGAACAGCCCCAGAAACAAAGAGTGAGCACTGACGTAAAAATATCCCTCATGTAAATTCAAATTCCATCATTAAAACCTGCATACATGTATTTATTGCCTGCTGCCACCATGTAATCAGCACTCATTATTCACCCCATAGCTTACTCTCATAAAATTCTCTATTTCATACTGGAGATCATGACTGAATATTCTAAAGTCCCATCCTATTTAAGTCCTTGTGATTCAGAAAGAAAATAAGTGACAGCTTGAAATAAGCTGCTAGTGATGCCCATCTTAAGAGATGCTTTCCATCAGTATATCAAGGGCAAAAAAGGAAATATTGGTGAAGTGTGATGTAGATTTATTGTGCCTGACATCGTTGGGCTTGGCAGAGTTGCTGTAGGATGAGATGGAATAAAGGCTGCTCATGAGTAACACAAAACTCAATAATAAGAAGCAGGTTAGATCATTATTTACAGAACACAGCACAGCTCAGTGTATTGTATATTATTACTGATATCTTAAAAAACATCTCAGTGACTTACTACAAATTTCCCTTTCCAGGTTTACTACTTAATGAGTCTAGACTCAAATGAAAAATAGGACTTCACTCACAATTTCCATCATGATGCCTATGCTCTTCTGGTTTAAAACTAATGGTTTTGAATTTCTTGATGTTCACCTTTCATTTCATTTTACATACATACTGTGCTTTTCCCTCCAGTGGATAATAAATAATATACAATACAGAGTGTAATGCCTGGGAATAAATCTAAACTGAATTCAGGGGGGAAAATGAAACAGAGTTGTTACATTCATGTCAGGATCCAAAACAGTAAGGTCTGATCAAGCAGCTAAAAAGACAATGCTTGTAACAATAATGGGTATCAAATATGTAAGAAGAGAAAAAAAACCACCAAACCCTAAAGATTTGCAAGGGCATGGACTTAAAAATGATGAAATATTTACTATGTCTACCAATGTCACTGCATTCTTTTATTCACATTTCCTCCAAAGTTTGCTAGACTGCATAATGCAGCTTCTTCTCTAATTGTTTCATGACTTTTATTGTCATAAGCCTTTCTACAACGATAAATTGTCTTGGGACAGCTTTAGGAGAGATGTAGGTTTCATGATGTGAAGGTACAAAAACATTTTTTGTTTTGATGTACCCTTTATAGTACAGTGAAGAAATCATCTATTCTCAATCTCAGTTCTATTAATAATTTAAAAAGGTTTTTTGCAGCACAAAAGCTTTTTCAAAATGTCAACAAATCTTTAGACAACACCTTTGCCCTGCCCATAAATGCTCATTGCTTAACCTGAGTTAACTTGGGGCATAATAATAATAATAATTTGTTTAATATGCACTTACATTCTACAAAACTATCCTACAGTTTATTGGGTCACTGACTCCAAATCAAATTCCTTTTGCTTATCATTTAATTCCTTCCTTCCAGTCTTCTAATCCCCATACTCAGATTATTGAAGTTTTTTCCTGTTCATCACTATCAATAACAAACTTTTCCAAAGTCACTGTTATTCCCAGAAGAGGAGGAAATGCAAAGGAAGGACAAAATTTGGCCAAGGAACCAGAATTGAGTAAAAAGTTCTGTAGATAATACATGGCCCAGGCTACAATGACTCTCCGTATCACACTCTTGCACTCCAGCAGGTAATCAGTTTTTAATATTTATAAATATGGAAATTTATTTACCAAAAATTGGAAGCTCTTTTAAGATGCCCATGTCCACTTCAGTGTTTATGTTCTGCCTACACTCACCTCTGATTTAAGTCACCTTTTTTGCCTCAGCCCTACAACCTCACTCAACACCTCACTCAAACTCTGACCCATCCATGTGATGCTGGAAAATGACCCAAAAAAGGACGGTGTAATTCTCTGCCCTCCTTCAGCTTCTCTCAATGTTCAAATTGAATTCAATACAAAAAAAATGAGACTGATAAAGGGAAAAAATCAGCTGAGTATTGCAGGTCTTACAGAGTTTGTCATCAACTCCATCCAGATGGGTGGTAAATCATTCTCTGGCCTCTCCACCACCATTAAGAGAAGCGTTGCATCTTTTCCTGCTGTCATTGCCTGTGTGCCTGATTTGGGGTGAACTCACCATTCAGGTAAGTGCAGAGAGGCTCCCTGACCATGCATTTCCATCCTGAACTTCAGGGCACCTTCATAAATCAAAAGATCAAGTAGCTGCTGGAAACTCACTCATTATATATGGATATAATTACCGCAGCTTCAATGAGTTCTTCCTAAGGTGTTTTCAATAAGAGCTGGAACTGAGAGAAAGCATCCATCATTAATCCCAACCAGTGAATCAGGAACACAAACCAGTGAATTAGAAACACAGCTGGGCTGGGCCAGTAAAACACCCACAGCATAATCCAACCTTTGGTTGGCATCCCACACATGAAATTCCAGGTGTGTTCGGTGCTGAAAATGAGGTAAAGGACATTATTTTGGATGTTTCTTCTTTTGTTTGGAATCCAGAAATGACTCAAGCACATCAAGATGCTTTGGGCTTCACTTTACACTCTGAGCACCCACCAGGACCTGGAACATGATGGAGCCCGGAGCTCCAAAGCACTTTCATGGAACACAGATCCTGTCTCCTAACCAGGGAAAAACCTTAACAGGGCAAGGGCTGAAGATGAAAGGCTCCTTTTTGCAGATGCTGGCCATGGCTCATCATCAAACAAAAAGCATGGCTCAAATTACCTCCAGTAAGTGAAACAGCTGCACAATCATCTCCAGAAATCTTTGTACCTGTTTGAAGTGATGACAAAAAACCCCTTCACTTAACCTGAAGTGCCCATATCCACTGGTGCAGAGACCTCCATATGCAGCCTTAGAGTTACAGAGAACCCAACTACAGAACCTGGTATGGGCTCCTGACCTATGGGAAACTGATTCTATTTACACAAGAACATGCAAAATATGAAAAGCACAGCCCCCCAGAAGATGGAGAGATACAAATCAGTTCTCCCCATGAAGCAATATAATTCTACTTCAACCTCAACCACAATACTTAACTTGAACCACAATTTTCTGAAATTCAGAATAAGTCTCTGTCCTTTTTTTCTCTTTGTTGCCATAAAACAGCTGCTGTAAAACTGTTCTTCTCAAGTGAGAGGAAACCTTGTGGGGAAGACAGCAGTGTTTCCAGGCAGCTTTCAAAAGCCTTTTCTTGAGAAAGATGGAGGAAAAACTGGTGGGCAAAGCAGTTGTTCTCACCAGCAAAGTCCACCAGTGCTGTCTACACGGGTGTTGGAATACCCATTAACCCGAGGGAAGGAGACAGAAAGGATGGTTCCTGGAAGATCTGGGATGCCACCATGGTGCCCATTCCTCCTCTGTATCAACAACTGCCCCCAAGGAAGATAAGGGAGATTGACAATCTCCTTGTGAAGCTGAAGATCCTTGCAGGAGCTCCATCATGGGGTCAGAGAACTGATGGCAGCTTCTGCAAAGCCAGGCCAAACTGCAGAGGCCCTCATGAGGCACAAGGAACTGCATCTCCCTGTTCTCCAGCTCCTTAAACAATGGGATTTCTTGTTGGCAGAGTGCTTTGTCTGTTTCTCACTTCCGAGAAAACAGGATTTAAGCTGCAGAACGTGCCCACTGCACCCACCTGTGACACAGCAGTGACACAGATCTGCCCTAATTCAGCACATCAGCTGTAACAACAGATATATTGGGAATAAGGTTGTGGATGAGAAGAATTCCAGGTATCTCAAGGATGAAGAGAGATGATATATTTCTATTAACATATGTGTGTTACCACGAAAAGGTTTGCAAGACGTTCTTGGGAAGTTCTGTGGAAGCTTCATGGAAAGACTGAGACAGATTTCCCTGGAATTACTGAAGAACAGTGACCTGGCAGAGGCTGCAGTGGGGCATCCATGGCAGAAATGCTCACAGGTACAACCAAAGCTGAGGAGGGCAATTTTCCTCCTCGGCTGGGGCTGCTAAATGCAGTTTGACTGAGGTCTGCTCCACTTCTCCCTGTGAACACTGAGACCCTCCTCAAGACTGGGTGTTCTGAAACTTTTGTTGTTTTCATTTGAATAGAGGAAACCAAGAAAAGATCAAACATCAAAAATCGAGTGAGACCCTCAAAGCCCAACAGCTTCGAAGTCAACACACACAAATTCAAACCCCCTGTACATATTTTTGTCAAAGCTCTCAGAACACAAGCAAAGCAATATTCTAGAAGAGACAGCAAGGAAAATAAATGCAGCTGCCATGTCATGCTAAGAATGACACAGGGAGATGAATCTCCTCCAGCAGATACCCACATATTTTAAGGGCATTAATTAACTGAGAAGGAGAAGTTTAAGTATTTGGTGACAAGCAGATGGAAACACATGTCCCTGTTAGAAAGCATACATGGGGCAACCACTGGAAGAGGAAAAAAACCCAACTATACTTATTTTAACAACACAAAAATGCGTCAAAAGCCAGCTACACAAAGAGAACTGATGTAGTTGCTGTAAAGCATTGTTTCCACAGCCAGTTCTCATTAACAGAAAAATACCTGCAGATCCTAGACCTTGATCAAATAATGTGTGCAGAAGAAGCAAGGTATTTTATGAGATTCCAAGACAAGCTTCTCTCAATCCCATCGGGAAAAAAAAAATAGAAGGACAAAATGCAAGTCATTGCTGGTGAAACAGCCCCTCTACCTGCAGTTTACACATCAGTCTTTCTCTGGGCAGTTTCAACTGCGAATTTATTGAAAATTTAATGATTAATGTGCACATAGTAAGGGTAACTATTTCTTTCTTCTGGTTTAAATTGCTGATTCAAACCTTAGGCTGTTTTAGGTGTAGCTGGGGCTTGGGTTTTATCCTGAAAATGCACCAGTTTTCAAAAATATCTACAAATATGGCATAAAGATTATACACGGTACAAACTATACCTGTTTGGGTTTTTTTAAGGCAGAAAACCACACAACCAGACCAAATCAGCCAGAAAGTGCTTCCCAGCAAACATACAGTTGCACTGAATCATTAAGCCAGCACAAGGCTTAAAAGGATAAATCTCAGCTTTTAAGTGCAAAACAGAATTAAATTTTAACCACTGAGCCATGACCACTGCCTCTTTAACAATGCTATAAAAAGCCACTTGGCTTTTCAAATTTAAAAGAAGTCAGGGTCACGTAAATACTCTCACAAAAGGTCTAAAAATAACTTTAATCTGCCCACCCTCAAGGTCAGAAGGAGCAGATGCAAAGAAATAAAGCTCGACAAAGAGCTTCCAATAGGAAAATACTACTGACAGAAGTGAAGGTGTTGCCACTGGTGCACAGCTCTTTCTTTACAGCTCATCAGTGTCAACTTCTACTGAGTTCTATTCATGCAGTTCTTATAAGTGAACCACTTTGCTGGTGTTGAGAGAAGACTTATTCAAACTTATTAACTGAAAATAAACTTTGGTGCCTGTCCTTTCCACTCTTGACTAATGATGTCCTGAAGGAGAATAAAGGTGGATATATCTGAGATGCATCAAGGCAGAAAACGGTAATTTCAGCATTTCAGTGTAGCACAGAACAGCTCATTACTGTGAATGCAGAGGTCACACACAGTGCTGATCCTGCTGCATCAGGAAACTTCTCCATGTGGATCTGATAATGGATTCCTCTCCAGCTCCTGACAGAAACCGGATCAGACTCCTCACATCCCAACCATTCCTTTAACACAGTTCATACTTCTCAGAGTAGAAAAATAGAGTGAAAATAGTGGCAGTGATGGGGGCTCGGACTGCCTTGAGAACTTCCTTTTTTTGGCTGTAGCAAGTCCACACTTGGCAAGATGTCCTGTCACAAGGGAGAGAGCTGCTCTTTGTAGACCTTGAAAAACAATCTAACAAGACCATCAATAAGTGTGTTCTGAACACCAGTAAAGTGATGCCCCGATACAACAGTTCAGGGATTTCAATGATTCTGCATTGAGCTCAGTTTATCTGGCTTGCAGAAGATGAAGGATTGAGCCAACCCTCCTGTGATTTGCAAGTCTGATTTAAGGAATCTAAATATTTCCAATTTGATGTTTCAAGCATGTTCCCATCCCCTGCAGCTACACTTCTTTTTAAATTATTATGCTTTTTTTAAGCTTTAATGTTTTCCTTAAGAATGGGCACAGAAAGTATTCCACTACTGAAGTAAGAAGTCACGGGCTGAAACAAAGCTGTACGAAATACTGCAGCCTGTCAAAGGTGATAAGTGCCTCTGATTATCCTTGACTGCATTCCCTGGGCTCAGCATTTCATTAAATAGCAATGCTCTCTTTTAAAAATAAATTTACCATCATATCCTGAGGGTCTTTCATATTTTTAGCTATAGCTATGTACAAAAATATCACTTTCCTCACTAATTATATTTCATTTTCAGTTTCAGTGTTAATGATAAGATTTGTTAAGTTTGGGTAATACAACCTGAAACAAGTCATGAACATTAAAGCACCTTTTAAACTCAGTTTCAAGAATCTCTCTTCAACTGGATGAATCAGTAACTTCTCTAGAGAACCAACAAAATGCCTTAAAAATTAGGTATTAAATCAAATGAGGCAAATTTGGCTGTTACATCCTTGAAGAAGAGCAATACAGTCAACTACGGATATAATGCCAAAACAGATTAACTGAAAGGTGAAGAAACAAAGTAGAAAGGGTGGTCAGGCACTGGAACAGGCATGGCCAGGGAAGAGGTGGAATCTCCAGCCCTGAAGTGTTCAAAAGACAGGCAGATGTGGTGCTTAAGGACAAGGTTCAGTGGCGGACCTGGCAGTGCTGGATTAACATTTGGACTCACTGATCTTAGAGGTCTCTTCCAACCTTATTGATTCTGTAATTCCATGAATGAATGAAGTTTTTTCACCGTGTGTTTTGTGGTTTTTGTTTTGTGTTAGCAACATTCTTCTGGCACATAACAGGATAGAAAGTGTTTGCAGCATCCGATCAGTAATGCCTGATCAAAAGCTGTGGGGTTTTTGTTTGTTATGGTTTGGGTTTTTTTAACTGAATATGACATTGAGTAAAATAGCTGACCATGTATTAAAAATATCATAGCTGACCATGTATTAAAAATATCATATATGTATGTAGGTGAAAATCTTAATGAAACACTGAAAAGAGCAAGTTTACTTTCAAATAAATCTTTTTCTTGATGCGATGGACACAAATGGTTCTGCTCTATAGAACAGTTGTCTAATTGGGGCAAAAACAGGAAAGCTGAATTGATTTACTGTTAACTGGCACTCAGAAAACAACATTTTCTACAAGATGTCAAATATCTATTTCCATTCATAATTGGCAGAAGATTCATCAAACATCGGATGAGGTTAATTCAACACTACAAGAAGTCAGAACAGAAAAAAAAATATAAACACTGTCTCTGAGGAGAAAACATAAGTTGCAGAATTCCATAGTTAAACTTTAAAGTGCAACACAACTACAGAACAATTACTTCTAGGAAAAACACAGAATTATCTCATGCTTCCACAAGTCAGGATGTTCTTCTAAATTAAAAACCTAACTCAAATATTGGTAACTTTTTAATAGTTTTGAAATGGTTTTAAACTAAAAGAGGAGAGAATTAGATTCGGTATTAGGAAGAAATTCTTAATTGGGTGGTGAGGCCCTGGCACAGGTTGCCCAGAGAAGCTGTGGCTGCCCCATCCCTGGAAGTGTCCAAGGCCAAACTGGTCAGGGCTTGGAGCAACCTGGTCCAGTGGAAGGTGTCCCTGCCCAAGGCAGGGGGTGGAGCTGGATGATCTTTAAGGTTCCCTCCCACCCAAACCATTCCAGGATTCTGTGATCCTTTGAAGACCAAGGACTACCAGTGAAAAAGATGAAGATATGAAAAGAAACGAAAGAGGTTTGATCTGGTGCTCCAAATCAACAACTGACTGGTTTTTCTTTGAAAATAAAGCTAAGGGCACAAATAAAAGGAAACTACGTGGCAAAAATACAGTGTTTTGTATTCCCTCTTTAAAGTAAATACAGCAGTGTTTTGAAATAAAGAAAAGTCCAGCCCAGGGTCATGAAGATGATTAATGGATACGAATATTTGTCATACAAGGAGAAGCTGAGAGAGCTGGGTGAGAACCCAGAGAAAAGAACGCTCAGGAAGATCTTATCCATCAATTCTTGTTGGGAGCAAGGAGTAAAGAAGTCGGATCCAGGCTCTTCTTTGTGGTGCCCAGTGACAGAACAAGAGGCAATGGACACAAATCAAAATATGGGAAATTTCATCTGGGTACAGTATAAACCTTTATTATTGTGAGGGCGGTCAGACAGTGGAACAGGCTGCTCAGAAAGGCTCTGCAGCCCTAGACTGTGGGTGTGATTCTGTGGTCTTGCTCATAAAATTATCAGTTCTGTCTTCAAACTAGTTAGGAACACTGCAAGGGAAAAAAACAATTCTGAAGGTTATTCCAGAATGTCTGTCCTCTAATATGTCCCAAGTCCAGGTTTTGCTTATTAATAAATAATTAGAAAGTAAGGGGGCAAAATCTTCAATGGAAAATAAATAAAATACTCCCAATTATTAAAGAGGCTGAAAAACACAACAAAACATTTAGAGGATTGCTCTGGATGAAAAAATGTGTCATCTGCAGAAGGACAGCATTTCTATTTATCTATTTATCAGGTGAAATTATGCAGAGTTGGGTTGGGTTTTTTTACATTCAGTACTTGAAAGATTGCTTGCGTAAGGCAGAGTTAGCTCAGGAAACATGTTTGACACAGTGGAAGAGAAATGTACACAAGAACCTCTGGGATCATCTCCTGCTCATTATCTCTGCCCTCACAAAAAATGCAAGTTTTCTGGTACATTCATTTCCAACTGCTGCTTCAATTAATTTCATCAAAATGAATTCTCTGTAAGGAAATCTCCAACCTTCAGCTACTCCCAATGTCTACACAAAATATTGCCAAAAGGGAGAGGGGGGAAAAAAAGGAAAATCTTGTTTTGCTTCCAAAATATGTTTACTTGAGATGGGGAGCAGCTTAAGGTGAAGGGGTGAGAAAAAAACAGAGGCTAAACCAGGACATGAATGAAAGAGAAGAGGAACAAGCTGCAAAAAGGAAGCCCTGAGGAATTTTATAATTCTGGGGTTTATACGTGGCTATTTAATGCACGCAGAATTGATACAAGGCAGACATAATGCACATTCCAGCTCAACACCTGATGGACGCTGTCTGCAGAACTTGGAACCTTAGCACCCAGGGAAAAATATAGAGAGAGCACAAACCCAAGTGACTTCACCCAGGTACCCTCTGAACTGGCAAACAGCCCTCAAAGTGAGCTCCAAACGTCATCAAAAGAGAGTTTTTACAGTAAAGCCCAATCATCACAACGACTGCAGAACTGCATTTTACCATGACTTCTAGATACTACAGTGTTTATGGGTGCCAGTTTACTCAACAGCAGCAGTCTGTATCAATAAATCACTTTGTTTATGGAGTTGTTGATGAACGGGGAATTGGGTGCTAATGGGAGTCTGCTGGAGTGTTAAGTTCTGTGATGCAAGGAGGAGGCTGCTGGGTCAGAGAGTTTTAAGGAAAACCAACCATAATACACCAGGATAGCTCAGATGAAACATCATTAAACTTCAGATAGATTAATAATTTGCTGCAACAGTAGAAGTTTTATTCTCTTTCCATCTGAGAAGGTCAAAGTTAGTGCAGATATGCTCAGTATCATTTATCTTCTGGCAGCATCCTGAATCACTTAAGAGTTGGGATGCAACATAGTCCTTCCTAAATTGCATTTCAGGGATGATTTTCTACTGGATCCAGGGGAAAAAAAAAAAAAAAAAAGAAAATCCTCTTTGATTACTTTCTCAGATTTCTGATTATCTTGCCAACAGATTATCATGCAGTGCTCACACGGTTCCCTGCCCACGGCAGGGGGTTTGGAATAGATCATCTTTGAGGTCCCTTCCAACTCAAACCATTCTGTGATTCTCTGACTTAATAAACAGTTATATTAACTCCAAACAGTATGTTTAGTATGTGGCATCCACTCACTCTTCATGAGCAGACAGCTCTCCTCCACCAGAACTACAAACATTTTTATTCTCACGTTCCCTCTCTAGCACACACCTGACTCAAGGATCACAAAGATACCGACAACAGCCAGTTCAGTAACAGAGAAATAGCAATAATGAGAAAAGTACCAAAACAAGTAAAGCACTGTTCCAACTTTATGCCAGGATGTTCAAAATAAGTTCTATTAAATCACTACTGGTGAGTACAAGCAGAAAGGACAGAACTAATAGCAGGCCACGTACTCCACCATTAAATCACACCAAATCAGCTAATTTGGGTGGTTTTTTTTAAATTTTCTTTCTCTAACTTTTACTTCCCATACTTGCACTTTCATTTCATTAGCTAGCAATCAAAAAAAAAAAAAAAACACCAAAAAGACTGAAAACTGTAATGCAACTCTCCATCATTATCAGACCTTTTCTGACTCCTGACTGTTTAATTCCTTATTGATTCTTTCTTTTTTTAATCATATCCAAAATGAAACTGATTCTTTGCCTGCTGAGGACAAAGCTGGAAAGAAATACATGAATTTGCTGAGCAGCATAATAAAGAGGATCCCGTCTCATGGACAATGCTCTCTGTAGGAGCAAACCTTTCCTTTACCTTGACAGACGCGATCCAAAATGGGGCTCGGAGTGAAATCAAAATATTGAAACTGTCAAATATAATCACTCTTCTGGCACATCATGCTAAATTGAACCTTTATTTTATAGACAAGAAAGATTTTTTATTGCTTTAGCAGACCAAGGTCTCACAGGTGACTCAGACCTGCACTGAGGAATGCAGACCCTAAGGTGGAAGATGAGCACAAACCACAGAGACCAAGCCCAGGGTCCCAGTGTCAGAGGGGAGGATTTTGCACCTCAGAGAGGACAACAACTGTCACAGATGAGAGGTCACAGGCAGAATTCTCCTCTTGGTTCTCCTGTAACAAGCCCTATAAAAGGAGGATGTTGTGCTTTTTAAGCTCTCAGTAAGATCAACCCTTCTGTCCTGAACTGGTGTTTTCTGCTATTTCATTGATCTTCCTGTGGCACAGGAACCCAGGTTCCTGTATTGTCACTTCTTTCACTCATTTTTTCTTTCTCCATTTCCACTTTATTAGACTGTGACACTAAAATGCAAGTTTCTTTCCAATCTAAAAATTTCCAGCTCTTTGTCTGAAATGACTGCTACATGAACTTTGGAATTCATTTTCTTGGATCAGTTTTTCACGTTCTCCAATCTAATCCCCGCTTCTTGCATTTCACAGCCTTAACAAAGATTAAAAACACCTCATCAACATCAAATATGACCATCTGCATCATTATTTCCAGAAATATTTAATCTTTATTTCCAGTTCACAGGTATTCTGAGTTGGAAGGGCATATTACTGCTTCTTTATCTTGTGCATGTTATTAATGTTTTCTAAAGCTCCTTCTGGAAAGTCAAGTTTTCTTTTCCTTAGGTTATATAATTTATTTCTTTATCATGTTCTGTACATTATTCAAGACCTTTGACAATAATTCGTTTTGCTTTAAACGCTAAGAGAACAACACCGGGTTTGGAAACTTGACAGACTTATTTTGAACTGAAGCAAGGAAAAATGTCAAAAGCAATGAAATACATGTGTAACAGTGAAGGAAGATTATTAAGAAAAAATAATCCCAGCCAAGCAGCAGAATATTGCCATAATATGTATTATTTGCATTAAACTATTTTAAACCCCTACAGATTAGTATTTCTGTGCAAGATTACAACTTCTGTGTAAATGTATTAGACACCACACTTAGCAGAGTACTTTTAATTTGAATCATCTGAACCACACTTGAAAAATGATGAATTTCCAAGTGAACAGCCCTCAGCATGTTTGTTTTTCAGTGGATTCAGAAAAGCATATTCGATTCATTGTTAGTTTTTAATGCAATATATTTGCAACCATGGAATTGTAATTACATACTTCTCGTGGCATCAGTAGTGTTGATAGTCAACATGGAGCTAAAATACAACATGCAACACACCCACAGGCAGCCTAAAAGTCATCACTGATACCCGGTGGGCTCGCCAGGTATTGACAAAACTTTTGGGAGCCTAAATCAAAACTAGACTTGTTTCAGTCTGACTGTTCAAGGAGCTCATCAGAGTAAAAGGGGTTAATAGAAAATTACAACTTGTTCCTTGGATTTGGTGCATGTTCCTTCAGCACCAAATTCTACTGAAGTAATTTCCTACTGGCTTGTTACATGCAGGATTGTGGCTACATCAGTATTTAACTGGACCTGACATGCAGTGAAGGTACCAAAGCTCAAACCTTCACCCAATTCCAGTATGGAAATCAGAAATGCAGGATCTGTTCCTCTTCCAAGCAAGAACCGAGATCCCAGCACACATTAAATTCCTGAAGGTGCCCTCTGGCACTGGGGGATCTTCCTCACCTAAGAGATGGCAAAAAATTATATTCTCCCCTCCTCAGTTTTACTTTTCATTCTATCTGCAATCATTTGAACTGAAGTACAGCACAGAATCCTCTGTTGGGTTAAATCATCTACTGTGAGGAACAGAATCTCATGTCCATGGAGTAATTCCTACAATTTCTACCACTTCAATTTAAACAATTCCATGGTGCTCCACACCTACATATGGAGAAAATATTAAAAAAAATTCTATTCGAATGCTTTATTTCTGTAATTCCTTTATATGTTTCTTTGTCATGCAGTTGCTACCTCCCCATCTGAATCATCTTAAAATAGTCAAAATGTTCCAAATAAAGCAAAGCAAATAATCACTCAGGTACTCCAACACAACACTATGAGGTATTATCTCACCTTCACTAGAGGTATCTTTACTGATTTTGTTTCCTCAAGCATCCTGCCTCTCAGGCTTAGCTGTAATTTGGATGCCACACAAATATGTTTTTGTAAATAAAGTAATTTTGAAAACCTCTTAACTTCTTTTAGATCCACATATTTCATCTTTGATGAGCATCTATTCAGTCTTCATGCATAGATGGACACGATTTATTTGTAATTTTTCTTCAATGAAACAAAATAAAATATTTTGCCAGAAAAGAGGGTTCAAAACACCTTAAGCCAAACCCAAATTTTCTTTTAACAGCATTGAGATACTGAGATATCTCTTGCAATTCAAATTAAAAAGTTAAAACCCTAATAAAATTTGATCTAAGAGATCAGACATTCACCACAATCACTGTCACCTTTTTAAAACGACAAATTTACTTTGTCATAAATTAACTTTCAAGGTATGAAACTCTAATTAGTTTTTAATTGCTATATACCACTAAAAGAAAACTTTGAACTGGAAAAGTAACTCCTGGTTTTCTAATACACTTTCCTCAAATAAAGGCTAGGAAAGCTACGGGATATTTAAGATAAAAAAACTCCAAAACCTCCAGTGTGAAAACATAACTCTGAATATATATACATACATACATCTCTCTCTCTCTCCCTCCCTGTATACATATGTATAAATATAAATATATATCTATAACAGTCTGCAAAAGAGTGAGGTACCAATCTCCAACATGGGTCAAACCAGGATTAAAGGGAATTGAAGAAAGCTTGCCAATAAATGGAGATACAACTTTGATTTTAAGATCTGATCATGATGAAAATTCCCCCTTAAGATACCTAAAACCAGTGAGGTGTCTTTGCTAGGGAAGAGAAAACCCATGAAAGAGACAGGGAGAATGATACAAGGGAAAGAATCTCCAGATTTTCTGAATCTAGGCAAAAGGCAAGGTAGATTTCATATCCAATCAACAATGTCAACAAAACCACATTTGAAAGGGATAAGGAAGAGCTCAAAGAAACTGAATATAATATTGGAACTATTTTTTTAAGTTTGAAAGACCAAAAAAAAGAAAATTAAAAACCATCAAATGCTTTTAAAAGCAACAGATCTGAAAAAGTATGGGTCAGAAGTCATTAGGCCAGACACCAGAAAGGCCAGTTTTTCTTGGACACCACATTTCCTTGATCATTGTCATTTAAGGGAGACTTCCAGCATCTACACAAGTCACTGATCATCTGCTCTGTGGGGACCCTTCCTACCCCTTTCATCATCCAGGACCAAGTCCCATCAGAGGCAGAGATAAATGCTTGGACTTCTAAAAGTGTTCTTCAAAGGCGTGGGAGCAGAGAGAAACAGCAGCTTAAAAGGAATCATGTCTTAGGAAACTCAGTCCTTTGGAAAAACAGTACACTTAATACTGGGAATCTGTTCTTTGTGAAGTTACTGTATTCCTTAGAGTCAATATAACAACTTGTCTCAGGTGCAGATAAAACCTCAGAATCTTTTATATTAAAAAAAAAAAAGTAAAGAAAGGCACAGGAAGTATTTGGTCAAAATCCTTCCCCCTGAGAAATTTTAGCAACCACTGCGTTCTGGTACAGCACTGCAGCAGATTACACCTGTGCTGGGTGACCCTGCTTGAGTAGGGGCATGGGACTACCTGACCTCAAAAGGTCCACTCCAACCTAAATGACTCTGAATGATGCTGTGACAACACACTTCATTGGTATTTCTGATGGAGCATTCACATCCAAACCAAAATGGTCTTAAACTTCCTGAGTATTTAAACTACATCTACTGTCATTAATGATATACAAAGAAAAAACTTCGAATGGCTCAAGCTGTCAGGAGCATATGTTTCACACTTTAACACATGAAGATAAAATTTAATGTCATTTTAAACAAGTGGAAATTTGCTGCAGATTTTATTAGACCATTACCCTCCACGAGCTCCTGCAAGCCTCTTACAGTGAGCCATTCATAAATTGGATTCACACTGCAAGAAAGCACAGAGCTGTGTTAACAGCATGAGCGCTTCATTCACAGTTTCTAAGTCTGCTTAGTTCTCCTGAAATACCCAGATTTAGAGTTCAACAGAAACTGCAAAGCAAAATCTGAAAAAATCACCCTGAACACTTTTGGTAGGTCAACTGAAATTCTTTTAGAATCAGGTATATGACTAACTTCCATTGAAACTTTTTCTAGTTCCTCCAACAATAATAAAACCAGTAATTATGACTTATTAAGTACATTCTGTACACTTAAGCGAAATACACGAGAAAATATTTACTGCTACAACTTAAATTGTATTTTCCTCTTTTCCATAATTTTGTATTATCCCTTAATCTTTTGTAATTCCTGCAGCAGCAAGTGTTCAAAAGTAAGTACTGATCAGAGTCACTTTGTGTCAGGGAGAAAACACACGCAGGAAAAAGACATCCCACTGCCAATGGATTTATGATCAAAATGAAGATCTAAAACTGCTGAGAAGAACAAAAGCCATAGTCAAAAAGCCATACTCAACACAATATAGAAGTCAAAAGAATAAGAAAAATCTTCAGTAGGTGTTCAGCTAAAAATTCTATGCAGCGAGTATAATTTGCTACATAAAATTAACGTTTAAATGCCTCAAAAGCTTGAAAAAATATCACAGCATGTGAATGCTGTTTTATTCAACCTACATTTAATTTCAGATTTCCAACAGGGCTCAGTCATTTCCAAGACTGACCACTGGAAGAAATTATTTGTCTTGAACAATGTTGCAATTTTCTACATGACTGTAAGTCATCATTTACATTTCAGATCACTATTGCTGATGTGTTTAAAATAAAACCTTCTGGAAACCTTGAAGCTGCTCCATCCAATGCCCAGCTCTGGTCTCACTGCATTTCCATCTCCACTCAGGCAGGCAGAGAAGGTTCGACTGCTGCCAGGGCAGTGAATTCAGCACTCACCAGCAACAGCCACAGCAAACCCAGAGAGGCAGATTGTGCTCCTGCTCCTGGCACTTTCCTGCCCACAGCCAGAATATCACTCCCCATTTGGTCTCTCAGGCTCCAAATTACACCTTACACCTCTTCAATAACATACTCACAGCATATGGGTAAAAAAACATGTGAGAGGGACTTTGTTATCCCAGGTCACCCTGTTACATTAAATGACTGGAGTTTCCAAAAAATGAGCAAAATGCCAGTTCTGAATTCTGCTCCTGTTCAGACATTCCAAGTGAAGAATACAGGAAAATCCAGAAAGCTCAACAGTGTGTCAGGAATTGTAGCATCAAATAACTCAGAGAAGAGCAGGAGGGTTCTACAAAGCTCATTGAACTGGCTCCACAGTGACAAAATACCAATTCTGGATCCCACAAAGCTCTGCTAACTTCATTTTACATTATATGAAAGGCAGACTTACTGTCAACAAGATATAAATCCTGTCCATCTACTTAGCACAGAATAATCCTTCATCTTATCCTTCATGTTAAAGAAGAACTAAAATTGCTGAAAGCCAATGACAGTCTTCCAGATTATTTTTTTGTTTTGTTTTGGTTTATATTGAAAAAGAGGCTTCCGCTCAAAGTTATACACAGGAAAAAAACAATGGCAAGTGAAACATACCCCTGCACAGCCCTTGAGGATGTATGTAATTCCCAGGCTTCCATAATTCATTTATTTTTAAAATTTCTATCTTTGTAGCAAATTTCCATTCCCAGGCATGAAATTACAGTCCCTGTAAATTTCTGCTGAGGAAGCACAGGAAGAAAATGAAATTGTTCTAACCAGTTCTAGTGCATTATTCTTGGACTTCAAAGCAACTGAATGCATCATCCTTAGTGCTTCAGAGTCAACAGTGAATAAACATCTCTTACATCTTGTAAGCTTGCCTTGTGCTAAACTTAAGTGCTGATCTACATGAGGACTGAATTGATATTAAAATGAGAAAGCTCAATGTTTAAAGGTTGTGAGGTTTTAAGAGTTTTTCTCTTAAATCTCAAAGAGAAGAAAAAAGGTCAAATGGCTGCTGGCTGCTCCTTTGGGTGAACTCTGCCACACAGAAATGGGCTGAGTGTGTAACAGTGGTTGAATGTGCATCTGTGTCCTGCAGCTCACTAAAAAGCCTAGAATCCTCTTCCCTTCCCTTCCCTTCCCTTCCCTTCCCTTCCCTTC